>JZKD02S1948811.1:362433-406414 GCA_000966675.3 Picea glauca | reverse complement strand
AGCCTATAATTATTTTTGATTTACTATTATCCTTCTTTGATGTCATTAACGTGCTTGAAGGAAAGTTGGATGGCAAGATAATATATTTTCATTCAAATTCTTTATTTCTACATATAATCAATGGCTCCTACCCAAATTCCTGTATGGGAATGCATTTTCAATCTCCCATCAGTTAGCATTCCCAACAAGACAATTTCTCTCTTGTCGAAACTCACATTTGATGGTGAAGGGAACACATCTGCAAAAGATCATTTTTATAAATTTGGTTTTAAGTGTTTAAATCATAATATCATTAATACTAATGTTGTATGCATATTGTTCACTCTCACTTTTCAAGGTCGAGTTAAATGTTGGTTTGAATATTTTCTGGCTAATTCGATTAATTCATGGTTTGAGTTTGGAACTAAGTTTTATCTGATTTTAACAATTTTGATTATGATGAATTGGGTGAAGAATTTAATTCTTTAAGGAAAGGAAATGATGAATAATCAGAAGATTTTGCAATTCGTATCATACATGTTTGTACTAGATTCCCTTTCAAATAAATGCCTCTTATTCATTAATGGTTTTGATATCTCATTTCTCTTTCAGATGAAAACGATCAATTAATTGTTAATCAATCTGAATTAGACAATAATATTTATTCACATGTTGGTTTGAATTTTCAGGATGATCTTGAAGATTTAGAAGTTGTAGAAGAACAATATTTTTTGTCAACTTCTTTCATTTTGTTAGATCAGGAGCAACATGATATTTTAGAAGATGCAATTGTCACTCCTGATAAATCTTTTTCATTGATGTCTTCTTCTAATGAGAAAGAAACTTTAAATTTAGTTAAATACAAATGTCATACTCTCCAAGATACTACAACTATTTCAGAAGTGAAAGAGATCGAATCTAAATTTGGTGATCATGTTATTGGTAAATATCTTTCTAAATTATTTGAACAATATCAACTATGGGAAGATGCCATTATTTTTTTTTGTGACTGGAGGAATCGACAACTTGCGGTTCTCGTACTCACATGACATGGGGTTGATTCTCGTCTACTACCTCTATAACCTCCAGGTGTGTCCACACAACCCGCAAGCATGGAAGATTCCATTATTAGTCAAACTATTAATTCCCCATTAATTACTGAATCATCTCATAACTCTTGTGATTTTCTCTCACACAATGAATATGATTTTGTCTTGAATAATATTTCATGTTCATATTTTTCATGAGAGCATACAATGGAGGTTGATCACTTTATACAAGGAGAAGAAACAAACACACAGTTGAAACCACCCATGGAATAGTCTTCAGGAAATAAGATGTTATTACGTGATTCTGCTTGTGAAGATGTTTCTTTGTTAAGAGACTCATTTTATTTTCTTAATTCTTTGACTCATTATGCTTTGTACCCTGATTTATTTTATCATAATGTGATGCATGTTCCAAATTATTTTGAATTACATTTTGCATTGCTAGAGTTTAATAAGGTACAAACTAATTGTAATGTGCATATAGAGGAAAAAGAAGATGATGTTTTCTCACAACAATGTTTTAGTCCTTTTTCTAATCACTCTTATGCACAAGAATTAGGAATTACTTCAATAAGAAAATTTCAGATTATGTCTTCTATTGATCCATCTAGATCTTTTGAGGAATCTTGTTCCTTCCATAATAAACCATTGGAAACTAAAGTTTTTAATGAAACTTATAATGTTTTCAATTATCGTCATAGTGTCGATAACATGCCTATTTTGACGAGAAATGATAACTCACACACATCATTTCCTTTTATTTATTCATTACAAGTTTATTACGAGGGGTATGAACTTCATATGAACTTTCAAGAAAATGTGACACAATCAAGCATTATATTACCTTCTCCTTTTCTTGAATTAATATCTGAATCAAATCATCTTTACAACATCAAGATTCTTTCCATAATATATTTTCTGATGATCCTCGTCATAAATATTTTTCATCAATAAATTCCTTCAAACAATTCTTTATTAGTAATTGTACATATCATGATTGGATTGGAGATTGTCTTGAGCGGTCTTATTGTGAAAAGTTTCATGAGAATGGTAAGGTTATCCTCACATTATTTGTGAGTAAAGATCAAGAAGGTAAGTACAATGTTTTTCTTCTTTATTTTGAGGTACTTCAATTCTTGTTACTAATATTAGATTTTGTTTTCTTTGCAGGATCGAAGTTACATGAATAACTTCATTGGAAATATGATTTCACTTAGTATTTTGATCTTTGATGTAGTTTAGAGTAGGTTTAGGAGTAGATTACTTTTTTTTTTCAATTGTTCTTTTGGAATAATGTAGTTATGAAGACGTCCCCAAGGTGTAGGATAGTCAGTGACAGAGTGTGCTATTAAGGCGCTCTGTGATGTTAAAGTCACTGGTTTGAAACCTTCAGGGACAAAACATCCAACCATGTTAAGGGTTGGTGTGGCTCAGGTCGGATGCGATCCCTGGGTGATTTTGATGGCTTAGATGCCCCTGAGTCACGGTTTCTTAGCCACAGGTTAGTTCCACATGTCACAGACAAACTAACAAACAAAAAAAAATGTAGTTATGAAGACACATCGATATCAAACATACAAGGCAAGCCATCATCATAATACAGTCAGGGAAGCTTATTTTAAATTATTTTCTCTCTTTTTTATTCATACATTTGCTCATAAGTGTTTTGGTTTAGCATTTTTGTTCATAATTCATTAATTCTGAAATGTTTAATGCCATCATTTTCAAGCAATAATATTTTTAAAAGAAAGTAAAGAGATAAATAAATTAATCTTTAAAATTCACATTAATTTTCCCTTGACATAAAATTTCATGAATATGAAATACCACTACATATATTTTAATTAAGGACTTTCCTTGCTCTTTTGAATTGTCGTTTTATATTTCTTTTCTTTTAATAATAAGTTTGATTAAATTAACATCTCATTCATTTTTAAATGATTTTTTTCTATATCATTACCTTAAGGAAAGAACTTGCCTATATACAAGACATTTAAATGATTTAATTCTTCATTTTGATTTATGATTATATTGAGAAGTTAGATTGTTAAAGGTTTAATTTAATTTTGTTTGTACATATATTTTATTCATTCTTGATTAAATTTGTATTTATATTTTATTTTTCTCTTAATTTTAACAATTTGTTTGAAGTTTGAAAGAGTTTGTAAATAAATAATATCATTTGGTTTTCATCTGGGAATATTTTTATATCTCTTTCAAAGAGATCTAAAGTTTTAAGTTAAGGAAAATTTTTAAGGAAATTTCTATTTTTTTGAAATATAGTATAAATTTAAATTTTCCATCAATATCCAGGGACAATATCTTTTTAGAAACAATCAATAACTAGTTTACTTTTAAAGGAATCTATTTTAAGAAACTCATGGAAGTCAATGGTTCTATTAATCATTTAACCTTTTATGCCATCCCATGCTCTTAAGGAGTTATTTAGATCTACTTCCCCATCCTTTAGAAAAAATTTCAAGAGATTAAATCATTTACCATAGAAGGATCCCCTGTATTTAAAGGAACAAGAACAAAGGATTCTAACTAAAGGATGGGAGGTATCATTATGAGCTGACCTATCATGACCATGGAATATTACAGAGTGACATTACCACTACTGGTCACCAAGCCAGGGTAATGGCTTTTAGTCCAAGACTAAAGGAAATGATGTCTCATCACGAGCCGCTTGTTCACTTATGTAGGTTGTTTGTGGATGACACTGTCATCAACTGGTTACCAAGCCAAGGCAGTGGCCTTCTGCTCACTTCCAAGAGAAAAACAAAACTATACTTATTTATTACAAGACTGATCTACTATGTATCTACAACTATTTGATGGTATTAAAGCATTCGAATGGGTTAAAAGGTATCCTTGTCGAGGCTATAGACTCCTTCTAGCAGAAGTGGCCATGCATGTGGTATTGGGGTCATTCTTTTATACTAGTTACTCATTTGGTGACTTGGTAATTCTTAGAATTGATTCCTGGTAAAGTATACTTGGTTTATCATTAAATTAGTTTCTTATTCTTCAAATCTCTTTGGATAATAGTGGAGATATTTTTACTCATTTTGATAATCTTTTAAAGTTCAATTTTATCTATATAAACCAATCAATAAATTTAAATCATGGTATTTAAAAAATATTAGTGAAAGAAGACCCTTATCCTTCAGTTCCTTGTGTTTGTAAACCTTTATATTAATTAACTAGAGATAATCACTTCCCCTAATGTGTCTCCATTTGTTGGGCCCCAAACAACGATTGTTAAAGTTTGTTTGAAATTTAAAGGGCCCCCATTGGAATCTTGGAAAAATATCGCTTTTCGTTTTCTTTTTGGTTTTATCTTGCTTGATTTGAAGAGAATAATTTCATGGTTTCATTTCTTAAATGATTGATTCCTCATTCTTCTCGCTATCGATTCTTCATTTTTCTTTCATGAGATGAAGATTTTATTTGTGGCTTATATACGACGCTTGAGTATTTTGGCTCCCTGGTTTTCCCACAATTCTTGCATTTCATTTTCCAAGTTGATCTCATGCCTTGATTTGCGAAAATTGAATTAACATTGATGCTTCAATAGTCTTGCTAAGTTTTTGGTATTTGGTATTTGAGCACTTTGGCAGATCAAAACAATTCAAGTAAAATTCAAATATTAAGATACTTGATTTGCACCTTGAAAGATTGCATGTTAAAGAGTAGAAGTGAGCTAACAGTTTTCAAATTGCATTAAACATTAATTTTTACAAGTCGTGAACTTTTGCTTAAAATTATGCATTTTGTATAAGTTTTTTTCTCTATGGAAAGACAAAAGTAATTCAATCAAGACTTTCTTATATGAACTCATTCCTAAGTTTTTTTCTCTATGGAAAGACAAAAGTAATTCAATCAAGACTTTCTTATATGAACTCATTCCCTGCCTTAAAAACTATATGTCGAAATTTGGAGACAAACATACAAATATTAATTTAAACGAAAACATTAATTTTTACCAACCTTTTAGTTTTGTTTAAATTATAATTGTGTTTTCACTTTTTGCTCATAAACAAGTTTAACTATTTTGAATAATGGGTTCAATATTTCATCAAATAATATTTTGATTGGTTTCTCATTTTCACAAAATCATTGGATGGGCTTAATTAATTATTTTGTTTTCATTAACATCTCATTGCAAAATAAAAAGCAAAATAGTTATGTGTCATTTGTTTGATTTTGTGGAAACTCCAAAATAATATTTTTTCATCAACTTGAAATTTGTAGAATTTTAAGATCATATTTAAAAGAAATATATAACGATGAGCATTTTAGAGACTATAGTTAGTTTTTAGTTTAATTCATTTTAGTTTTGATTTTATTATTTTAGATTTAGTTTTATTTTATTAGTTATTCGTGATTTTCTTTATTTTGAGTAGCTACATAATCATTGATTCTGTAGCCGCTCTTAAAATTTATAATTTAGTGATATGCTTCTTTTATATAAGTTATTGATATATTTCTTTTAATATTTTACAAGTGTCACTCATAATAAATTCCATTTCCACTTGAAATAGAATGCACTTAGGGCACACGTGTGAGCATCCATGATTGTGAAGTTTCAGCCCGAAATTATAGCACCCAACAAACTTCAGACGTGATTTGCAAGAAAATGAAGACGAATTTGAAAAAACCAAGATGTGGATTTTCCATAAGGTCCTAATTTAGGTCCCCCGTGAATGTATTTCTTAGAAAGGTCATGGTTTGGGAGAAAACTCTAGTTTTCTAATCTAGGTTTTGCCCAGATTCGCCAGTTACAGCCTGTGTCCAAATATGCAACACAAGATGAGCGACTATTCGGCAAAGAAATCAATTTGTAATGCATCTAGATGATTGTATGGCCAGGAAATTATTTTACGATCAGATCTGGAGCAATCTTTCCAATCCAAATCCACTAAAATGAGATAGAAAGTTGTTTCAAAATTTCTAATATTGTGAATTAGTTTCAATTCACCCTCATCATCTTTTTGCATAAATACGTGATTGTAGAACTCTAAGAAATGGGAGAGAGTGATATCTGTAGACCAAGGAGGAACTGTGTTTCATTTTCTCAATTCTATTTATTTTGTAAAAATGTATTTTATTTCAAAGAAGTAGAGATGCAAGCACTATCAACAAACGGAGAAACAATGAAGACATGGTAGATTTTATTTTGTGGAAACAATGAATGTATTTTTGTTCTTGAAGACTAATATGTAAGTCCATTTTTAAATGTTTATAATACATGGTTTGGAGTGATGGAACTTTATATAAATTCTCATTGTTTCTCCTTAAAATCATTTCAAATAAGATTTTGACTTTGTTTCAAATCTTGTTTTGAAAAGTTACATTTTAGTTATATTACTTATTGATCTTTGGATTTTTATTTTGAATATTAATAATGAAACTTTCATGTTGGATAACTGAGAAGGGTGGTGAATCAGTAATAGAGAAATATAGTCCTTTTTAACCACATTATGCAAGTGTTATTATATTTAAGATCAATATAGCATTATCATCCAATAAGTTCAGAGTAAATAAACCATGAACAATGAACAATCATACACATACACAGTACACGAGTATTTTTAGGTGGAAACCCAATGCAGGAGAAAACCATAGAATTTTTTTTCTTATTTGTCTTTAAGAATTACATTCATTGGAAGTACCAACTTCCTTTGTTCTCGAGCTACAACTCGAAGGAGGCTCTGACCCCCTATATTTTCAGGAAACAGCCTGATAAATGCTTCAACTCCCCAATTCTCTGGCTACAACCAGAAGGAGGACACAACCCCCTATGTTCTCCAACTACAACCGGAAGGTGGATACAACCGCCTATCCTTGCCCCGTCTTGCCACCCTGAAATATAAGTGTCAAATGAAGAAACCACTACCACATTGTCACTGTGAGATATACCACTATAAACTTGTACCAACCTATACCAATGACTTGTAGCCAACCTATACCACTACTCCATAATAAACCTGTACTTGTATTGAGCCTGTACCAACCAAAAACTTTAGATACATGACTTGTTTGTTTTGTAGCGTGTGTATGTGCGTGCCCTATCTGTACTTCGGCCCATGTATGTACGCAACCTGTTTGTACTGCATCCTATGTATTCCTTATGAAATAAGGGTTTTCCACTTCTGTTGAAACTTAAACACTATGTTTCATCTTGTCAACTCAACCTCCAACCTATCACTGTGTGTAACTTGTAGTTGTTCCCTGTGCATACATCCTCATACATATCCCTCAACCAAATGTATTTATATCTCTCTAGTCATGTGCCATACAAGTATAATGACCCTCACATGGACTAGAGATCAAACTGTTTCTGATATATAACCTCTCAATACATCAACCACATCACAAGTGCAACCTCTCAACCATCTAAGATGTATCAAAGATAAATATTGATTATACTAGCATTGTATTTTTATAGATCTGACTTATACAAAAATTCCCATGCAACCACTAATCTCTCTAGGGAAAATCCTCAAACCCTCATAACCATTTCTCATGTAGACAACAAAACCCAACTACTCATAGAAATAAGACATACCTTTTGAACCAATAAATAGATCTGATGTACCCGATCACTATAGACCTTCCTGGGAGCTTGATTTCAGGCACTAGAGACCTGGAATATTCATCTTCTGAAATTTCTAAGGATTTTTCCTCATGTATGCGCCCTATTATACTTCTATCCCATGTACATACACGCCCTACTCCACTACAGTCCACATACACCTTAAAAACTAGTGTTTTTTCAATATTTTCTGTAATTATGAAACTTTCGCCATCAACTCTTCGTGTTATCTCAGACTTGTGAAACTTCATATGTATCAATGAGTACCTACAATAAAACTTACACAATAATAGATATTGAATGTGCTCAATATGTGCTAATAGGAGAGCCTTGCTCTCTTATTTATACTTTCATGAAGCTTCCTCAAGGGGTTACCTTCTAACTAACTTAACCCAATTTTATTATTTTAGGGTGATCCAGGTGGATATCGGTGGCCACCCACCTTTTCCAACTGGCTCAAAACAGTTTTTTGGCAATTTTGGCAATTTACTATTTTTAGTAGTTTTAACTTCTGGGGCCATTTTGAGGGCCTAAATGAAGGTTTTTCGAGATTGAGATTCTCAATGATAGTTGAAGGATTCATTGAGCACCCAAAATGAATCTCCTTTATGATACCTTTCCAACGGGCTATCATACACCTAAAACAGAGATCGTACACAAAATTTACGACCCCGAGAAGTTGATGTACTAACTTACCCAGACGGGGCCCACATAACTTTTGGTGCTTCATCTCACAGGGTTAGGTTTTTGGATGTCTAGGTTTTTTGGCATTCCTATTTATTGTAAAAATATTCCTTCAGATCCTCATTGTAATGATCTTCTTGCGAATGGGCGCAACCGTCACATCTCTTCTTAGAGATAAGCCACCACCATTCCAGCAAGCTTGTTTCCGTTGCATTTTACAGTTTCAGCTTATTTCCTTATTGAATAGAAAACTAGTTTTATTGTATATCTGTTATTTTGTGTTAAGAACCTGTTAATAATCTGTATTCATTTCATTCTGCTCATAAAATCTGGATTAGTGGTATCAGAGCGATCTTCTACTTGTCGTCTTAATGCATGTCCCCAACGAGGTCGGAGTACAAAGAGTTGGGTCTCGAGCTTGTTTCTCTTGAGGAAAAAATCTCTCGCACGCCCAAGATACCTCTGATGGCAGGAGAAAATAAATATGATGGGACAGGAGATCCTTTCAAACTGCTGATTGAGGAATCCCTCACGCAACAAAGGAACGAGATGATGGATAGTTTCGCGCAAATCCTTCGGCGGCTACCAACAGGCGACGCATTTTCTTCGAGCAGAGGCGTCGCCCCCTTCAAGGTACAAATAAACTTTCGTATTCCTATATTTGAAGGTCGGATAGATGCAGATGTTGTAGACAATTCCTTGAATCTACTATAAGGGTATTTTTCTTTCCATAACTTTTCGAATAGAGAAAATATTACTTTTGCACTCCTCAAAGTCGTTCCCCATGTCAAAGATTGGTGGGAAACTTTCTGTGAGAAAAAGGAAATAGAGGAACCCTCATTATTTACAGTCATGACCACCTGGGAATCCTTCATGGATGCTATTAAGGAACAATACTACCCCGACGGAAGTTATGATGACTTGTATACCAAATGGATCACACTGCGACAAGAAAGAGACCAAAAGTGCCAAATTTCACAAATATCTTCCATACCTTGCACACCAAGTTGGGTATCAAAGATTCAGAGCGACATCTGGTGCTCAAATATTGCGACACTCTGCATAGATACATCCATACTGAAATGGAATTTCTGGACATCTCATCCTTGGGCGCAGCCTACCGATATGTCGTCAAAATTGAGAAAAAGATCAAACAAAAGACGCGATAATTTGGGCCTGGGAACCCCTCACAACAAAATCCAGGAAAGGGCGGCCCCAACCCAAAGAACAAAGGACAATACAAATATGGACAATTATAGTACAACCAGTCCAAGCTGCAAGAAAAGAAGGACATTGAAAAGACAAAGAAAGATACTGGGAAGTGGTGCGACTTCCATAAGAGCCCTTGGCATAACATTGTTGACTGCCACTCAAAGCAGTCGTTGGTGGCTGAAGTGAAAGCCTCTGAATCAGATGCAAGTTCTGACTCTGAGCCAGAACCAGAAAGGGGAAGACAGATCATTGAGACAGAACCCAGTGCCACCGTTGCTACCACCAAGCTCCAACCTGGTGAACTAGACGAGCCAGAAGAAGGAGAACACATCTTCCATTCACAGATGTGGGTAAAAGGAACCCCATTTCACTTCATCGTTGATAGCGATGGCCAGAAGAGCCTCATCTCAGCAGAGGTCGTCAAGCGGTTGGCCCTGCCGATAACCCTGCACCCACAACCTTACACCATTGGATGGCTCCATCAAGGAAGTGATCTCCATGTCAGCCAATAGTGTCAACTATCGTACGACATCAAGCCCTTCAAAGATGAGGTATTGTGTGATGTTTCTCCTCTCAAAGTTTGTGATGTTATTTTGGGCCAACCTTATTTATGGAAACGTCATGTTGTATATGAGTCTAGGCCTCGTAGTGTTATTATTACTTTGAACAGGAAATTGTACAGGATACCCAAGGAAGTTCCACCTAGTGCTATTTCCTTGATCTCTGCTAAGAAATGCAGGAAGGTCATCTCTCAGATGGGGAAGTTTGTCTTCATCATGATTCTCTCTCAGAATAAGTGAAATATCACAGCCACATATAGGGTCTCTTCGGCCGACCTCTCCACATAGCAGAAGCAAGTAGATAAGTTCATGGAAGAATACTCAGATATCTTCTTCTCACCTATCAGGGTACCTCTACACTGCTAGGTCAATCACCCCATATATCTGACCCCCAGCGCACCGCTACCCAATGGGCCAGTCTATCACCACTCTCTGTTAGAGAATGAGGATATCAAGCGAAAGATCTAAGAACTCCTCCACAAGGGGCACATCTGTCCCAACTCATCACCTTGTGGAAGCCCAATTGTGATGGTACAGAAGAATGATGGAACCTGGCGACTCTGCATTGATTACCAAGATATGAATAAAATCATAGTCAGAAACTGGTACCCGATTCCCTGAATCAATGACCTCCTTGATCAACTCACGGGGGGAAAATGCTTCAGTAAGATTGATCTGAATTTTGGATACCACCATGTTTCGATAGAATAGACAGATGTATGGAAAACTGCCTTCAAGTCAAAGGAAGGCCTTTTTGAATGGTTGGTCATGCCCTTTGGTTTGAAAAATGCTCCAGCTACTTTCATGAGGATGATGGACGATATCCTGCAACCATTCACCAATAATTTTGTAGTGGTGTATCTAGATGACATTCTCATTTACAACAAGACTTGGTCCGAACACTTGCATCATATTTAGCAGGTTTTGCACACCCTGCGGCAGCAAAAACTAAATGCCAACTTGGAAAAATGCTCCTTTAGCATGGATAGGGTCCATTACTTCGGCTACTTCATTCATCAACATGGTGTACAAGTGGATCTAGCCAATATCCAAGTCATCCATGACTGGCCAGCCCCAACCACACTCACTGAGCTTCAGAGCTTCTTGGGCCTTGCCAATTTCTACCGCAGGTTCGTGTTGGGATTCTCCCATATTGCATGGGCCCTCAACCAAATAACCAGGGGTGGTGGTAAAGAAAAATTTGCATGGGGTTGGTCCCAACAACAAGCGTTCGATGATTTGAAGAAACGCTTATGCTCAACCCCAATACTTTCACTACGAGACCTGCAACATCCCTTTGAGATCGAGACAGATGCTTCAAACTATGCAGTGGTTGTCATTCTCACTCAACAAGGCCACCCCGTGGCCTATTAGAGTGAAACACTTTCATATTTAATTCGTAAGTACCCTACTTATGACAAATAAATTTACTCCATTGTTCAAGCCTACCTCCAATAGAGGCATTACATTCTTGGGAAGTAGACAGTCATCCACACTGATCATAAGCCACTGCAGTTCATGCAAACACAAGGAAAATTGTAGAATGATCACCATCAAAAGTGGTCCACATACTTACAACAATTCCACCTCAACATCAAATATAAAACAAGAAGCACCAATCGCGTCATTGATTTCCTCACCAGACCGCTAGTCGCGACACTCACCACGGTGCTATACTCTTGCATCCATGAGACCTCTGGATGGCCCCAACTCTATGAGACAGACCCGGACTTCGCCACCACCTACCAAATGTTGGGTGCAAACGCAGTTTTCGATAATTTCCATCTTCAGGATGGGTTGTTGTGTCGTCTGGGCCATATCTTTGTTCCATCAAGTGAGACAGCGAAGCTGATCTGGGAAGCCCACTACAGTCAGGTGGTAGGACGCTTCGGCGTCGAAAAGACAGTGACAATGCTATAGAAACATTTCTACTAGCCAAAACTTTGACAGGAGGTCAGCAAGTGTATCAGGTCCTGCATTGCCTGCGCTATTTCCAAACCAACCACTAAGAAACAAGGCCTGTACACCCCTCTTCCTACTCCTGACAGGTCATGGGAATCCATCTCAATGGACTACATGTCAGGCCTCCCATCCACCAAGCGGGGAAATGACTATGTTTTTTTGGTTGTTGATCGCTTTTCTAAGATGATGATTTTGGTTTCCTGCAAGAAGAACATCACAGCAGAGGCCACTGCCAAGCTCTTCTTTGAACGAGTCTAGGTTCATTTTGGAATTTCACAAACCATTGTCTCATATCGAGACAGTCGATTTCTTAGCACATTCTAGTCGAGCCTCTGGTCACTGCTGGACACCAAGCTCACCAAATCCACAACCTTCCACCCCCATATAGATGGCCAAATCGAGGTCGTAAATCGAATGATTGTGCATATCCTTCTCATGTATAATTCAAATCACTCTTGCACATGGGATGAGAGCCTTCCCTATGTCCAACATAGATACAACCAATCCTTTCATAGCTCAACCAGCCATAGCCCCTTTCAGGTGGGGTTGGGATTCCAACCATTGGGTCCCATAGATGTTTCACTTCCCCTTGTGATTACCTCGACTGACTCATCTCCTACTCCAACTGAAGCTGACAAAGCCACCCAGTTCATTGAGAGGATCTAGTACATCTGCCAATAGGTTCAAGATATCCTACAGAAGTCTAATGACAAGTACAAGCAACGCCATGATCAACATCGGGTGCCACATAAGTTTCAGGTGGGAAACAAAGTTTGGTTGCACTTGCAGAAAGAATTCCTTACAAGAACCCATAGGAAGCTTCTCCCACTCCATTATGGTTCGTACACCATCACTAAGGCCATGGGGGATAATGATTTTGAGCTCAACATTCCTTCTTTCCTTGGCCTGCACCCAGTGTTCAACGTGGATCTCCTTCTCCCTTATTTCCCACCATTATTGGACACCTCAGACATAGAAGAATAACTGAAACCAATAGATATCAACCCCGACTGCATACAAGAGGCATCCAGTAATCAGATTTTGGACACACATATCAAGGGAACTTGACAACAAAGGATCCAAATTTATCGAGTCGTCAAAGCATGGCAGCTCCTGTACCAAGGCAAGTGACTCACCCAGGGCCAAATTCAACAGAAATTTCCTCATCTGATGGAGGAACTCAAAAAAATGGATACCATTTCTTCCTAAGGAGGGAGGATTTATCCATGTGGATATTGGTGGTCACCCACCTTTTCCAACTGGCTAAAAACAGTTTTTTGGCAATTTTGGCAATTTTGGCAATTTACTATTTTTAGCAGTTTTAACTTCCGAGGCCATTTTGAGGGCCTAAATGAATTTTTTTAGGATTGATCTTCTCAATAATATCCAAAGGAATAATTGATCCCCTAAAATGAATCTCCTTGATGATACCTTTCCAACGGGCTATCATATGCCTAAAACAGAGATTGTATGCAAAAGTTACGACCCCGAGAAATTGATGTACTAACTTACCCAGACGAGGGCCTACATTACTTTTGGTGCTTCATCTCCTAGGGTTAGGTTTTTGGATGTCTAGAATTTTTGGCATTCCTGTTTATTGTAAAAAAAGGCCTTCAGAGCCTCATTGTAATGACCTTCTTGTGAATGAGCACAGCCGTCACATCTCTTCTCAGAGATAAGTCACCACCATTCCAGCAAGCTTGTTTTCACTGCATTTTACAGTTTCAACTTATTTCCTTATTGAATATAAAGCCAGTTTTATTGTATCTCTGTTATTTTGTGTTAAACGCCTGTTGATAATCTGTAGTCATTTCGTTCTGCTCATAAAATATGGATCATAGGGATAACCCACTTCTAACCACTTGTCCACTTCTAACCCACTTTGCTAGAAATAGTAAATTCTCCACTTCTAGTTGTAACTAATTTATTTTTAATTATTGTCTCATTGCAAAAACTTAACCCATGATTAACTCCTAGTTTCATTCACTTGACTAGTCAACTTCTTCTAGGAGCTTCTAGAATAATTTTGACTTCTTTGACCTTCTAGATAACTCATGAGTGTTCTCCAACTTCACAAGGCCACAACTCTCTAACCTTGAGGATTTATGTGGCGTTCCACATATCACTGGAAATGTCATGACATGTGCCATCCATATAGAATAGTCTTACTTGAAAATATATTAAAATTCATACCATTATACATCAATCAAATTGAATTCCCTTAACCATATTGTTTGGGATACCATAATTTTCTACCAGACTTGCTTCAAGGCTTGAAATCAATGACAACCAACCCAATTAATCAACAATATCCCCCTTTGGCATTGATGGAAACACTTTGATGAAATACTAAATTCATATCTCTTATGCTCCCCCTGTGACCATCGCTCCCCTTGGAAACATGCCTTTGTGCTCTCTCTCCAAGCATCTAACTCTTTGTTCTGCATCTGGTGAATCTCTCCCCCTATGACATCAATGGAAAAGGTAACTTCACGCTGGGGCTTCTCCCCCTAACTGAATTGTCCTTGGGTTTTCTCCACCTGACTGAAATTTTTCTGAACCTACTCCCCCAACCTAAATTGTGCTATGTATGTTGTTTCCTCGTGTTAATATAAGACATATAAGATAATCATTCAAAATAATCCATTTTGGATTAGAAATTACTATGAGTCTCTGGAAAAGATACACAAAATATTCCCTTGGAAGCGGTTTTGTGAAGATATCTGCAACCCGTTCCTTTGTTCCCACATATTAAACTCTGATATTCTTCTCTGCAACCTGCTCCCATAGAAAGTGATACTTGATAGGAATGTATTTCATCTTGGAGTGCATCACTTTATTCTTTGAGATACTGATAGCACTTTTATTATCACAATATATAGGAAGGGGCTCATCATACTCAACCTGTATATCTATCAAAGTTTGTTTCGTTCATAGAACCTGTGTACAACAAGAAGTTGTTGCAATATACTCTACTTCGACTGTAGATAATGATATTGATGATTGTTTCTTTCTTAGACAAGATACCAAACACTCACCCAAGTAGAATGTCGCTCCACAGGTGCTTCGTCGGTCATGAATGCAAACTTCCCAATATGCATTTGTGTAGGAAATAAGTAATAGATCCTTTCCTTTTGGATACCATAGTCTAAACTCTTTTGTGCCATTGAGATATCTGAAAATCCTCTTTACAGCTAGAACATGTGATTCCTTTGGTGTTTCTTGAAATTGTGCCACTTGTCCAACTACATGCATTACATCTGGTCTGGATGTTGTCACATAAAGTAAGATTCCAATCATTGACCTGTACTACCTCTGATTTGTAGACTTTGAATCATCATCTTTGCTCAAGTTGCAATTGGTTTGCATAGGAGTGTTAACTGGTTTGCAGTCTTCCATTCTGAACCTCTTTATCATTTCTCTGATATACTTAGTTTGAGAAATAAAAATTCCTTGGTTGCTTTGACATATATGAAGACCCAGATAGAAGGATAGTTCTCCGAGTAATGACATTTCAAATTAATTTTGCATATCCTTTGCAAATTTATGGCTTAACCTATCATCATCACTTCCAAAAATAATATCATCAACATAAACTTCAATTAATTAAATGCTATCTTGAGTTAGCTTGATGTAGAGGTTGATGTCTTCATTTCCTTTTCTAAACTCTTGTTGTTGTAAGTATCTGTCTAGTCTAGAATACCATGCTCTGGGGGCCTGTTTAAGACCATACAAGGTCTTCTTTAATCTGCAAACATAATATTCATTCTTTGACAACTGAAATCATTCTGGTTGCTCAATGTAGACTTCTTCTTCTAGTTCCCCATTCGAAAAAGTTGATTTTACGTCCATCTAATACACTTTAATATTCTTTGAACATGCATAGGCTAGTATCAATTTGATTGCTTCCATTATGGAAACTAGGGAAAAAAACATCTTCAAATTCGATACCTTCAACCTGTGTGTATCCTTTACATACCAATCTATCTTTATTCTCGGTAACATGTCCATATTCATTCAATTTATTTCTAAAGACCCACTTTGTGTCGATCACATTTTTGTACCTTGGTCTTGGAACCAATTCCCAAGTTTCATTTTTCTCTATCTGATCCAATTCTTCATCCATGACCTTTAACCAGAATTCATCCTTACTAGCCTCTTCAAAATTGTTTGGTTCAATCGTAGATAAGAGTGTTAGGTGCAGTTGTTCTGGTGAATGAATTCTTCTTCTAGTCACAACTCCTGCATCCTTGTTCTCGATAATCTGATATGAAGGATGATTCTTCTATACTCGTTTGATAGGTGTCTTTGGAGGCACTTGTTGAACTTTCTCTTCTACTTCTATATGATCTTCTTCATCTTCCCCTTCTGCAATTTCTTCATCCTTTGTTTTTTCTTAGTAAACATGTTCCACTGATTCCTTTTCTTCTTCCTTTAATTTTCATCCACTTGTTTCTTCAACTGTTACATTGATTATTTCCAAAACTTTGTTGAGCCTTAGATTGTAACACGTTTATGATTTCCTTGTACTTGAGTAACCAACAAGTACACCTTTATTCACATGAGAGTCAAACTTTCCCATTCTTCCATTTTCTCTTTTGATGTAGCATTTGCTTCTGAACACTATGAAGTGCTTCACATTTGTTGGTATTACTTTCCATAGCTCATAGGGATTTTTGTCACTATTATTCTTGGGCATTAATTTGTTTTGAATGTGAACTGTTGTATGCACTGCATGTGTCCAAATAAATTTTGTCAACTTAGAATCCATTAGCATTGTTCGATCCATTTCCTATACTATCATGTTCTTTCTTTCGATGACCCCATTCTGTTGAGGTGTCCTAGAAATGGAGAATTGTCTTTTTATTCTATTCTTTCTACAGAAATCCATAAATTCCTTTGAAGTAAACTCTCCTCCATTATCATATCTCAAACATTTGATTTTTGAACCATTTCATTTTCAACCATTTCCTTGTATACCTTGAAGTTTTCAAATACTTCTGAATTATTCCTAAGAAAACAAACTACGATCATTCTTGTATAATCATCAACCAATAACATAAAGTATTTCTCACCTTTTAAACCCTTTGTTCTAGTTGTTCCAACTAGATCAGTATGCACAATTCCCAATGGTCTTGTCATTGAGTATTCCTTTGATTTGAACCTAGTATTTGTTTGCTTTCCTCATTGATATTGCTTGTATAATGTGTTGGTTGGCTTTGTGATCTGGGGAATTTCTCTGACTGATTCCTTTTTGCTGACATTGATGAGGTTATCGAAGTTATTTGACCCATTGTTTTGTTCCATAGCAAAACTTCATATTCCTTTCCTAAACAACATTTTTCATTTCCAATTTCACTTAAGACATATATGTTGCTTGAAGTTCTTTCAGTTGTTGCAATCAATTATCCTAATCCTGCTTTTCTTATCTCTCACTTATGTGAATCGAACGTAAGTTTATGACCTTGGTCACACATTTGACTTACACTTAGAATATTATGTTTCATATCTTCCACTAGTATAACACTTTATGCCTTGGTATTCTTGTTTCCAATTCTGACTATGCCCTTTCCAATGATTCTAGTTGATTCATCATTTCCAAAGGAGACTGATCCATCTCTTTCCTTTCTAAATGTAAAAAACTTGTCTTCATTATCTGTCATGTGTTTTTAGAAGCCATTGTCAACATACCAACCACGTTTCTTGTGTTTAGCTTGTAGAGTGAGTGTGCATTCTTCATTTTTAAACTTATCCTGCTTCCTTATCCATATTCTCTGTTGACATTCATGTATGTGACTGTTGTTATTCTGTTGTGATTCTCTAGGAGGGACTGTCATTCTAAAATCTTTGGCCATGTGTCCAAATTTGTTGCACTTTTAGCATTCCACTTCAATGCTCAATGATTCAAACTTGTTGTAGCTTCTTCTCTATGTTTCACTAAGAATTTTTGGATAACCATTTTTTACATGACTTTCAAAGTTGTTTTTGTTCCTATTATTAGATCTGCAATTTACAACTTTATGTCAAAAATTATTACATCCATAACATAAACCAAAAAAGATAGTTTGATACCTAGGAGTTGAAGATATTTTGAAAGAAGTTACTCTTATGAATCCTTCTTCTTCCTAAGGCCTTCTTGTTTCTGATTGTTGCTTATTTTGAAATCTGACTCTTCTAGGTGGATGAGTGTCCCTATGATCTCCCCTGTAAAAATTCTTGTCTCCTCTAACTGTTTTTGCATATCTTCTTGGTTGTGTTTCTTTATCTGTGGTTTTGGATCTTGAACCTCTTTTTGTCTTATTGTATCCTAGTCCAGATTTGTCATGATGTGGCCTTTGACTGTTGATAATATTATCCAAAACCTTCGAGTTGTTCTACATGTTTTTTTGTTGAAGGTCTTTTCTCAATGTGAAAACCTCTGCTTCCAAATTTCCATTGATCCTATCATTTTCTTCCAGTTGTTCTTTGATTGCTTCTTCAATTCTTTTGTCTTATTCTATTTGAACCTTTAATTCAGTGATCACCTTCTCTAGTTCTTCAGAGTTTGAATTCTGAGTGTCTTATTTATTGTCTAGTTCTTCCTGGAGCTTCTTGTTTTCTTGTTTTCTCTTTTTATAACTTCTATAACACTCAACAATTCCTCTCTGTAGTCAAATTCTTCCTCTTCATATTCCTCTTTGGTTTCTTCTTTATCGGAGTCTTCTATTTCCATGAATATAACTCTTTTTGTCTCACTTTCATTGACATCATCTTCATCTGATGAAGAGTCGTCTTTTTTGGTGCAAAATCTTTTCTTGAAGACTTTATTTTTGGTTCTTTTTCCTTTATATGGTTGTTTGTTATTTGAATCATCTTCTTCATTTCTTTTCTTTTTCTTGTGAGGACATTTGTTATCAAAATTACCAATACCATCACAATTAAAACAAATCAATGGAAGCTTACCTTTATATTTGTCTTCGGTTCCCTTTTTCAGTCTTCTGAAATTTTTTTCCACTTCTTCATCGTCTTCTGAGATGTCAATATTGTTGCTACATTATTTTTCATTTTTCTTTGACTTCTTGGATGCTTTGAATGTTGCTTCTTTTATACCTAGATTTTCCTATTCATTTCTCATTTCATAGGCTGTAAAGATTCCATGTAGTTCATCTATGCTTATTGAGTCTATATCTACTCTTTCTTCTCGTGCTAATATCTTATGATCAAATCTCATTGGAAGAGATCTTAGCACATTTTCAAGAATTATAGATTCATCAACATATTCTCCCAATCCTATGATTACATTCATTGTTTCGTCAACTCGTAAGAAGTAAGCTCCAATATCCTCTTCTTCCTTCATCTTTCATTGTTCGACTTGACCTCTGTAAGTTTGAAGCTTTGATGCCTTGAATTTTTCATCTCCTTCATAAATATTCTGAAGTTTGTCCCAAATCTCTTTAGTGGAGCTACAATGAATAACTTTGGAATATACTGAATCACAAAGACCATTCATAAGTGCATTTGTGGATTTTGAATTATTTAGACTGGGTTTCTTTCTGTTGACAGAACTGTTGGTTCTTTGTATCCATCTACAATTGATTTCCAAACCTCAAATCCCTATGCATGTACATATGTTTTCATCCTTCTTCTCCAGAATGCATAGTTATGTCCATCAAACTCTGGTATTCCATTTTTATACATATTGTTGCTCTCCATGATCTACCTTTCAATGGTTAAACTAATTTCTAAAGGAACTTCTCTGATACCATTTGTTGGATTATTGAGGGGGGGGTGGGGGGGTGGGGTTGAATTAGTAATAGAGAAATATAGTCATTTTTAACCACAGTATGCAAGTGTTATTATCTTTAAGATCAATATAGCATTATCATCCAATAATTGTAGAGTAAATAAACCATGAACAATGAACAATCATACACATACGCAGTACACCAATATTTTTACGTGGAATCCCAATGCGGGAGAAAACCATGGAATGCTTTTTCTTATACGTCTTTAATAATTACATTCATTGGAAGCAAAAACTTCCTTTGTTCTCCAGCTACAACTGGAAAGAGGCTCCGACCCCCTATAATTTCAGGCTACAACCTGAGGGAACTCCCCAATTATTAGGATACAACTAGAAGGAGGCTACAACCCCTTATGTTCTGCGGTTACAACCAAAAGGTGGCTACAACCACCTATCCTTGCCCTGTCCCGCTTGAAATATAAGTGTAAAATGAAGAAACCACTGCCACACTATTACTGTGAGATATACCACTATAAACCTATACCAACCTGTACCACTGACCTGTAGCCAATCTGTACCACTGCCATGTAATCAACCTGTACAGGTATTGATCTTGTACCAACCAAAAACAAGATATATGTGACCTATCTTTTCTGCAGCACGTGTATGTGCGTACCCTATCTATACTTCATCCCTCATATGTACACGACCTATCTGTACCACAACTTGTGTATGCTTCCTCTTGTCAACTCAACCTACAACCTGTCACTGTTTGTAACATTTAGTTGTGCCCTATGCATAAATCCTCATACATATCCCTTAACCAAATGTATCTATATATCTATGGTCATGTTTCATACAAGTATAATCAAGAACAAGTATAATGAACCTCACATGGACTAGACATCAAACATTTTCAGATATACAACCTCTCAATACATCAACCACTTCACAAGTACAACCTCTCAATACATCAACCACTTCACAAGTACAACCTCTCAACTATGTACCACAAAAACCCTTAACCATATGCCAAGAAATACAAGATGTGTCTCACATTAATAAGATGTATCAAAGATAAATATTGATTATACCAGCACTATATTTCTGTATATATGACTTATATAGAAATTCCCATGCAACCACTAATATTTCTAGGGAAAATCCTCAAACCCTCATAACCATTTCTCATTTAGACAATAAAATCCAATTACTCATAGAAATATGACATACATTTTGAACCAGTAGATAGATCTAATGTACCTGATCATTGTAGACCTTCTTAGGAGCTTGCTTTCAGGATCTAGAGACCTGGAATCTTCATAATCTCAAGTTTATAGGGATTTTTCCTCATGTATGTTCCCTATTATACTTCTAGTCGGCGTACATATGCACCATGCTCCACTGTAGCCCGCGTACACTTCAAAAACTAGGGTTTTTTCAATATTTTTTGTAATTCTGAAACTTTCACCATCAACTCTTCGTGATACCTCAGAATTGTGCAACTTAAAATGTATCAATGAGTATCTACAATAAATATTACACAATAATATATATTCAATGTGTTCAATAGGTGCTAATAGGAGAGTCTTTCTCTCTTATTTATACTTCCATGTAGCTTTCTCAAGGGGTTACCTTCTAACCAACTTAACCCGATTTCATTCTTTTAGGGATAACCCACTTTGCTATAAATAGTAAATTCTCCACTTCTAGTTGAAACTAATTTATTTTTAATTATTTTCTTATTGCAACAACTTAACCCATGATTAACTCCTAGTTTCACTCACTTGAATAGTCAACTTCTTCTAGGAGCTTCTAGAATAATTTTGACTTATTTGACCTTCTAGATAAATCATGAGGGTTCTCCAACTTCACAAGTCCATAACTATCTAACTGTGAGGAGTTATGTGGTTTTCCACATATCACCAGAAATGGCATGACATGTGCTATCCATATAGAATAGTCTTACCTGCAAATATATTAAATTCCATACCATGATACATCAATCAAATGGAAGTCCCTTAACCATATAGTTGGGGCTACCAAAATTTGCTACCGGACTTGCTTCAAGGGATGGAATCAATGACAACCAACCCAATTAATCAACATTCCATTCATTATTTTGACTTATATCAATTTTGAATGAAAATGGAAAAATACATGTGTTAGTTGAATTGATTTTAATTAATTATAGTTTTCATATGTTTGATCAATTTCATTATGTGAAATTTCTTTCATCTAGTGAAACTCATATTAATTTGTTTCACTCAAGAGTTGATATTGTGATTGTTTCCCTTTCGCATTAATAAAAAATTACTGAAATTTGTTCGACTTTGTTTCAACAAACTTCTTTAAATTTTTCATTTAATGTCGTTTACCACATAGATGTTTCTTTCCTGTAGATAACAAAAGTTATACCAATGTGAAAGAAAATTCAATTACTAAACCTAATCCACCCTCTTGGCCAAGATATTTGTGTGTGTTTCTTTAGCTATATTTTTGGTGTGATATTATGGTCAATTTTAAATGTACATCATTTATTATCAGGTTTGACCAAAATGTTGTGACCATTTGAGCTTGCCTCACTTATTTGCACTTAAAATTGCATGTTTCTATTTATTTTGGTTTGATTATAATATGTTTGTTTACATATTAGTTTACTTTTGTACTCTTTTTTGTTTCAGGTTTAGCTCTAAAATTTCTTGAAAATCTTCATTTAACAAGGTTCTAGAAATCTTGTAATTTTTGTATTATTTGTAAAAAAAATATTTTTTTGTCTAAAGTAGTTAATGATTTGTTTTAATAATTATTGTCAATAATAGGGATTTGTTAGTTAGTAGTTAGAACTCTTAGGAAAACCTTTCATTATCTCCTTCTTTATAGAGGATATTCCCGTGTTATCTAACGTAGCCATTAAACCCATCAGGCACAACCATTCCAAATGGTTTGGGTTTTGTTCTAAGGACCTCAAACTGGGTTGTTTCCTCTTATTTGACGAGTGGTCAGTCCTGCCCATCAACAAGGTGAGATCCATTTGGGGAGAAGCAGAAAGTGAGCAGTTGGTTCCGCATAGAAAAAATGGTTATATATGAGGGGTATCATGGCAGATGAGGAAAAGAGAGGAATCCAAAGGGAGAGGTGGAAAATAAGGGTACCGGGAAGGGTGGGTGGGTCCATGGAAAAGAAAGGCTTAAAAGTGATAGGTACCACTAAAATCAGGGAAAAGAGAGGAATCCAATGGGATAGGTATCGAATAAGGGTGCTAGAAGGACCATTATACTCTTGTAGAGTTATACTCTGACATGAAGAATATTTTAGTGATGAAATGCCCAAAGTGTTAGCGAGGAAAAATGTGTAGGAATTTCACAACTAGGATGCAAGAGGTAGGATTGCGGATAAAAATTTCCCTTCTATTTATTTTGTGTTTTGTTATGTTCCCAAGGGTTAGGGTTTTAAGATTTCCTACAGAAAATATTTTTCCCTATGTTATATCTCTCTCATATATTTGTGGGGTCGAACAATAGTACTCATCCCAATATCTCATGGTACCAACTAAGGAGGATTGACCATACCCTTAGTCGTACTACCCAATTACCCAGGTACTATAGAGTATATTTCTGAGTGTTGTTCTCAGTTTCACTATAGCAGTCAGGTGACCAATTGGTTGATCTAGAGATCGTTTCAGGAGACCTAGGGGACTCCCTATATACTTGACAGTATGTTAGAGTAATTTTCATGTACATATTATGTCTTATGGGGTACTACTCGAAGGGGTACTAACAAGGGTCACAAAGGTTTCCAACTAGGTGAAATGTTTGTTCGAGTAACCTGTGAAACTGTCTTTATTTCCTGTGTGTAGTCGTCCCCAACCATAGTTTTACCACTGAACGATAGATATTTGTGCTTTAAAGACATCAGAAGTACACATCTCTACTTTAGAAAAAAAAATCCCCATAAATTCTATAGAGGAAAGTGCTATGATACCACTTTTAAGGTACTAGATGTATTTTATAAAGCAGAAACAAAAATATTATGATAAATACTAGTGAAACAATAAAATAGAGAGAACATCAACACCAAAAGTGATACCTTTATTGATAGAAATCCAAGTTCACTTGCCTCTTCGAGGGGAAAACCTCCAGCATAGCAATGCTCTATTACAATAATTATTAAGACAAATCTTTCGCATGCCTTATACTCCTATTTGTATTAATTATATCTTCTAAAGAACATTCTAGAAGGAATATATTTCTATAAGTGGAAGCTTCTATTAGTATTCTTACATTAGACTTGTTCACATTATTAAATAGGCCTTATTTACTAATGTCGACCTTTATTACATGGAAAATATATTATTCTACCTACGTTAGCGGTTAGGGAGGTTAGGTCCCTAACAATCATCTCCTTCTCTTCCTTATGATGAAGGATATTCAAATTCACCTCCTTCTACACTGAAGTATTGGAAATATTCTCATCCACATTTGAGTTTCTCTCTACCTAATTTCTTGAATCCATGGCTAGAAGGTTCTTCTTCTTGGAATCCTTCTTATGGTTCTTAGGGTTCATCTTTGGATTTAGTTTCCTACACTTTTCGTCAGTGTGGCCATCGATATTACAATGGTTACAATGGTTATTTAGATCATTGAATTGATGTGTAGTGGATATGATCTTATTTTCTTTCCCTTTCCACTTCTTCTTCCCCTCCTTCCAAGTGTCTTGGTTCTCTTTCTATTTGGAACCTATTGGCTATCCTTTATTGTGGCCTATATTTTCCATATATTGTTCTTGCACATATGCCTCATCAATTTTCCTAGGATTGAAGAGCATCACTTGATTTTGCAAATGACTATGTAGACCCCCTATATAATTGAGGAGTACATATAGGTTCTTGGGTGAGATACCTATCATGATAGCCATGTTTCTAAATTTTTTGGTGTACTCTTGCACACTCTCCCCCTACCTTTTCCTGAAGTAATGCCAATGGATCCATTGGTCCTCTACATGCCCAATTGGGTAGAAATGGGACTTAATGAGGATTTTGAAATCCTCCCACTTTGTTACTGGCTAATTGCCCTCCATCCTAGGTGTCTCCATGTGACTTTCCCACCAGGTTAATGCATGGCCCTCTAATTTTACTCTGGAAAACAAAATATATTTATCTTCTTCTATATGGTGGATATTGAAATAGACCTTTGACTATTGCAACCAATGATTTTGATTTCAACTTGGTATGGCTTGATATACACTTTCTCTTCTATTTGAAACAAGGACTGTGAAGGAGTAATGGCACTAGAAATCAGTTGCTCTTTCTTGGGATCTTTCCTCCACTCAGTTTTTAGGTCTTCATTATCTCTCAATTTCCCCTCTAATCCAATCTCTTAGTTAGAGCCTCCAACCTCCCCGAATGGTCCAAGCTAATTTTCTAGAGCCACCATGAGGAGGTTCATATTGTGAGAGATATCAACAACTTTCTCTTCCAACCTCACACATCTCTCTTTTGGTGGATCCCTAGTTTTTTTGTGAACATACTCATCTTCCATGGCTAGGGTTCTGCGACTTTCTTCTTAAGGAAATTATTGGATCCAACAACTTTCCACAAATACCCCAAAGAAAATTTCTCTTATACCAACATGATCTATAAACTTCCATGGATATTCCACTAGAACATTTTTTCATAACATTTCTTATAATATTTTGACATCTTATACCATGCAAACAATTTTCCTTAGATCCCAAATTAATTAATTACTAGTTTTGCTTGAATTTATGAAAATAACTGAATGCAAAAATGAAATAAATGAGCAAAAGAACACACCATACACAAACAAATGAACACAAGATATATCCTAGGAAACCCAATATGGGAGAAAACCTGGCTAGAAGGTGAGGCCTATTCTTTTCTCTCTTTCCTTTAGTAAAGAAATGCAATTACAAAGAAAGGGGGGCACTCACTATGGAGTTTCCTATGAGTCTATGGCCTGATTAGATACTAAAAAATATTCTTCCCACCTATTTTATTCTCTTAAATCCCACTCCTTGGATTCTCTTCTCAAGTATGGAACAAGTACAATACAAAATAATGAAACCCCCTTCTCCTCCCAGCGGCCCAGTATTTAGCATAGCTCGATAGTTGTCTAGGGCTAGGGTTTCATATTCCTCAACCCTCAATTAGTGATAAGGTTTGGACCTTCTATAATATTCTTTAAATTCCACACATGGCTAACCCCGCATGTTTGATTAATTGGGGTTGAAGTGGCATCCACTCATAATATGGTGGTTAACAAGGTAGGTCAACTTGCAAGAAACATAACTTTTGCATACGAGCTCCGATTGAGGCGATTTTTACATTGTTGGAAATATATCAATGTGTAGAACACCATCGAGGTTGTGTGCATAAGTTATAAACCCTATAACCCCCCAAAAAAGTTTTTTAATGCCTCAAAATGGATCTAGAAGGTTATGGACCCCAATTTTCCAAATTGGGACCTACCACTAAAATGGCCCTGCAATTCGATTCCTTCAATTTTTTCCACCCATAAAGTACCAATATAGATGAAAAATTGTATGATGATCCAATCCACATCAATTCAAAAATAATTGGGCATCCACCTTCTAATAATCTCTACTACTACTACCCTTCAATTGGAGGAGGCATAATGGATCCACCCCAAGTAGGGATGGGTCAAATATAATTTTGATAGAGCATAAAAAGATAATTATCTAGGAGTGGTGGGGGTTGGTGCCATCCTCAAAACACATGAGATAAATATATAATGGATAATTGGAATTTCCATGGGTACCTCATCAAATAACAAATTAGAAAGCATAATAATCATGGAGCCATGTTCATCAAGTAACCAATAAGGAGAAAAACTAGAACACCAAAAAATCCATAAAAACTAGATGCTTTGTATCAATCAATACTACCCTTATTTATACAAATTATAAAGCTTTCAAATATGAAAGAGAGTGTGCATGGGACCAAAAATTACAAAGCTAAACTCATACAAGTGATTTCCTCCTATGACGCCATTCATCCCAGGTCCCCTCAATCACAACATAGATTGGATCTAATATAATTTTGTGAGATATGAGGTATTGGAGTAGCTTTGAAACCATATCTCTTGGGAAAGTGACACCTTCCTTGCCTATATATACAACATCCAACATCAATCCTATTTAGTCTCCCACCTAAAGCTTCCCACTACTATAAATAATGCACTCAACCCATATTTTTCCCCATTTTCATTCCAGTGACCCACACTCTCAATCGTGCACCAAACAAATGGAATTGTAGGATTCCTATACCACTGTTAAACCAATACAATCTATGGAGGAGTTAATGGAAAAATTGTGGACATCATTCAACAACTCTATCATATTTCCTATTTGGTGAGTGAGAGGGGGAGGAAAAATAATGGAAGACAAATGAAATTCTAGAATTTGGTAGATGAAGTTTGCCAAGCTATCTCTAGTCATGGATAGTAGCAAAATCTCTCTTCCAGCAATGAGATGGAGCCTTTTATATTTTTTGTGTTTCTTTCTCTAATTGCAATAGATATATAGGCAAGTCATAATGGACCACAATTGTTAGATCTTGGCTTCATACTATTTTTTTGTATTAAGTGTAGATGTGCTCATATAGTAGTGAATTAATTAATTAGTCCCATAGGTTTATTAATGACTTATTATGCATTAATGAGAAAGAAAATCCTCTATGTTATCACCAGGTGATCACTCCTTTTCCCTATTAATGCAAGGATCTATTTTTTTCTAGCATGTGTGTGAGAATGTGTGTACATAGATACATACATTCATACACACATACATATATATACATGCATGCATACATATATACATATATGTAGGTATAGTCTCGAGGGTATTGATCGTTTTTTTCTATCAAGGGAAAATGACCAACATTTGAGAGAAAATATTGTGGGGAACAAGAAAGACTCTCCTCGTTTTTATAGAGCTGGTTCTTCTCTCTTGATATATTGGAAGATTCTTTATATGGTTTTGAATGAATGAAATGGGTGAGTGCTAAAGAGAAAACCCCAAAATATCTTCTAACAAATCTTTCATTTAGCAGATTTATTCATTAAGCACATCATCTTATTCATGGAAATAAAAATAAATAAATATAATCGAATGATATTGTACAGAGTTTGATTTCGACATATATTTTCCTTCCTTTTAAAATGTTGTGAACCCATAATCAACTATGACTTTGCAATATGAAAAAAGAGTAAAATTGACAGGTCATCAAAGAACTTTAGATGAGTATTGCATTTAAAACTGAAAATATTATGATGAGCACACTCCAAAAATTTCATACTCAAAAATATCAAAGTCTGAGAAATCATTAGAGTTATGCCCTGGAATAGTTCTCTATGGGAGAAATAGATAATAATATACCAATTATGACAAGTCTAACAATGTTTGAAAAAAGAAGAATGGAATGACAACATAAAAAATCTCAATAACAAATAGATAAATTGTAATTTTATTTTATTTTATTTTTACTAGGGATTTTTCTCCTCTAGGCCTGAAATGTCTTGAAATTACTGAAGAATTTAGAGACATAGCTCACCAGACCCAAATATTCTTGTAGGAAAACATACATGGAAATTGTGATGGAAACATTATACTTGAGAGAAAGATAAATGGGAAAGTCACATAAGCTGATTCACAAATCTTTGGAAAGGAAAACTAGCTTCCAACAAAAATAACCATGTAGGAAACTCTCCAATAGCCAACAACTAACCTTTTGAATTTGTTTGTTCTTCTCTTTTGTAATCTCATCTTCATCTTCTTGAAACTGGTTTTTGGTCAGGGTTTGGAATTTTTGTGCATTGAATTAATCATTTAAGTAAATATGAGCTTTGGTATTCGTTCCAACATCAGAGAACCACTTTAGAAGCTTAGGAATTTCTTTAAATAAATCAATTTCTGAAAATAATTTGTTTTTAAGAATGAAAATAGTTATGAATGTAATTTAATTTTTTGTTCCTGATAACTGATATTTCAGCCATTGAAACCACTTCCAAAGTTTTCTTCATCCTTTTACCTTTTGGACGAGCTATCGTTTTCTCAAAATGGACATCGGGATCAAAAGTTATGAGCTCTGGAAGATGGAGACTCAACCACCGTTGATCTTGTCTTCATGAGTTTTGAGCCTTGTATTTCCAAATTTGAATTATTTATCCCACATGCATTGTGGGGGGGTGTTATTGAAATATTTATATTGAAATTTAATCTTCATACTCTTTCTCTATGAGATAGAGAGAGCCATAGAAATCCATGTAGCTTGTGCACCACGCATCTTTCGATTTCCATAGTATTACCTAGTCATCATTCCAACTAACTATCCAGTCATCTATATCCATACATGTGTCACCCGGAGGTAGGTCCATGTCACTTCCACATGTCCACATATAATAGGTCTTGACTGTTACATGTAATTTGGAGGTGTTCCCAAAAATTAAGGGAAATAAATTTAGCATGATAATTGTTACTAAGAAATAATATTAAATAAATGAAGTGTTTACGTGAAAGACTTAGTTAAAAGGATCGTGGGGAGTGGGACCATGTACAAGCGTGAGTGAGGGGTATATGGAAGATTCATAAAAATCATGTGGACTTGTGGTTTATGTGATATATGAAATTGTTACGAGGAAAATCTCTCTATGGCTAGGGTAAACCACAACAGACGGAAATGACTGCATAAATCAACTCTATTCCTATGTTATATAAACAAATATGCTAGTGAGACAAGATAAAAGGCCTACCTCGTCCAGACGTTCGATGAATTCCACCATTGAGCACCTGACCCAAAGCAATATACCTGCAACTAGTCCTCAACAACCAAGCAAAGCAAGCATATGGTGATAACATATGATGTTAGCACATTCAATAGCATAATCCATTAATAAACATGAAAAATATGCCAATGGAATAATAATTCAAATATTTGCAAGATATCAATTGAACGAGAAAAGATTATTTCTATTAATATATGATCAGCAGAAGTGAAAAAGTTATAGACATTTGTGTCGGCAAGGTTCGGAACCAAGAAACTAAGTTCCTTCAATCTGGGCCTCCACCACTTCAATCCTCCACCAAAGGCAAGCTCATATAATAGATACAATGAAGTAATCAATCAATAAGGGAAGAGCTTGGAGGCTGAACACTGTGTTCATACTTAAAGGACAAAGGGATGCAGACTCAATATGAAGTAAATAATTTCTCTAGAGTAACTTTGCTCTCGAAGTTGAATTCTTTCTCCTCTTTTCCATAGCTTGGAATTGGCCCATTTATAGCCTTCAAATGGAACTGAAGGGTCGATTCAAAACATTTCTAGTAAATGGAAGGCTAAGGATCATAGATCTCATGTCGTGACATGGAAACCCGACACCATTTTTAATTTTTGGGCACAAATCTCGATGTACGTGTGTTGTAGTGGTGCAACCTGCGTATACGCATGTTGTATAGTAGGAAAGGTACGTACATGTGGAAAAAATGTATTTTTTATCTGTGGGATTTGCAAAAAGGGATGACAATTCTTCATAGGGAAATGTAAAAATTCCTTATGTGAAAGATTGCATAAGGTGAGGCAAACATTGCTATAATAGATGCCCCCTAATGTGTGAGGTCAGACGAGTATTTGTGATGGCCAAAATACATTATAAATAACCCATAAGTGGAGTGATGGGGAACCAGCTGGAAGAACTAGTTGCTCATTACATTCCATACTAACTTTGCATACATGGATGCCAATTTGAATTACACTACAGATCCATGTGAAAATATACCAAACAATTTTCTATGGCCATGACTAGGCAAATACAAATGTGGTTACATGCCAAAGGTTGTCATAGTCATGAACAAGGCCCAGTAGAACCAGTATCAAAACCAATCTAAAGATATATGTATACAATGGAGTATAATCTGATATCCCATGATTACTGAAGTCATATAGGTACCGGTCCATTGAAAACAAAGCAACAGCTCAGGAAAGTTGCGGCCACATACTGATGTCTTCAAGTCTTCTACACAATCTGCCAAAGGTGAAAGTCTACATCATGTGAATAAAGGATTTGAGGTCAAACACAATGAGACATCGTTTGATTACCAGTCATTGAGGTATATTGTTAACAAACGTGAGATATCATACCAATAATGAAAGTAGGTATCAAGGCACTGAGTACATTCTCACAAGTGTGAATAAAGGAGTCGATGTCGAACACCTGAAGAATCCATCATTCAGGAGACATTGATGTATTCCCAATTGTCGATGGCAAGAGAACCTACCACTAATGACTGCAAGCCTCAAGGTACTCATAATAATGTAGGTCTCATTTCCAGATTAGATGAGATAAAGTCAATCGAAGGAGACTCGTTGAAAGGAGAGAAATATGGAATCTCTCATCATTAAACATGAGGAACAAAGTAGGAGCTTCATGATTTGGAAGAAATCGGACGAAGAACATGTTCATGAACCAACGACCCTATGCATCTTTCGTCTGTGCCAAGTGAAAGAGGTACACGAAAAAGATCCTCTGAATAGCATCCAATGAGGAAAACTACTGACAAAGGTGAGGAAACCACCAATAGGGATAATGGCATCCAAGACATTGCACGAATCCCAATGTGTGAATAGATGTCTTGTCATCAAACAGAAGGGAAACCACCCAGTCAACGACCAATGATGAAATGTCGACTGTCGGGTTCAAGATTACCTACCAATGATGAAAGTAGGACCAAGGTGCATGATAGGACTACAATATCATGTGATTCTGAGACAAACTAAGGATATGGCGGACATGCAAAGTCAAGAGTTCTGAGAAATGGCTGACATAGGTTGATAGACTTCCTTTGAACAAGAGCATGAGACATATGGAAGACTCTGAAAGCATAGACTCAATGATGACACCATGAGATGTAGGAGGAATCAATGAAATTATCCATAGGGACTGGAAGAGTAACCAACCGGTAGAGAAAACTCTTTGTAATGAGCTCAGCTTCCTAAGGCCATGCTAAACCCAAAATTATGATGAAAAATGGGCTCAATAACTTTGTGCTATATTCAAATGCGACACGAATGTTGACAATATAAGATAATACTCCCTTCCCTCCCGTCTTTTTTTTTGTTTTTTCATAGAAAAATTAATGCTATGATACAGAGGAGGAAATGAGTGTCACAAGTAAGCAAAACTAGTTCCAGGAGTGGAGTATACCTATGTTCAATGCAAGGAGATGCATGCGGGAGATGGACACTTGGGGGAATGTTCCCTCCTGGGTATAGGGTGTCAAATTGCGAAGGATATAAACGAGGCTCTACATGGTTGAGGATGCAAAACTGCTGAGACAAACGACTTATAATTCAAAGTGAGAACCGACTATAGGCTCAATACTACAAGCTAGGGCATGAGATGCAATCACAACTTAACGCCAATTTTTTTTCCTTTTCATGATCTTTAGTCTAGTTGGTGTGAAAAAGAGATAAAATTGTACCAAATAGACATCCTTTCAAATCCAATTTACGAGTGTGAAAGAGACAAGTTCACTCGGAAATATTTTCACTTTTTTGAAGACGAGTTGGAAAAGAGCTTAAATTAAACTCAGTTGGGAGTCCTCTAGGTATAAGGCAGCCTATTTATGAGTGTGAAATGAGGCTCAACATAAAGGCATGTATTAGTTATAAGGGACTCCCGGTCCTATGGAAAAAATATATGCATGGGCACCAAATGAAGTAGAGGATCTAACTAGGGCACCCATGTTTGGTAAGTCTCTACCACTTGATAACGACACGTCTTATAGAAGATGGAAGGTTCTGTGTCACAACAAATGGGTTCGTACCTAAGGCATATGAGTGATAGTTATAGGACAATGCAAAAGTGCATGATGGAATGGATACCTATCCTATATGTTGGGTAGTAAAAACACCTGCCCATGGTTACGAACGGTCAACATAACATTGAAATCCGCAAGAATCCCTGGAGAAAACTAAAAAAACCAATTCAATCCACTGTTATATTAGTCCATTAGGAGAAAAAATTACTCAAAACTATAGAAAGTGGGTAAAAACTGTTATAAATAGTAACAAAACCAAAACTTACTATGTCATTTTGACTTTTTACCCAAATAGTGAAAATTGGACCAAAATACCTTCGATCTTCAACTAGTGATTGCGGGAGCGTCGAGCGACGAAATCAGAAAACGTTTGGACCAAGTAATTCCTCTTCCCCTCCTTTTCATTTTTAGTGGATTAGATTTTTAAATTAGGTTTCGAAATTTGAGTAAATTAGGGCACAAATTGAGTAATTATGTGTACGCGGGCTACCATTCATTGGGTCACGTATACATGAGGTTATACGCACCTATGTAAAATATAGGGCATGTGTAATCATCCCTATACACGAATGTAAATGCAGTAGACTGCGTACAAGTCCGTAATCAATGTTTTCTATGGTTGCTAACTCAAAAATTGACTTTTTTATGGCAGGATGGTGCTAGAATGGAGGGAAAGAGAGAACGGGGAGGTAGATGATGTTGTGGACAGAGATCTGGGGGCCCAAATGGCCTTGAAAATATGTTTCTTATATAAATTTTGGGCACTCAAAGGGATGAGGGCCCAAGTGAGCTTTCTTGAGATGCTTGTGGATTATTGGGATCCTGACAGTGAGAGCTTCAACCTTGATGAGAAACCATTGAGGATTGAAGTCGAGGATATATACTTTTTGACTGGGTTATCGCACCAAGGTGAGGTGGTGAACCTCAAATCCTGGGGAGTTGGGAGCGGTATGAAAATAGAGGAGTACATATATGCTCACTGTGTAGTAGGGACCCTGAAGGTCGGGAGTCAACTCCCCATCTGAGCGATAAACAATCTCAGCCTCAAGATTGTTGTCCTCGTGTTGACCAGGATCACATGATCGACTTCGTTGCACCATGCATCGAGGTCGCTCATGTTCTATGTTGTAGAGTGCTTGAGACCCACAGTATATGATTGGTGTACCTCACTACTGGCTAATATGAAGAGCCAGCTGACAGAGTGCAAACATGGTGGCAAGAGGAACTTTGGGTTTTCCTCTATCTTATGCAGATTTTTCTTTGAACGGGTTCTAGGTTTGGGACCTAGAGTTGATATTCTTCCAAGAGGACCTCGCGATCCATCCATGGAATGGTGGACTGAGGTAATGAGACGACAGGGGGGAGGTAGGGTGACCACACCCTACAATGATGATTTCTTCTACTAGTGGAGGCTACAGGTCATTGATTTGGATGAATACCCCTATGTAGGGATTGACTTCAGAGGGGACCTTGACATGCCACTCCCACCAACAACTACCTACGAGGACATAGGTATGTCAAATGTTTTTAAATATTTCATTTTTTTGTATTTTTGTATAGTGAAACAAAAATATTTTTGGATGATGCTTAAGTACTAACTAGACACTTGTGTGATGCAGATGTGGGTCCGCGATGGCTGAACGAGCTTCCCTGACATCATCGGAGGCACTAGGGAGATGAGGTGGTGGGAGGAGAAGCAGAGAGAGTCCTTCAAAACATGCAGGGAAACCTATCTCATTTGACTCATAGGATTCTGATGGTTCAGGTAGAGGATCTTCCAGAGGCCATGTAACGACAAGTGGTTGATGTGCCCAGAGCTTGGGTGTGACTCTTTCGGTGTCTCGCAAATGCCGTAGTTTGTTATCATGACACACATCCGGTGTCACAGGTGTTGATGTCGTGGATATTTTATTATTGGTTGTATATGTGTATTGAGGGTGTTAGCCCCAATTTTGTACTATAAACATCATATTTTTTGAAATATATATAAAACAAGGATCTTCGTCTTTATTTATATTACAATATGTACATTTATGAGATGGTTTTCTTTGATTTAGTTATGTGACAAATTCTAATCTAAAACTAATTTAGCATAAGCATCGGATACATAATTAGAACTCCTAGGAATGTGATAATAAGTAATAAAATCAAAATGTCATTCTAAAAGACATACCCGTAGGAATCGTTAGAGTAAAGCAGGGTCACGCATGTGGTAATTGTCATTCAACTGACATACTACTAATTGGGAATCCAGGCGAACCTATAAATAGTGAATACCATGTGAGATAGCATCACGCAAAAGTTCTATAACGACTCTATATTCGACCACATTATTCATTGATGGCCCTAGGCATACACCACCTGAAGACACCAGTAGACCCTCGAGTGAGTAAACCACCCAAGTGGTGGAAGCCAAGTTCCATGTATGACGACTGGATTTGTCTGTGAATCCTAAGTAGACTGAAGACTCCGTTGACATTTTCCAACCAAGGGAAAACTCGATAAGAAAGTTGAAGATGAAAAGAAAGGGAAAAGATATATACACTAAATTACATTAGTATACAAAGAGTTCCGCCCAATCTTTGGGCTCAAGAGTTTCAAGTAGAGCTCATTCCTGGGCTCAGCCATATATTCCATTCATAATATTCTAACTCATAGGCTCCTTTTTCTAAGACACGTCGCACGATATAAGGACTGTGCCACATGGGTTTAAACTTTCTTACCCCCAGTGGTTCTTTGGCTTGATCATATAAGAGGACCAAGTCACCCTCAGTGTACAACCGAGGACAGAAAGACTTATCTTACTGGACCTTGACACATATTTTGTTTTCCTTGATAGTCGTAGAGGCATCTCGATGTTGCTCATCAAGACTCTCTAGGTGTACAAGGCGTCGCTCGAGATCGGAAGTGTCAGGTAGGAGCGCGACTGCCAACTTAAGAGAAGGGATTTTTCATTCAATATATAATACCGACTCCACTCCATGTACTAACTGGAAAGGGGAAAATCCGGTGGCAGTCTTGACCGAGGTTCAAATTACCAGAGTGCAGGATATAGCATAATGTGCCAGTGAGACTTACTTTGGCTGACAGGTTTTTGCAAAATGGTCTTGAGAGACTTGTTGATGACCTCTACTTGTCCATTTTCCTGGGGGTAATAAGGGGAAGAATGACCATGTTTAAACCCCATCTTACATGTTATCTCTTCCATCATTTCATTCTAAAAGTGACTGCCATGATTAGTGACAATCTCACTCAGGATACTGAACTAGGCAATAATTTGATTGAATCCGATATTGTCTATGCCTCGGTGATACAAAGTGTCGTCGATGATAGTATAATTCTTAGCTTGGTATCGTACACGTTGTCGGTCATCTTGCGAGAGATGTTGAGGGAAATTCAAAGTTTGAAGATAGAGAATGGTGTCTCCATACCAGGGGTCGGACAATGAGACAAGGAAAATGTGTTCGTCCAGAAACGAATCGACATGAATAAAATCTTCATATAATCGTGGAAAGTTGAATATTAACTCCATGAAGACTAGTGATTTCTTGGATTTTACAGAAGCAAAATTGAGATCAAATTCTTGTAAAATGACAATCCATTTATTATATTCCCCCCCTATGATACGCTTGGTAAGGACGTATTGAACTGGATTGACATCGGTAACCACAGTAGTCTTTCAAAGCAATATATAATGACGTAAACGTTGGACTGCATGAACGAAAACCAAAGCTATCTTTTCAACCTAAGAATAATTGAGCTCAAGACCGACTAAGTTTTGATTAAGATAGTAGATGACGTGCTCATGGAGATCATCATACTCCTGAACCAAAACCATACCAATCGTATCCTTGGACATGGAAATATAAAACAAGTAATCCCTACCATAGTCAGGAGACTTCAACAGAGGCTCTGATACCAAGGATTTCTTCAAAGCATCGAATGACTTCTAGGCCGGCTCATCCCAAATAAAAGGGGTGTCCTTCTTCAAAAGACACATGAAACCCTTAGTGATATTGGCATAGTTTACTATAAACCAACGTAAAAAGTTATCTTTCCCATGTAAACCTTGAAGTTGTCGAATAGTGCGCGGGGGAGGCAATCAAAGTATTGCCTCAACCTTTAATGGATCTAGCATGATCCCAGTCTCAGAAACTATAAATCCCAAAAGACGACCAGACCTAACTCAAATGATGCACTTATGAGGGTTCAACCATATTCTATAGTAACGACATCTTTCAAAAACTAACCAAAGGTGCGTAGAGTGATCCTCTCTCTAACAAAAGTGAGAAACAAGATTGTCAAGGTAAGATCCGACTATATGCTTAATATCATGGAATGCGAAGGTCATAGCACGTTGGAAGGTTTCTCTGGCATTTTTAAGGCCAAAGGGAATTTTTCGGTATGAGAAAGTACCCCAAGGACAAATAAATGTCACCTTGTGTTGATCCTCAGGTTTGATTTGAATTTGGTTATACCCTGAAAATCCATCCATAAAATAAAACACTTCACTTCCCGCACACTCATCGAGAATCTGATCGATGAAAGGTGTCAAGAAGTTATCTTTAGGACAAGCTTTTTTCAGGTCACTAAATTCCATGCATACATGGATGGTTCCTTGCTTCTTATTCACGAGAAGGGGATGAGATACTCATTCAGTCAAAGGAACTGGGTAGATAAAGCCAACATTACGTAGTTTATCTATCTCTACCGTAATAGTAGGGGCCTTCTGGGGATTGACAGCTCTAAGACGTTGTTGAATAGGTTTAGCATCCATATAAGTTCTAATTTCATGCTCGATAATATGAGGGTCGATTCTTGGCATCTCTTCATATGACCAAGCAAATACATCTCAGAATTCCTTGAAGATTTCGATGTAGATCGGGATTTCTTCTGACGATCAATCTGCACCGATATGTACATTTTCAATCTTGTCAAGGGTACCAAAGATATCGATCGTGACGGTAGGAGAAATACTCGCCATATTTCCTTTGGCATAAATGTCATGCGTATCAAGTTGAACTACAACGTGACCGACTATCGCACTCAAAGTAGATCGAAACTCATCTTGTTCGATTCTTTCAAGCTCTAGGAGAAAATAAGAGTGATGATGCATATCAGCCCAAGGTTTGTCAGAACCATTCATGGATTCGATTATAGCTTCATCTGAGGAAAAAGTCTCATCAGGGCAGTCATGTGAACAATACAACGAAGTGGCCCACACGGGCTTAAGAACGGGATCCTCCTCGTCCGTCAGTGAGGTAACAATATCAGGATAGGCAGAAGAGTCAAGAACAACTTGATACACAATATCCATTTTCTATAATGGCATGGTCATTCCATCTTGTGACTGACCTTCACATGACGAATTCGAGGAAGGTAGGGTCCAAGGATCTCTAAAATAGGAAGTGCAGAAAGGAACAAACCTCTCTGAAAAAATGAGAATACTGGACATGGCATAAACATGGTAAATTGGTGCCATGAAGTCGAAAGTGCCCATAAGGGATGAATACATTCTGACACTGATATTCTCATTTTATGGTTGATAATTTTCGATCACGGGTGTTATCACCTAATGTTGTAAGGGGGATGTTTTCTTAGAGAAGACCCCCCTTTAGCGGAAAAAATGACAAAAGCGGGTTAAAAACCCACTTTGCCTAAGTTTTGAGTGGGCGTATTCTTTTAAAGGGCACGTGGATCTAGGCGTCTGAGGGCTGCGTGCCCAGATCTATGGTCAGAGTCCAATTCCGGACCCCCCCCCCCGTTTTGGATTTAACGAACGGGAGGGGATCTAGAATTGGGCACATAGGTTTTCAACAGCTACAATTGAGGTGCCTTGATCCATGGCTGAGGCTTGATCTTGGACCCCCCTTACTATTATTCCTTTAACAAGGGGGGGGGGTCCGGAATGAGGTGGTTTTGCATGGGCCCCCCTTTCTACCTCTTACCACTTCTTCCTCCGCTTACCTCTCTCGCCTCCTGGTGACATGTGTCCTCCACCTGTCTTCTACTTTCCTCCATGTCATGACCCTTCCCCTTCTTCCCCCTCATAGTTGGACGCCTTTCCATCTTTCTCCAGATCACTCCATCATGGCTACGTGTTCTCCTCCCTAATCGATCTCTTTCCACTGTCTGTCTCCTCCGCCTTCCACATCATCTCCCCCTTGCATCAACCTTTCTGACCCCCATGCCACTCCACCTGTGTCCCATACATATCCCTGTGAAACTTCTCGTCTGGTGCCATAGCCTCCATCCCTCCACCACCTGGTGCTTCCACCTTAGCACCCCTCATCTCACCTTCATAGTGATTGGCACGATCACCCCCCCTGTCAAATCCTCATCCATGTTCCCAGGCTGGACCCTCCTTGTAGCAATCCAACTAAGCAACAACAACCAAAGAAAGATCACCACGTGGTCCAAGTGAAAATTTGACCAGGCCTTACCTGATCCAGAGAAAGCAGTTATTGAGGTAGTTGACAGTGGTTGAACGTTGTATCCTACCATAAATAGAAAGCCAGGAAAAGATAAGCGCAAGGGTGACTGTCAATCATTTCTAACAAAGATCACATCCATCATAAGACTGCATGGGCAGTCTGCCCAACGTCTGCATGTACAGTCTGACATGGAAGCTCCTCGACGTCAAGAATTGATCTTCTGACATGATCATGTTTCAGGGAATCGGAGCCAGCTCCAAGTTTATGTAGGCATTTTTTCCATTTTGGTATCAATCAATGGTAGAGATAAGCTCCCGACTGTAAAGTTTTGATGAAGCACTAGTTTTCCTGGTGATGAATTTGTATTTGAGACTTCTTGTTTAATGAAAGTCAGCTTCTTTCCATCTCTATAAGCTCTGCGTTAAAACACTCAGAATTGGAGGATCCAGTCGAGGGTTGCGATATTGTAGGATGATGTATGTTTGATCACTGCATGTTTGCACCAGTTTTAATCAGTTTCATGTGCTACCTTCTCCCTCTCACATTGAATAGCTTAGAATTGGAGGATCCAGTCAAGTTGTTACGGTAGTATTGAGATGATCGGAATTGGAAGATCCAGTCGAGTTGTCCTTATAGTTGTTGTAACTGTGTCACTTAGGCACATTTAAGTGTTTTGTTTTTCTTCTCCAAGCTATTGGAAGGCCTGATGCCCATAGAATTATTGTTCATATTTCCCACCAAGTCTTCCCTCTGCTCATTTTAAACTCAACTTACTAACGGAAGTTAGATCAAGACCCCACTTGTTCATGCATAGCTTGATACAGGATTCCAAGTCAAAGCGATATTGTTCTGATTTTGCTTCCATTCGGTCACCCTTTTATAAATAATTGTGACATATAAATTGATGGGTATCAGGCTTACTCCTGCTGCAATCCAAGAGTGACTTCTGGTGCTAACATTTCTGGCGCCATTGTCGGGAACGAAGTTGAAGATTTTTCCCAGGATTGAATGACATTGATTCTCTGATTCTGAAGGTGCATCAAGTATCAAATCCATCCAAGATTGCTACTGTGCACCTGGCGACTCCATTGTGACGACTCCACTGTGGTGATTCCATTGATGCAAACCCACAGGCGACTCCACTGTTTCAGCTGTGGATTCCAGAGGAAGACATACCAGGTCTACTCCACAATTGCCTTTAGAAACACCTGAAGCTAACCTAGAGAAGATCATCAAAAATGGAAAGGCCCCTAGAGGAGGTACTTCTACTACTATACCAGGTATTTATGATGATTTTCATTCATCTATAGGAACTCCAACTCCTGCATCTCACTCTATTGCTTTTCCTTCTATTGGAGTTTCCCGAAGTCTGAAGTTTGGGAGTGTTCCTGCTGAGTTTTCTCCTCCTGGTCTTGGATTGTAAGGAGAGAGCCTTGTCACTCCCCTTTCTCCTGAGATTGTACCCTGGTTCATACCTAGTACCTCAGAATATTTTCCCACTCCTAGCTTTACCACCCCTTCACCTGTTATTGTTGTTGCTACTACAGAGAGTGAAGCCTCTGTTGAATCAAGCCCTCTAGCCTTTTCTCTGAATCCTCTGTTGTTTCCTCTCCCCCTTGCAAGCTATGTTCCTTTTTCCCCTGTCCGAACACCTTCTCCTACTAGTTCTCCTCCACCTAATATCCCTATGGCAGGTGCTAATCCCCCTGTAAACAGAATGGATTCCATTGTGGCTGCAAGGTATGCTCCTCTAGTTCTACCTCAGCCCTTGAATATTCTCCCCACTGGAGATTGTCTCAAATACATGCCTAAATTCATTGGAGAGTAAGACATAACTGTTGAAGAGCACCTTTCTGCCTTCTACAGTTATGCAGACAACCTGAACATTGAAAATGAAGATGTATGGATGAGAATTTTTTTCCATAGCCTTGATGGTGAGGTTAGGAAATGGTTCAAGGGACTGACCCCTGGATCTATTATTGGGATTGAGGCTTTAGATAATGCCTTATTGAGACAGTGGGGAGATAAAAAATATCTCATGTACTACATGATAGAGTTTGGGTCCTTGAAAATAAAGGAAGGAGAGTCTGTCTCTGACTTCTCCAAAATATTCAATAAGATGTACAATAAAATCCCTACTAAGATAAAACCCTCAGAAGTCTCTGCTAAAATTACTTATGCGAGTGATTTTGACCCTGATTTCTGTCTCCTTCTCAGAGAGAGAAGAGCTACTTCCTTGGCTAACATGCAAGATGCAACCCTGGAAATAGAATCCAATGTGTTGGGAGTTAATAGGCTCAGGAGAAAGTCCGATAGAGATAGAGGGAAAGGAAAGTCTGAAGCCTCAACTTCTGGTTCTTCTATATCTCACCCTCAAGTCGATGAATTGACCAAGATGGTGAAGTCCTTAACTGCAGAATCGAGAAGATGAAGTTTGAGGGGAAGAAGACATACAAAAATCCCCAAAACAATGATAACAGGGGATGATGCCAAGGGAGCAGAGGAACACAGATAGAGATGATCAGAGAATTCAATCCCCTCTCCAAAATAACCTTGTTGCTGATGAGGAAGGACGAGAGCAACCCATTTCATTTTTTAGCAAGGAATTAAGAAATGCAGAGGTCAAATAAGACATCATGGAGAAGCAGGCTTATGAATTGGTCAAGGCCCTCAAAGCATTCAGAGTATGTGTATTACATTCAAAAATAATTGCATATGTCCCTTCAGCTTCTGTGAAGGACACTCTCATATAGCCTGACATAGATGGGAGAAGGGGTAAATGGATTGCCAATATCCTTGAGTTTGACCTAGAGATTAAGCCTACCAAGTTGGTTAAAGGGTAGGGTTTAGCCAAGCTGCTGGCTGAATCCAATTGTAAATCCTTGGGGGTTAACTTCATCAATGATTGCTCATAAAATCAACAGGTTGAATTGTCTGATGGAAATCCTCAAGACAATCCTCCACTAGCAGAGTGCACCTAGTATAGAGATATTATATATTTTCTTCTTGAATTAAAGCCCCCTGATGAAATGGGGAAGAGTAAGGAAAGAGATTTAAAGCTCAAAGCAGTAAACTATTGCCTTATTGACCAAGTCTTGTACTGGCGAGACCCTCTAGGGGTGTTTCTGAGATATCTGAACCCACAGGAAGCCCAGAAAGTGCTGTTTGATTTACATAGTAGCTTATGTGGGGGACACCATTTCTGGGAGACCACAACCCACAAAATTCTCGGGGCTGTGTACTATTGGCCCACCTTATTCACTGATGTCTGCAGAGAGGTCAGAGCCTACATCAAATGCCAAAGGTTCTCAGAAAAGCAACAACTCAAATATCTGCCACTAAAGCCTGTAGTAGCTGCAATACCCTTTCAACAATGGGGGTTGGACTTCATTGGAGAGATTCATCCTCCCTCAAGTGGCTATCACAGATGGATCTTGACTGCAACGGAATATTTTACCAAGTGGATAGAAGCTATCTCCACCAGAAGTACTTCACACAAAGTTATTATCAGCTTCCTGAAGGATATCATACCAAGGTTTGGCTGCCCCAGTAGGATTGTCACTCATAATGCTGCCTCTTTCAGGTCTAAGCATCTGGTTAAGTTCTGTGAGTAGTTTGAGATTTCACTGTTTCATTCCACTCCCTATTATCCTCAAGGAAATGGACTAGCAGAGTCTTCCAATAAAATCCTGATCAAGCTCATTAAAATATTGTTGGATAATAATAAGAAGGCCTGGGATTCTAAACTCAAATTCGCTCTATGGGCTGATCGAGTGACAACAAAAAAGTCCCTGGGCACCTCCCCTTTTCAACTTGTTTATGGGATAGAAGTTGTATTTCCCACTTAGATGGATTTACCTGTAGAGAAATTATTTCAAGGTTATGAAGGAGAGCCTGACCATATGGTTAGAAGAATTCATAAACTCGTGGAAGTGCAGCAGACCAGGGAGAAAGCAATGGACAGAGATCACAATCATCATCATAAGATCAAACAGTCCTTGGACAGGAAGGTCAGAAAAGACGAATTTGAGTTGGGATATCTGGTGCTTAAGTGGGATGCGCCCAGGAAGAATAGAGGCAAGCACAACAAGTTTGAATCCCTCTGTATTGGGCCCTTCAAAATCTCTGAAGTGTTTTTGAACAATACCTACAGGTTGCAGGATTTGGAGGGTAAAGGAGGTTTTAATGGCCCTGTGAATGGGAATTTCCTGAAGAAACGTTTTGTTTGAGCCTCAAGTGGCTCTGGCATTTTTGTAAATATTTTTTTGTGTTTGTGTTCGGTTTCAATAAGGGACTCCATAGCCCAACAACAAGGCACTGAAGCTGCAAAATAAGTTCTTGGTAGCCCGCAGAGGGCATTCCATCCCCCATGGTGCCTGATGTTATCACCTAATGTTGTAAGGGGGATGTTTTCTTAGAGAAGACCCCCCTTTGGCGGAAAAAATGACAAAAGTAGGTCAAAAACCCACTTTTCCTAAGTTTTGAGTGGGCGCACTGTTTTAAAGGGCACATGGATCTGGGTGGCTGAGGGCTGCACGCCCAGATCTATGGTTAGAGTCCAATTCCAGACCCACCCACCCCCACGTCATCATTTTTCCTTTAACAAAGGGGAGGGAGTCTAGAATTGGGCATGCAGGTTTTTCCTTTTCACCTCTTCCTCCATCTGTCTTCTGCTTTCCTCTGTGTCATGACCCTTCCCCTTCTTCCCCCTCATAGTCCAACGCCTGCCCATACTCCTCCAAGTCACTCCATCATGGCTACGTGTTCTCCTCCCTAACCGATCTCTTTCCACTACCTGTCTCCTCCACCTTCCACGTCATCTACCCCCTGCATCAACCTTTCTGACCCCCGTGCCACTCCACCTATGTCCCATCCTTATCCCCGTGACACTTCCCGTCTGGTGCCATAGCCTTCGTCCCTCC
>JZKD02S1948811.1:331181-362251 GCA_000966675.3 Picea glauca | reverse complement strand
CCTTACCTGATCTCGAGAAAGAAGTTATTGAGGTAGTCGATGGTGGTTGAATGTCGTCTCCTACCATAAATAGAAAGCCAGGAAAAGACAAGTACAGGGGTGACGGTCATTCCTTTCTGACAAATATCGCATCCATCAGAAGACTGCATGGGTTGTCTACCGAACATTTGCATGTGTGGTCTGACATGGAAGCTCCTCAGTGTCAAGCATTGATCTCCTGACATGATCATGTTTCAAGGAATCCGAGCCAGTTCCAATTTTATGTAGGCATTTTTTCCATTTTGGTATCCATTGATGGTAGATCTAAGCTCCCTACTGTAAAGTTTTGATGAAGCACTGGTTTTCCTGGTGATGCATTTGTATTTGAGACTTCTTGTTTAATGAAAGTCATCTTCTTTCCATCTTTGTAAGCTCTGCGTTAAAACACTCGAAATTGGAGGATCCAGTCGAGGGTTGTGATATTGTAGGATGATGTATGTTTGATCACTGCATGTTTGCCCCAATTTTAATCGATTTCCTGTGCTACCTTCTCCCTCTCACACTGAATATCTTAGAATTGGAGGATCCAGTCAAGTTGTTAGGGTAGTATTGAGATGCTTAGAATTGGAAGATCCAGTCAATATGTCCTTATAGTTGTTGTAACTGTGTCACTTAGGCACATTTCAATGTTTTTTTTTTTCTCCAAGCTGCTGGAGGCCTGATTCCCATAGCAGTCTTGTTCATATTTCTCACCAAGTCTTCCCTCTGCTCATTTTAAAATCAACTTACTGATGGAAGTTAGATCAAGACCTCACTTGTTCATGCATAGCCCAGTCCAGGATTCTGACTCAAAGCGATATTGTTTTGAGTTTGCTTCCATTTGGTCACCCTTTTATAAACAATCGTGACATATAAACTGATGGGTATTAGGATTACTCTTGCTGCAATCTAGGAGTGACTTCTAGTGCTAACATTTCTGGCACCGTTGTCTAGGACGAAGTTGAAGATTTTCCCCGGGATTGAACAACATTGTTGAGACCCTAAATTGACATCCCCACTACCCTATTTTACTCCTCATCTATACCTTTTTGGCTTACCTAAGCTTGGGTAATGACAAAGAATACTACCATTAGCCATTGATAAGGTCATGAGGTAAAGTATAATTAATTCATGTATTTTTGTGGTTTATTGAGCTAGGAGATTAAATGTTTCATGTACTAATGCTTCAATTTGCCAGGTATAATCTTTGACCTCTAGATAAATCCAGCCTTCCTGTACCAGCTCAGCTATCTGGTACTTGTGCACCAGACTGCCACTATTTGAATCTGGTACCAAGCGCATCCGGTACTGAATCTCACCTGTTGCGATCCAGTACCAACGGTCGTGGACTGTCGTGATCCGGTACCACCATTTGTGCACTGTTCGAATCTGGTACCATCTACCTATCACGATCCGATACCAATTCAGGAAGCCGAATGTACCAAGTTTAGCTCCAGTTCATGCCCAAGACAACTGTTGAGTGTTTATTGAATCATAAATGTTTTAGCAAAGCTATGTTAGGATAGTTTGTTGTTGCTTCATCCTCATACACTTCGTGTCATGAGGATGAATCTTCAAATATGTAACCGAATAATTAAATTTAACAATTGATTGATTTGTAAATGATTTCACCTCCTTGTGTTTCACGACTAAGACTGTTTAAATAGTCATGGAAAGGATGGTGGAAGTAGTAGAGAGTTAGCATAATACAGATGTGAAGCAATGTTATATATTGCAGAACATATTCTGGGTGAAGATTAATAGAAGGACATCATTTATCTCTATGCCTTGATCATCTATGATTGAATGTGAGCTGAGTTGTTAGCATAGTTTGATTCTATGTTTTGAAGTTTGAGTGAGAGTAATGTGTGGGTTGAAAACAATTTTACTATAGACTCTAGTCCCTGACCTGTTGAAGCGGCAAGGGCCCACCACCCAACAAAGGTCATCACCTTCGTAGATTAGTATTATCATTTGCTTTCAATAGTGTGAATGTTAGATTAGTTGAAGTTTTAATTCCTTCATATGATAGCAATACAGTTTAGACTAGAATTTTAATTATATTATCGTTTAGAGAGCTTTACTCACTCTATTTTGCATATGCTCTGTTTTTATGAATTTGATTTTGTTTCATAGACATGAATGTTGGCAACAGTAGTCAGACATATTTGAAGGAGAACTAGTGAAGTTTACAACAACACATTGTGAACCACAACATACTCAGTATATTGACTATTGAACTACCCATGCTATGTCTTGATGATTGATGTGTGATTTCTCTTTCATAAGTGTGGTTGCATAGTTAATTCTCTGGGTCAGATAGAAGAGTTTATCTATCAGAAGAACTCCATCTCATATTTGCATGTGCCATAATGGAGTAGATGGCCTCTCTGTGAAAGACAACCAAAGTGCATTTCGGTTTGCTAGCTTGTTTTGTTTCCAGCATACATAATCTAGAATAGTTCTATACTCATGAAATTAGAATTACCTTTCTTACTGGTGTCTTGTAACTCTGTTGATTACGAATCCTGAATTGATAATTAATGAGTGCATTATACTAAACATATAAGCAACACAACATTTTGGCGTCGTTGTCGGGGAGTTGCAAACGGTAGGAAGTAATTTTTAGCTTAGATTGTTTGCATAAATTTTGAATGCTTTGAAAGGTTGCTTGAGGGAGGAGGATAAAATGTTTAAGACGTGAGTGAAGAGCCACGCGGCCACTAGAGTGGGGTTCTCCGAAGCCAGGTTGCCTTCTTACCTTTTAGATAGAATTAGGATTTCAATTAAGTTAAGAATCAAATTTTCATTTTATGCATAGATATAGAGATAAAAAGGGAATATTTGTAAGCTCTAAAGATTCAAAAACAACCCTCCCCACTAATCCAACTGACACTGGTGCAGGAAAAATTCCACCAGGATAAAATTCAATGGGAGACAGCGAGGCTCCAGAAGGAGAACCTAAAACGGAAGAATCAGTGTTGGGGCAGGCAGAACGTGAATCTACTGAACATTTAGGAGACACCGAAAATCCAGTTTCTGAACCATCTATCAGTGGAATGGAAGAAGAAGAAGGAAATGCATCCACAGAGACTGAGACTTTTGGGTTTCCAATCTTGGATATTTCTAGAAACATCAGCATGAAAAATATCCCACTATCATCGTTACCCACTTTCAGAGGTATGTCAACTGAAGATCTAGATTTATTTTTATTCGAGTTTGACATATTATGTAGAAGCTATAACTACTCATCTCTTTCCTGCTACAATGAAAGATTCAACCTTAAGATGGTTCATGAGCTTAGGAGAAAATACAATCCTCTCTTGGGATCAGATGAAAGACACATTTTTACGGAAATATCAAGACTATTGTAAGGATAATGCTAAAAATGACATTTTTAAAATGCAGCAAATAGAAGATGAAAGCCCTGAAGACTACTTAGAAAGGTTCTTATACAATATCAGAAATCAAAACTATTCACCACAAACCCAGCTGTAGTAAAAACTGTATTCTTGAAAAGTCTTAGAGATGACTGCATAGAAGTTTTAAACTTGTTGAGTTCAGGAGATGTACACCAAAATCCTTTTGCAGAGATTGCAGATTACTGTAGAAGATACTCAAGAGGACAAGCTAAAATAGGCAAAGGACCAAGAGATCCTTTTAGCAGAAATACAAAACAAAGCTCAGGGACTGTCACCAGAACTAAGTTAGGAAACTTATTAGAGAACTTTAAAACAGACATTTTGAGCACAATCAGTAACCAGTTAGATACTCTAAAACTAGAAAAGAAACAAGAATAAGAGGTTGCTTTAGCAATATTTTGTCATAGATGTCGAAAGAAGCACAGCGAGAAAGAATTCCCATTAAATGTCATAGAAATATGTGTCTTGTGTACACTAGAACACCCCACATCTGAGTGTCCAACTTTTCTTGAGCTACAAGCCATGTATAGGGGAGGAGGAGTCTCACAAGAACAACCATACCCTTCCATAAGACCTTGGAGAGCCCAAAACCCCAATACATTTTATGACCCTAATGCATAATATCAACAAAAACAATGGGGTCCTTCTCCAATGACCTATCCACAATGGACACCTTAGGAAGCTCAAACTCAACCTTGGCAACAAGGTTGGAGGGGACCTGTGTATGGAAATCCCTCTTATCCTACATATCCACAGTACCTTGCAAACATTTCCCAATTACTACCTGGATTCAGCCCACCACAGATGCAAGCTTTACTCCCACCTCCTATACAACAACAATTTACAACCCCCTTGAACCCTAACCACTAGCCGCAACCACCTATAAATTCCAATCAACAACAAAACCAATCTTCCCACAACCCTCCGAAACCAACAAAAATCCCTGCCCAGCCAATCCCTAAGCCCAATAATCAAACCACCTACCCGGTGCAAAATACAGAAGTTCAAACCTTTCCCACCTATGAAATTCAACTACGATCGAGGAAAATTGTAAACCAATCAAATCCTGCAGTAATAATTCAGGAAGAAAATGATAACCATTATGAGGAAGAAAATGCTCAAACCACCCCTGTAGAAGAAGAGACCTCCCCTCCTATTCCAATCACCTCTCAGTTTGTACAAGTAACCCAACAAGTTAATCTCCCACCCTACCCCGAAAAACTATTAGTGAAGAAACCTGACCCACCCTTGCACATAGATATAGAAGATGAATTACGAAATGTATGTATAAAAATACCTCTGTTGCAAGCCATTAAGGATATCCCCATATACGCCAAAATCATAAGGGATATTTGCATCAAGAAACCAGGAAGGAAGAAGAAGGAACCTCCCCTTGTTCAGGTGGTGGGACAATTATCTGAATTTATTTATGAAATGCCATACAAATATAATGACCCTAGAAACCCAGTAGTCATTGTTGAAATTAATGGTATTTATCTACCAAACACTCATTTATTTGGGTGCATCAATTAATGTAATGCCTTTTGACACTATGCAAAATCTCCAAACCAACCAGTTAAGACCAACCCAAACCATGATAGAGTTGGAAAATAAGTCAGTCATTAGCCCTGCAGGAAGTCTAGATGATGTCACAGTCACTCTAGCTTCCTAGGAATATCCAGTAGATTTTTTAGTCATCTATTCTAAATCATCCTCCAAACCAGTACACCCTGTGGTTCTTGGTCGCCCTTGGCTAGCCACAGCAGATGCCTTTATCAGCTGTCGATCTGGTGAGATGATTATATCCAATGGCACACATAGCCAAAAACTTGCTCTCTTCCCTCCTGCCCAACCGACACAGGAAATACCTGTTTCGTTAGAAAACCCTTATGGAGAGGAAGATTACATTAGACCCCTGTTAACACTTGAATAAGTAAGAGGAATGCAAGAACAATCAGATGAACAAGTCTTAAGTTTATTTTTGGCTGACACAAATTGCATTGAACACCCGAGGTCTTTTGCATAATTGTCACATATTTTCAGTTCCGAATTTCAACAAACTTGGCACCCTGATATCACTCAATTATATACTTTATCACCAGCTTCCTCAGAGAAGGAAGAAACTACTGAACTTGTTGAGATTAGCCTAGGAAAACCTTTGTATATCAACTCTAGTTTGGAACCAGAACAAAAGACTCAAATAATTGAAATGCTCTAAAGACAATTTGAGGCCTTTGCATGGGATTATGCAAACATGAAAGGCATTCACCCTGACACATGCACACATCATATCTACACTAATGACCAAATCAGACCAGTTAGACAGCCTCAGCGAAGGATGAATCCAGCCCTTAAAGATATTGTAAAAGAGGAATTACAAAAACTCCTTCAAGCCAATCTCATATACCCCATTTCAGATAGTCAATGGGTATCTCCACTTGGCATAGTTCCCAAGAAAAATGGTAAGTGGAGGATATGTGTAGACTTTCGGGAGTTAAACAAAGCCACCCATAAGGATTATTCCCCCTTACCATTTATTGATCAGGTTTTGGATAGCTTGTTCGGAAAGAAGTATTTTTCGTTCCTACATGGGTTTAGTGGTTATAACCAAATACAAATAGCACCCGAAGACCAAGAGAAGACCACTTTCACATGCCCATGGGGTACCTATGCTTATAGGGTGCTCCCTTTTGGACTTTGCAATGCCCCAACCACTTTTCAAAGGGCTGTCCTAGCCATTTTCTCTGACTTGACCAGTGATTGTGTGGAAGTCTACATGGATGACTTTACAGTCCATGGACAAGACTTCCAACAAGATTTGACCAGTCTAGAAAAAGTCTTGATTAGGTGTAAGGAAACTAACCTTTCCTTAAGAAATGAAAAGTCAAAAATGATGCTCATTGAAGGTATTGTTTTGGGACATCACACTTTTGGTTCTGGAATGAGAGTTGATCCAACAAAAATTTATATTATTACACAAATCAGAATACCTTCCTCACAAAAAGAAGTTCGCATCTTTTTAGGGCATGCTGGCTACTATAGAAGATTCATTCTAAATTTTACAAGCCTAGCTACCCCTTTATTCAAGTTTTTATCTAAAGAAGCCGAATTTAAGTGGGATGATGAATGCCAAATATCTTTTGAAAATATAAAATAGAAATTGTCAACTACCCATGTATTAAGAGGACCAAATTGGTCCCTTCCTTTTCATATTTGTACCGATGCCTCAGACACAACCCTTGGGGCAGTTCTTGGACAAAGAGAAAATCAAATACCCTATGCTATTTACTTTGTCAGTAAAAATTTGTCTCCAGCTGAAGTTAATTATACGGTCACAGAAAAACAATTTCTAACTGTAGTCCATGCTATTAATAAATTTAGACACTATATTACAAGATATCAAGCTTTTGTACACACTGATCATTCAGCCATAAAATTCTTAATGAACAAACCTGTAACAAATCCTAGAGTTACAAGATGGCTCTTATTATTGCAAGAGTTTAATATCAATATTATTGATAGACCTGGTAAGGATAATCTTGTGGCTGATTTCTTATCTAGAATGATTCATTTGGGAGATAACGCACCAGTAGAAGATAACTTTCCTGATGAAAATTTGTTTGCTATTTCTACATTCACTCCTTGGTATGCAGATGTAGCTAACTATCTTGTGACAGGGAGGATGCCTCATAAATTGTCTCCTAGAGAAAAACAGAAAGTAATTCAACTAAGTGAAAACTACATGTGGCACGATGATTGCCTCTACAAAACAGAACCAGATTTGGTAATCAGGAGATGTGTAAGGAAAGATGAAATTCATGATATTCTGCAAGCCTGCCATGATGGTCCTTGTGGAGGACACTTCGCAGACAAGAGGACTGCTTACAAAGTTCTGCAATCTGGTTATTACTGGCCTCATATTTTCAGAGATGCTAAAACCTATGTATCAAATTGTGATGAATGCCAACGAATGGGTAAGCCTACTACAAGAGACCAAATTCCACTTCAAGCCCAAGTAGTTATTGAGCCTTTCAAGAAATGGGCATTAGATTTTGTAGGGTCCATTAACCCTGCATCTAAAAAGAAAAAGTATATACTTGTATGCACTGACTATATGACTAAATGGGTTGAAGCAAAAGCTTTACCAGCTGCAAGTGAACAATCAGTGGTAGATTTCCTTTTTAATGACATCTTTACTAGATTTGGTGTACCTCGTGAAATTGTGACTGATCAGGGAACTCAATTTACCTCTCATCTAGTCAAAGTTGTTATAGAACAATACCAAATCAAACACAAGAAATCTACACCCTACCATCCACAGGAAAATGGACAAGTAGAGTCTACCAACAAGGTTATTGAGTCCATTCTTACCAAAATAGTACAGCTACACCAAAAATATTGGGCTGGCATATTATTATAAGCCTTATGGGCTTATAGAATCGCCTGGAGGAATACAACAGGACATACACCCTACGAGTTGGTGTATGGGAAGCAGGTGTTTCTTCCCATAGAATTTCAGATCAAAACCTTCAGGACTGCAGTACAAGTTGGCATGAACTTAGATGAAGCCCGGCAACAAAGCCTCTTGCATCTTAATGAGTTGGACGAAATCAGGTAGGAAGCACTTCAAAGAACCACCCTCATTCAAGAGCAGAGAACAAAATGGCATGACAAGTATCTGAAAAATAAAAAATTTCAACAAGGAGATTGGGCCATGTTGTATGACAGCAGATTCAAGAACTTCAAAGGTAAGTTAACTACTCATTGGATGGGACCTTATGAAATTGGCATTGTCTATGATAATGGTTCAATCAGGATAAAGACAATTGATGAACAACAGACACCACTACTTGTGAATGATCACTGGTTGAGAATTTATAACAAACCCCTGTCAAAAGAGGAATTTCTGACTCGTATACTACAGAATTTAGATATGCAGGTGATTAGTAAGGAAGGAGATCCTCCTACTGATCCACATTGATTGATTGGTTTATTAGAAACTTTTGTACATAGGTGTGGATCGAATTATGTTAATAAGCTGAAGGTAACAAGAGATTCTTACCTCCTTTTGTTTTACTTTCGCAATTTTTTTTTTAAGTAGATTTCTATAATTTATTTGATCCTTCATGAACTTGCTAAACATCAGTTTGTAGGCATCAACAATATTTTGTTCTGGTCCAGTACCAGCAATCCTTTGTTGGTCTGGTACCAGAAGTTTGTCCTTATACGGTACTCTCAGGACACAATACCTAATTAACAAGGCATGCTACACATATTTCAAAATCTTATGTCAATTAATCTAAAGTATGAAGCCATGCAACAACCACTTAAGATGGAGCCAAGAAGCCGAATGCAACATCAAATGGAAACCCTTGTGAAGAAATAATTTCTTTTGGTTCTGTTGACAACTAAAGGGAAGTATTTTAATTTCTTTTGGTTCTATTGCTAACTAAAAGGAAGTATTTTAATTTCTTTTGGTTCTGTTTCTTAAAAAAAAAGAGGGACACAAACTTTACCTATGATTTTTCAAAGAACCATAATCTGCTTCAAAAACTAGAAGTTACCTTTATCCAGTATTTCAGCATGATTAAAGGGACAAAAAATATATATTAGCCTACAAGTAACTATCCCACCCTAACTAGACTTCAATAGTATTCATTGGATTATCTTACTAAAGAATAACGTATGAGTATATGAACACTCTCTATCATGGGCACACTAGGAAAACTTTTATGGAAGAGGATGTATCAGTACCCTAAGGAAACTTTAGTTCATTCTCTTATGGACAAACTCAGACAAAATTATACATCTGGATCACTCTAAAGAAATAATGTGCATAAAAAGTTTATCTTTCCTTCAGACAAATCTTTAAAAGACATTCAAAGAAGAGAATATACCTCTAACCCAATACCATCCCAGCCTGTAAAAAGGTTTTCAGACAAGCCTCCCCTGTCATTGTCCAAAGCACTCTTTAATAAAAACCAAAATAGGTGACTATGGACAAGAAGCCTCTGATGGAAAAAGGGTTTAAGAGACTAACCCGCCGGGATACTGAACAGGTCTGCTGGCAACGGGTACCAGTCTGTGGTATGACTAGGCAAACCCATCAGGGTACTGAACATGCCTGTTGGCAATGGGGCATTCTTCCTGGGGAACGGATCTCTCACTAATTATCACAACTACCCCACCAGAGTACTGAACAGGCTTCCTGGCAGTGGGTTCTGGTTGAGAAATGTCTCATCTATATTTGTGTGATTGAAAATTTCACTTTTGTCATCTAAAAAAAAAGCAAAGATCACTATTGGCATTTATGAGATACAAACTCCAAATTAATAAGAAACATAATTACTACAAGAAAATGTCCATTTGAGAATTACCATAAGTCAACTTACCGGTCTGGCATCTAAATCCTACATTATCTAAAAAGGAAACTTCTTAAGAGTGGAGCCCTAACTAGGGAGTCTAATCTACTTATATTGTGAAATTTATCTATAACATCTAATGATAGTAAATCTCTGAAGCAAGTTAGGATTGGATCTGTTCTTCTGGCAAACATATAAAAACTCCCTTGTTTTCACTGTTGAATGCTACCTTTGTCAATACGTCATCAAAAGAAAGACAAATTCAATTTTTAGGCATGTGATCATATGCTAGGTGATAAATGTACTTCTGAAATTTGATTTGGTTTCTTTTTCTCTTATCATATTTTCTCCATTATGAATCAAAATGTTGAATCTTCTTGCATATAGATATGCAACATCCTTGACATGGGGGAAGGTCAAAGAGATCCTTCAGAACTCTTTTTCAGAATCACATCTCACCTTCATAAACTAGCATGATCACTCTACAACCTTGCAGAACCAAATACAAAAGAAGATAAGCACAGAATAAAGAAGTACAGGAAATTCCAGTACCAAACTTTCAGAAAAATCCAACCTAAAAAGATGAATTTTGACAATCTACAAGTAGTCGCATATGCTATGGGTATTGACCATACAAAGGTAAAAGAAAAGGTAACATGGTATTTATTTTCTTATGCTCATAAAAATACAATAGGTATGAACATATATACTAGATCTTATGACCTTAGTATTAAAACCATGCACCTATCCCTCATACACATATGCCTAAACTTAATCAATCCTCTCATAAGTGCTCGAAAATGGCTGAGGGAAAAATCACATCAAAGCATGAATATGAAGCATGTCTAGTAATGATAGGCCACGAATGCACTTCGCCCTTAAGCAAATCATGAACTTATCTTGTGTCATGAACCATGATCCAACATCAAATTCACCACTCGGAAGCCCAATCACCTATCCCAAAATGATGCTTTGACACCCAACGTATTGTCCTCATCATTACATTAACGGGTATAAATGAAATGGCTTATTGGGTGGTGAAGCCATCTAGATAAGCCTCATCTGGTCTTAAAATTTCCTCGCGGCATCCTTACTTAAACTTACCAGTCGCATTTTCGATGCCATCACCATATTCCCTTATCGTTACCTTTCTCCAGTTCCAAGCCTATTCCTCTCCACGATCTCCAGTACCAAACCCTTACCCTCATCAATTGACTAAACCCTTGCGCTACAACCCGATCCTTTTCTCACAACTTATAACGATGGTCGTAAGTAGACATGAACTGGTCTTCCAAATTTATAGAGAGACCGAGGAATTCCAACTATGTCGAGAGAAGTATGCTAGATCAGGATGGATGCCATTTTTGGAGAAATTCACAGGCTGGCACGAGAAGATATCTCACGAATTTATTCAAGGTTATGATGGAGAGATTGCACATATAGGAAATCTACAACTGAAAATCAATGAAGAAACCTTAAGGGAGGTCACGGGATTACCTAATAGAGGAGACAAATACTTCAAAGGGGTAGGAATCAACAAGGAAATGGGCCAACGATTTTTGAAAGAAGACCATCAGCACCCTGATTGGAAAAAGGGGATCCCTAGAAACTATATCAAGGAAGAATATCATCCAATGATTACTAGTCTTCAACGATTCCTCACTTGTGAGGGAAAGTATGTTGTGACCTTCATATATCATCTTAGGCTTCTATTACACTTTGAAGGAGGCCCTAAAATTGATTTCCCATATTTTCTCTGGATGAGTTTGAACAAAATGGTAAGAGGTGTCAAATCCCTATCCAAAACTGAGAAGACTAGCATTTACCATCAAGGTCTTATTAAAATGTTAGTTTTACATGAAATTAGGAAGCAGAGGATTAGTTGGAAAATCCTTTTCACTCAACACCTTCCCACAGAAAACAAACTTGTGGAGGAAGCCTAGCATGCTCCAAAGAAAAATAAGGAACCTAAAAAGAAAAAGGGAAAGAAGGATAAGGCAACTTCAACATCATCCAGGACAGTGAGCCAACACGAAAAAGCTAGTAAAAAAGCAGGGCCCTCTTTCACAGTCAATAAGACTTTTAAAGGTCAAAGATCAAAGGTAAAACCAAATTAATAGAGGAGACTTCAACAATAGCACCTGAGGAGAAGGGCCATAAGACAAAAACTGTAAGGAAAGGAAAGAATAGATCAGAAAATAAAAGTGAACAATCTCTAGAACAATCCCCTATAACCATTCCACAAATAGAAAAGAAGAAAAGGAAGCCTGTGAGCACCCCTGATCCAGTACCTCCTTGTAAAAGAACCACAAGGAGCATGGTGAAGAGAGGAAAATAAGTTGTCAGTCCTCATACACAGGAAGATCCAATCGATCTTACCTCCCCTTCTGAAGACTTATCAGTCCAGGATGACATCCCTAGTTTGACCGAGGAACAAGCCAATATTACTCTATGTGGGATGAGGGAGGAAGTTGAGGAAAGAGAATGCATCCAACCAGTAATAATGGATTCAACAAGGACCTTAACAAAAGAATAGATGAAGAAAAATATTAAGGAACTGCAAAAACAAAATTAGGAACTCAAACAAGAAGTGAAGGAATACCAATTATTGGACAGGTATATCAAAAAGGAAAATGAGAAATTGAAAGCAAACAACCAACAACTTCAAGATGACCATGAAGAGACTTCTAATAAGCTCAAGAAGGTACTACAAATTCTACAATACATTAGGGTCATAAAAAGGGAGCTGAAAGAAGAGGCCTCAGCCATCAACATCATTGATCCACAGCAGTAAAGAATGCAGTCTCAAGTTTTGAAAAATTTTGGGTTTGTTTTCAGTTGCATGAGGACATGCAATGGTTTGGGCATGGGGGAATGTTGAGACCCTAAATTGACATCCCCACTACCCTATTTTAATCCTCATATATACCTTTTTGTATAACCTAATCTTGGGTAATGACAAAGAATACTACCATTAGCCATTGATAAGGTCATGAGGTAAAGTATAATTAATTCATGCATTTTTGTGGTTTATTGAGCTAGGAGATTAAATGTTTCATGTACTAATGATTCAATTTTCCATGTATAATCTTTGAACTCTAGATAAATCCAACCTTCCTGTACCAGCTCAGCTATTCGGTACTTGTGCACCAGATTTCCACTATCTGAATCTGGTACCAAGAACATCCGGTACTAAATCTCACCTGTCGCGATCCGGTACCAACGGTCGTGGACTATCGTGATCCGGTACCACCATTCATGCACTGTTCGGATCCAGTACCATCTACCTGTCATGATCCGGTACCAATTCAGGAAGCCAAATGTACCAAGTTTAGCTCCAGTTCGTGCCCAAGACAACTGTTGAGTGTTTATTGAATCATAAATGTTTTAGCAAAGCTATGTTAGGATAGTTTGTTGTTGCTTCATCCTCATGCACTTCGTGTCATGAGTATGAAGCTTAAAATATGTAACCGAATAATTAAACTTAGCAATTGATTGATTTGCAAATGATTTCACCTCCTTGTGTTTCACGACTAAGACTGTTTAAATAGTCATGGCAAGGATGGTGGAAGTAGTAGAGAGTTAGCATAATACAGATGTGAAGCAACATTATATATTGCAGAACATATTCTGGCTGAATATTAGTAGAAGGACGCCATTTATCTCTATGCCTTGATCGTCTATGATTGAATGTGAGTTGAATTGTTAGCATAGTTTGATTCTATGTTTTGAAGTTTGAGTGAGAGTAATGTGTGGGTTGAAAACAAGTTTACTGTAGACTCCATTCGCTGACCTGTTGAAGCGGCAAGGGCCCACCACCCAACAAAAGTCAGCACCTTCGTAGATTAGTATTAGCATTTTCTTTCAATAGTGTGAATGTTAGATTAGCTGAAGCTTTAATTCCTTCAGATGATAGTAGTACAATTTAGACTATAATTTTAATTATATGATCGTTTAGAGAGATTTACTCACTTTGTTTTGCATATGATCCATTTTTATGAATTTGATTTTGTTTCATAGACATGAATGTTGGCAGCAGTAGTCATACATATTTGAAGGAGAACTAGTGAAGTTTACAACAACACATTGTGAACCACTGCATACTCAATATATTGACTATTGAACTACCCATGCTATGTCTTAATGATTGATGTGTGATTTCCCTTTAAGAAGTGTGGTTGCATAGTTAATTATCTGGGTCAAATAGCAGAGTTGATCTGTCAAAAGAACTCCATCTCATACTTGCATGTGCCATAATGGAGTAGATAGCCTCTCTGTGAAAGACAACCAAAGTGCATTTTGGTTTGCTAGTTTGCTTTGTTTCCAACATACATAATCTAGAATAGTTCTATACTCATGACATTAGAATTACCTTTCTTACTGGTGTCTTGTAACGCTGTTGATTACGAATCTCGGATTGATAATTAATGAGTGCATTATACTAAACATATAAGAAACACAACAGACACTGAGCCTTTAATTCTGAAGGTGCATTAGGTATCAGAGCCATCCAAGATTTCTACTGTGCACCTGGTGACCCCATTGTGACGACTCCACTGTGGTGATTCCATTGATCCAAACCCACAGACGACTCCATTGTTTTAGTTGTGGCTTCCAAAGGCAGACATACCAGGTCTACTCCACAACTTCCTTTAGAAACACCTGAAGTTGACCCAGAGAAGATCATAATAAAGGGAAAGGCCCCTGGATGAGGTACTTCTACTGCTAAACTAGGTATTTCCGATGATTTGCATTGTTCTATAGGAACTCCAACTCCTACATCTCACTCTATTTTATTGCCTTCTGTTGGAGTTTCCCAAATTCCGAAGTTCGGGAGTGTTCCTGCTGAGTTTTCTCCTCCTAGTCTTGGATTGGAAGGAGAGAGCCTTGTCACTCCCCTTTCTCCTGAGATTGTACCCTAGTTCAGACCCAGTACCTCAGAAGATTTTCCCACTCCTAGCTTTACCACCCCTCCTCCTATTACTGTTGTTGCTACTACAGAGAGAGAATCCTTTGCTGAATCAAGCCCTATAGCCTTTTCTCTAAATCCTCTGTTGTTTCCTTTCCCCACTGCAAGCTCTATTCCCATTTCCCCTATCCGAGCACCTTCTCCTCCTAGTTCTCCTCCACCTAATATCCATATGGCAGATCTTAATCCCCCTGTAAACAGAATGGATGACATTGTGGCTACGAGGTATGCTCCTCTAGTTCTAACTCATCCCTTGAATGCTCTCCCCACTGGAGATTATCTCAAATACATGCCTAAATTCACTGGAGAGGAAGACATAACTGTTGAAGAGCACCTTGTTGCCTTCTACAGTTATGCAGACAACCTGAACATTGAAAATGAAGATGTCTGGATGAGAGTTTTTGTCCAGAGCCTTGATGGTGAGGTTAGGAAATGGTTTAGGGGACTGACCCCTGGATCTATTATTGGGATTGAGGCTTTAGATAATTCCTTCTTGAGACAGTGGGGAGATAAAAAAGATCTCATGTACTACATGACGGAGTTTGGGTCCTTGAAAAGAAAGGAAGGAGAGTCTATCTCTAACTTCTCTAAAATATTCAATAACATGTACAATACAATCCCTGCTGACATAAAACCATCAAAAGCCTCTGCTAAAATTACTTATGTGAGTGCTTTTGACCCTGGTTTTTGCCTCCTGCTCAGAGAGAGAAGAGTTACTTCCTTGCCTAACATGCAAGATGTATCCCTGGAAGTAGAATCCAATGTGTTGGAAGTTAATAGGCTCAAGATCAAGTCTAACAGAGACAGAGGGAAAGGAAAGTTTGAGGGTTCAACCACTGGTTCTTCTTTATCTCACCCTCAAGTGGATGAATTGACCAAGATGGTGAAGTCCTTAACTGCAGAAATGGAGAAGATGAAATTTGAGGGGAAGCAGACATACAGAAATCCCCAAAATAGTGATAACACGGGCAAATTCAGGAGGCCGAATTACAATGTTCCTCAGATGATGCCAAGGGAGCAGAGGAACAGAGACATACATGATCAGAGAATTCAAGCCCCTCTCCAAAATAACCTTGTTGCTGATGAGAAAGGACAAGAGAAGCCCATTTCATTTTTCAACAAGGCATTAAGAAATGCAGAGGTCAAATATGACATAATGGAGAAGCAAGCCTATACCTTGGTCAAGGCCCTTAAAGCATTTAGATTCTATGTCTTACATTCAAAAATCATTTCATATGTCCCTTCATATTTTTTGAAGGACATTCTCATACAACCTGACATAGATGGGACAAGGGGTAAATGGATTTCCAAGATCCTTGAGTTTGACCTAGAGATTAAGCCCACCAAGTTGGTTAAAGGGCAGGGTTTAGCCAAGTTGCTGGCTAAATCCAATTGTAAATCCTTGGGGCTTAACTTCATCAATGATTGCTCAGAAAATCAACAGGTTGAATTGTCTGATGCCAATCCTCAAGATAGTCCTCCACTAGCAGAGTGCACCTGGTATAGAGATATTATATATTTTCTGCTAGAATTAAAGCCCCTTGATGAAATGGGGAAGAGTAAGGCAAGAGATTTAAAGCTCAAACAGTCAAATATTTCCTTATTGACCAAGTCTTGTACTGGAGAGACCCTCTAGGGGTGTTTCTAAGGTATCTGAACCCATAGGAGGCCCAGAAAGTGATGTTTGATTTCCATAGCATCCTATGTGGGGGACACCATTTTTGGAAGACCACAACCCACAAAATTCTCAGGGCTAGGTACTGTTGGCCCACCTTATTCACTGATGTATGTAGAGAGGTCAGAGCCTGCATCAAATGCCAAAGGTTCTTAGGAAAGCAACAGCGCAAATCTCTGCCACTAAAGCCTGTAGTAGCTGCAACACCATTTCAACAATGGGGATTGGACTTCATTGGAGAGATTCATCCTCCCTCAAGTGGCCAACATAGATGGATCTTGACTACAATGGACTATTTTACCAAGTGGATAGAAGTTATACCCACCAGGAGTTCTTCACACAAATTTATCATCAACTTCCTGGAGGATATCATAGAAAGGTTTGGCTTCCCTAGTAGGATTGTCACTGATAATACTGCCTCTTTCAGGTCTGAGCATCTGGTTAAGTTCTGTGAGTAGTTTGATATTTCATTGTTTCATTCCACTCCCTATTATCCTCAAGGAAATGGACTGGCATATTCTTCCAATAAAATCTTGATCAAGCTCATTAAAAGATTGTTGGAAGAAAATAAGAAGGCCTGGGATTCGAAACTCAAATTCACTCTGTGGGTTGATCGAGTGACAACAAAAAAGTCCCTGGGCACCTCCCCTTTTCAACTTGTTTATGGGACAGAAGTTGTATTTCCCACTCAGCTGGCTTTACCTGTAGCGAAATTCTTTCAAGGTTATGAAGGAGAGCCTGACCATATGGTTAGAAGAATTCATCAACTCGTGGAAGTGCAACAAAATAGGGAACAAGCAATGGATAGAGCTCACAGACATCAGCAGAAGATCAAACAGGCCTTTGACAGGAAGGTCAGAAAAGAGGAATTCGAGCTGGGAGATCTGGTGCTTAAGTGGGATGCGCTCAGGAAGAATAGAGGCAAGCACAACAAGTTTGAAGCCCTCTAGATTGGGCCCTTCAAAATCTCTGAAGTGTTTTTTAACAATACCTACAGGTTGCAGGATTTGGAGGGTAAAGAAGTTTTTAATGGCCCTGTGAATGGGCATTTCCTGAAGAAATGTTTTGTTTGAGCCTCGAGTGGCTCTACCATTTTTGTAAATATTGTTTTCTATTTGTGTTTGGTTTCAATAAGGGACTCCATAACCCAAAAACAAGGCACTGATGCTGCAAAAGAATTTCTTGGCAGCCCGTAGGGGGCGTGCCATCCCCCATGGAGCATGATGTTATCACCTAATGTTGTAAGGGGGGTGTTTTCTTAGAGAAGACCCCCCTTTGGCGGAAAAAATGACCAAAGCGGGTCAAAAAACCACTTTGCCTAAGTTTTGAGTGCGCCCATTGTTTTAAAGGGCGTGTGGATCTAGGCGACTGAAGGCTGTGCGCCCAGATCTACGGTCAGAGTCCAATTTCAGACCCCCCCCCCCTCCTTCCATTCTGCCTTTAACGAAGGGGGGGGATCCAGAATTGGGCACGCAGGTTTTCAATGGCTGCGATTAAGGTGCCATGATCCATGGTTGAGGCTTCATCCCAGACCCCCCTTGTTATTATTCCTTTAACAGGGGGAGGGGGGGTCCGGAATGAGGCGGTTTTGCATGGGCCCAATTTTTTACCTCTTACCACTTCTTCCTCCGCTTACCACTCTCGCTTCCTGGTGACATGTGTCCTCCACCTGTCTTCTACTTTCCTCCGTGTCATGACCCTTCCCCTTCTTCCCCCTCATAGTCTGACACCTGTCCATCCTCCTCCAGGTCACTTCGTCACGGCTACATGTTCTCCTCCCTAACCGATATCTTTCTAATGCCTGTCTCCTCCACATTCCACGTCATCTCCCCCCTACGTCAACCTTTCTTACCCTCATGCCACTCCACCTATATCCCATCCATATCCCCATGACACTTCCCATTTGGTTCCATAGCCTTCGTCCCTCCACCACCTGGTGATTCCACCTCAACACCCTTCATATCACCTTCACAGTGATTGGCCCCATCGCCCCTCCCCCCGGTTAGATCCTTGTCCACGTTCACGGGTCAGACCCTCCTTGTAGTAGTCCAACTAAGCAACAATAGCCAAAGAAAGGTCACCACGTGGTCCAAGTGCAGAATTGACCACGCCTTACCTGATCCCGAGAAAGCAGTTATTGAGATAGTTGACGATGGTTGAACGTCGTCTCCTACCATAAATATAAAGATGGGAAAAGACAAGTGCAGGGGTGATTGTCAGTCCTTTCTGAAAAATATCACATCCATCAGAAGACTGCATGGGCTGTCTGCTCAACGTCTGCATGTGCAGTCTAACATGGAAGCTCCTCAATGTCAAACATTGATCTCCTGACATGATCATGTTTCAGGGAATCCGAGCCAGTTCCAAGTTTATGTAGGCATGTTTTCCATTTTGGTATCCAACGATGGTAGAGCTAAGCTCCCGAATGTAAAGTTTTGATGAAGCACTGGTTTTCCTGGTGATGCATTTGTATTTGAAACTTCTTGTTTAATGAAATTCAACTTCTTTCCATCTCTGTAAGATTTGCGTTAAAACATTTGAAATTGGAGGATCCAGTCGAGGGTTGCGCTATTGTAGGATGATGTATGTTTGATCATTGCATGTTTGCACCAGTTTTAATTAGTTTCATGTGCTACCTTCTCCCTCTCACACTGAATAGCTTATAATTGGAGGATCCAGTCAAGTTGTTACAATAGTATTGAGATGCTCAGAATTGGAAAATCCAGTCGATCTGTCCTTATAGTTGTTGTAACTGTGTCACTTAGGCACATTTCAATGTTTTGTTTTTCTTCTCCAAGCTGTTGGAAGGCCTGATGCCCATAGCATTATTGTTCATATTTCTCACCAAATCTTCCCTCTACTCATTTTAAACTCAACTTACTGACGGAAGTTAGATCAAGACCTCACTTGTTCATGCATAGCCCGGTTCAGGATTCTAAGTCAAAGCGATATTGTTATGAGTTTGCGTCCATTCGGTTACCATTTTATAAACAATCGTGACATATAAACTAATGGGTATCAGGCTTACTCCTGCTGCAATCCAGAAGTGACTTCTGGTGCTAACAATGGGGATCGACGGTCCAACAGATGCATTGAAACTATCATACACCAAGGATAATTGGTTGATCATCATGATCTTCCCATCATGAGGAAAACAAAGAGTACGGAAGATGGACGATACAAAGAAAACCATAGCATAGGTCCAATTGCATCCTAGTATAGGTTGTAATCAAGAGGCACATCAACTACGTCAACCTCCACCTCTACCATATTTCCACCCAACTGGACCGGAAAGGAAGGAATAATATCGTGAGGGCGAAAGGAATGACCATCAAAATTAGTCAACATGTTCGATGATTTAGAAAGAGTCAAAGAACTGAGATATTTCCAACAGATCAGGGACATCACACATGTAGCAGCGCCTTCATCAACAACTACATGTTTTATGGTATACTTTGAGTACCCCACGTGTATTTGGAATGCCACATGGTAAGGCAAGTGAGGCTTCACATCTGTGATGTCAAACTTGATAAATTTTGAGCCACTGGGTTCTAGAGCTCCTAACACATATAGCAAGGCATTCCTCTATGAAGGACATATCTGGAGTACCTCTAGAGCTGACATCACACAAGGGGTTTGACCCAAGTCCTCAACAATAGAGTAGTTATGGGAGGCTCTAGCATTTGGATTGTGGGTAGAGCGCTTGAGTACTCCTTTCGGAATACGAGGTGGTGGCTGTGGTTTTTTAATTTGTAAAGTCATCTCCGAAGATGGAGGAAGAGATTCTAGACCAGGTATAGCCTATGAAGAACTATAATCTAGAGATCGAGTGGCTACATGAACTTTAGCATCGACCATATTGATACACAAATGGTCACCGTCTTGCAATGACATTTTTTTACTCCCACAAGCCGCATTTTCGACATTTGAGGAGCTTGAGGCCATGTGTTGGTTATGTGGGAAAGGATTCATCAGCATGACGAGAGGTAGAGATAAGAGCCTCGTAGCTTCCGCAAATTTGGGGCATAAATGAGTAAGGTGATCATCTGTACAAAGCTTACAGGGAAATTTCATCTTACGCCTTTCTTTCTTTCCCTCTCCAACATTATTATTCGTCTTCTCATTATTACCATTGTCCTTGGGTTTATTATTATTTTTCCCACCCTTATGATTGTTATTACGTCCTTTATCCTTATTCCCACCTGGTTGTTGGTTATCATTTGGGTCGATCGACGATTGCATGGAATGTACATCCGCCAACTGAGTGGGATTGGAAGACACAGATGAAGCTAACCCTCCTGCAAACTGGTTTAGAGACAACTCTTTCAAATGGCATGTCATCGAGTCTGTGGATTTCACATTGGTGGAGCCTACAATGCCATCGACATGAGGTTCAAGATTTTTTCTAGGGTCATAGGTTGACCACAGTGCGTCCAGAAGAATGTGGTATAACATCCTAGACTGAGCGTATATAAGATCTAACTGTTGGTCTTTGAAGATCGCTTCTTCCTTAGTGGTAACCCTGGATGTATAAAAATCATTTGAGATAGGAGGCTGTAAAGACTTAAGGAACCATTATAAAAAAAAAATTGGGGGGGTATGGAGGTCTTAATCAACCTCTTCCATCTACGCCACTCCTATACATGATCCAAGATATGAGTGGTTGTGTCCTGGCGTAAAGTTGACAGAAGTTCTAGGCCATCATCGTAACGAACCGACAATTGGAAGTGGTTAAGAAAGACTAACAATATATAACTAAAGGTCCCATATGCCCCCCTAGGTAGCTCGATATACCATTTCACAGTGACCCTAATGAGGGTGCGTCAAAATAATCTTAATCAAATGGAATCGTCATTAATGGAATTCGAGGAGCACCATAGGTGAAAGGTAGTAACGTGATCACTGGGATCCTTTCCATTCTTACCTTCAAATTTAGGAATGTCCTAAGGAAGATTGGTGGGGATGGGGGGGCATGTAGGATCATGACACATAGGTTCATTCATCAACTTAGACAAGTCTGGCAGATTAAGCATGGCCAGAAAAGGGAGACGGGGTTGTGGCATCTGGCCCCAAGCTCCCTAGAAAGATTGTGCTTGAGGAACTGTAGCCCATCCAGGGTTCTGGTAAGCACCATGGCCCTGTCCAGGATTGTAATACCCTCCTCCAGGATGATTCATAAGAGCTTGGTTGGGCATCATTCCAATAGGAATGTTCTGATGGGGGTTATAAAACTTTACCCCAGTCAGATTGGATCCGTGCTAGGGGTTTCCCAAAGCGTGAAATTGACCTCCTCCGAGTGTGAATCCGAAGGATAGAGGTGGATTCATCATGCCAAACATGTTGGTCGGAATCGGCACTGAGGAGGTAAGGGTATAGGACGAAACTTGAGAAGAAGCTTGTCCGCCAGGTTGGTTTCTCCACCTAGAAGCAAGAGGATTAGACTCGAGGTTAAAAGAAGGAATTCCTCCCATATTAGGAGTCGTTTGAGGGATTTGAGAACCACCAAACAAAAATGGAGTATAAGGAGGTGTAGTTCCCCCAAGTCCAATGCTAGCATTAGGGCCAGCAGTTGGGATGGCGTTTGAAAAATGTGAAGTAAAATTCAGCATACCATAGGAAAAAGGACTAGAGGCCATAGGGATGGACTGAACATTATATCCCGGTGAGTGAACAAGAGACCCAAATGGGTTCGAGGAAAGAGATTGAGCATTCACTATAGGCTGAGAAATAGTAATGATAGGTGCCTCCGACACTACAACCATTGTGCTTGCAGGAGTCGAAGGGGTGTCATTAACTATAGTAGGTGTGGGAGTCGAACGACTCCCATTGTTCTGAAGACTCAGTTCAATACTCATCCTTGTAGAATCACAAGTCTAAACAGTGGAGGTGTCTATACCACGTCTAATAACTCTACGCCTTTTAGAAGGAAAAGACTCGAAATATGGTGGTAATTGTAACAAGCGACGGGACTGACAGGGATGTTGGTTTGACTCCACGATGACTTAAGACTCTAAATACAAAAAATAAATCCTAAGGCCAACTAGTAATCAAAGATCCCACCAAAAATCAAACGGTCAATATGCACACAAATGAGGTAAAGTGGTTGAAAGGGGCCTCCCTCCCTAAAGAAGGTACGTCTCACCCAAGAGGGGCCTGAGAATCCCTGCTAAAGACTGGAGGTAACATAATTAGTTATAAGGGCCCTCGTGGGATTAACAACTAGTCGGTCAGATCCCCTCAAAGAGGTAATCCTCCATAAAGGTTGTGTGTTGTTTGACCCTTATCTGACCCAAGGTACTTGTAGAATAACCCCTGCAAGTAACCTATGTGGCACCTAAGTCAAGAAAATAAGAAACCAATGTATAACCGATGCACAGGCGAGAATTCGTAAGTCAGGTCCACCGTATGGGTAGGATAGAAAATCCCAAAACCTTGAAAGTACCATCTTTCACGGAGGTAAAGTCACTAGCAACATCCCTAGATACGAATAGATCCCCGGAAATATCTCTGACGCTAAGAAGGTATCGGGGGGGTATCCCTTCAACCGACCTCATGATTAACTCCGGTGTAAGTGGAGCCTCTTGATATTACCGATTATACAATGGATTTATCCACTCCCTTTGTCAGACACATATGTTGATTTAATATCCTTGGAGAAGTTTACTCACAAAATCCTATTCCAAGGCACTAAATCCTAAGCTAGTTTGTGCACCCTAGAAAATAAAATCGTGACCAATCAATTTTAAATTATAGCGTTAATTTTAATGGTTGTGCTTACTAAAAAAGGTATGGTAGTGAAACTCATGATTTTATGACTCGGCAAGTAAAATAAATATGAATATAATGCAAAGTCCTAACTTCAATTTTCAATGAATGATATGCTTCTTAAAACAAATGCAATTTTCAATTTCAACTCTGCAATTCTAAAGTAAAATGCAATCTTTCTTTACATGCACTAAGCTAATGACAAAGACTCAAAAGATCAAAATGCCAAGCAATGCAAAATGCCTAATATTTTTATATTTTCGATATAAAAAGTGAAAATGCATGGACTGAACAACAACTTGATATATAAAAATCTACTGTGTATAGAAAGAGATAACTCAAGTAGGATTCCAAGGAGCAAAACACCCAGCCAAATGTACAAGGAAAATCAAAATGAAAAGATGATGGGAAAGACTCCGCCCATAAATTCAACCAAAGACAGGTTTGTTGTCATCCCACAGACACTTAATAGTCACTACAGAGACCCAAGAAGACTCATCAAACATCAAATCCCACCTAGCAACCACCAAACCCAGTAAACAAGCACAAGAGGTTGATGTACGTGATTTTTCAAGGAAACAGAGTGTATGTATGCAGCTTGCATAAGGACATCACGCGTATATATGCGACTGTCAAGAAAAAAACCATGTATATGTTTCAAAAACAAAGTTAGGCAAGGGAGACGGCTGGAAAAAATCAGACCCAGAGTGAACATAGGTTGTCAAGCAATGATATGACAAGAAACACAATAGGAATGAGATCAATCTAAGGATAAAAACACTCCAAACCCTAAGAAATAAGATTCAATCCCCAATATGGTCGCCAATTCTGTTATGAGGAAAATCTCTCTATGGCTAGGGTAAACCACAACAGATGGAAATGACTGCAAAAATCAACTCTATTACTAAGTATGTTATATAAGAAAATATGCTAGCGAGACAAGATAAAAGGCCTACCTCGTCCAGATGTTCAATGAAGTCCACCGTTGAGCACTTGACCCAAAGCAATATACCTGCAACTAGTCATAAATAACCAAGCAGAGCAAGCATATGGTGATAAGATATGATGTTAGCACATTCAATAGAATAATCCATTAATAAACATGACAAATACGCCCATGGAATAATAATTCAAATATTTGCAAGATATCAATTGGATGGGAAAAGAGTATTTCTATTAATATATGATCAGCAGAAGTGAAAACGTTACATAGTTTCGTGTCGGCATGGTTCGGAACCGAGAAACTAATTTCCTTCCATCTAGCCCTCCACCACTTCAATCCTCCACCAAAGGCAAGCTCATAGAAGAGAGACAACGAAGTTCTCAATCAATAAGGGAATATTTTGGGGGTTGAACATTGTGTTCAGACTTAAAGGACAAAGGGATGCAAATTCAATATGAAGTAAATAATTTCTCCAGAGTAACTTTCCTATCAAAGTTGAATTCTTTCTCCTCTTTTCCATAGCTCGAAATTTTCCCATTTATAGCCTTCAAATGGAACTGAAGGGTCGATTCAGAACGTTTCCAGTATATGGAAGGCCAAGGATCATATATATACTATCATGACATGGAAACCCGACATTGTTTTCATTTTTGGGCACAAATCCCGATGTACGCGGGTTATAGTGGTGCAGCCTGTGTATACACATGTTGTATAGTAGGCAAGGTGTGTACATGTGGAAAACATGTATTTTTTAGCTCTAGGATTTGAGAAAAGGGATGACAAGACTGCATAGGGGAATGGAAAAAGGCCTTTTATGCAAGATTGCATAGGGTGAGGCAAATCTTGCTATAACATAAATGAACCATGTACAATGATTTCTGTGAAATGTGAAATGAATTATGTACAAGCAGGAGTTTGGGGTATATAGAAGAGACATAAAAATCATGCAGACTCGTGGTTTACATGAAATATTAAATGAACATAGAAATGGAAAATGAAGTAGAAATGGTTAAGTATAGAAATCAAAATTAAATGAACATAGAAATGGAAAATGAAGTAGAAATGGTTAAGTATAGAAATCAAAATTACATGAAATATGAAATGAACATATAAATGGAAAATGAAGTATAAATGGCTAAGTATAGAAATGAAAAATGAACGTAGAAATGGTTAAGTATGAAATATGGAATAGGTTAAGTGTGGAAATGAAAATGGAAATGGGATAAGTATGGAAATGGCTAAGTGTGGAGAATAATTAAATATGGAAATGGTGTGGAATATTGGAAAAATGTCTAAGTATGGAGAGTAGTGATTAAAGAAAATGGAATATGGGAATATGGGGAAAATAGCTAAGTGAGGAGAGTACTTAGTAAAAATTTTGAAAATGGAGGGAAAAATTGGTGAATAGAGTAGAAAAAATGGTGATATCTTGGGCATTTGACATCTGTTTTTTATTCTGTAAGATGTTGAATAGAGTTAAGACATAGGGCTATTTAGTGAGAAGATAGACATAAGCAGTTTCATTATTTTAGTATCCTTTCTTTTCCTTCTCTTTTGTTTCAAAGAGAAACTATCCTTGTTAGACTTTCATGATGAAGAACGACAAAACTGAAGGTGATTGGAAACTTATTGGGTCTTCACAATTAACAGTTGAAGATCTTTGAAACTTTCCAAGTTCGAAAAAAAAAATTGGTCTCTATTTGATGGGTGAAAACACATCAACAACTGGCTCAAACTATAGAACAATGACCCTCTGTGGGTTGCTAAGAATCCATAATCTTGGTCCATTGGGCTATGGAGTCATCCCAATCCATTATCTTGATCCAACAAATGATTATTGGAAAATTTCATTGAAAGAACAAAATATATACATGAGAAAACAAAATTATTCCTATCCTAAGATACTTGGAGAGAAAAGCTACTTTCAAGTGTAAGTAGACTTCCAATGTAGTCATGTACATATCCAAATCATATGATTATTCCCAGCCATGGTTGATAGTCTTTGTTTGTTGGCAATTCTCCGAAGACATTCCTCCATTACAAAATGATAATAGTGCCATGGTGAGGTTGCAAAAATGAACTTTTGCTAAACATTTGTGGAGAATTGTAAGACTGTCTTTTGATTTTCACCAACATTCTCATTGTCTTCAGAAAAAATATATATCACCCATGGAACCTCTTGTTGCAAATTCCCTTCTTCTTTTGATGCTTGGAATATATTTTCTTCAATAAACTCTACTCCATACGAACAGTCAACAACTTGTAAGTTTAATGTTAAGTGATAGCTTTTATCATCACTTCCAATGATCTCATGCTGACATCCCTCTTTCAACTTTGTATAAATCAATCGTTTCCATTGTGAACCCACTGCAACATTTTCACCATGATCATGTTGAATAATATGTGTATATAATAGAGGTTCATCAAATTTATCTTTCAACTCATTTCCATCTTTGTTCTCAAATTGAACATATGAGAGGTCTAAATTTTTCTCCAATGGAGCATATAGAGGATGGCATTCTTCTTGAATTGAGACATTAGGGTTCTCACTTTTAATTTCAGGAGCAAAATCTGATGTAAAAATAAATTCACACCTTTCATAATTTTTTTCTTCTAAATCCTTTCCTCCATTGTCTTGGAATAATATTGGCAATTTTAAGTGATTAGCATCGGTTTCATGAATATTTATTTCAATGACTTGATATCGTTGCATTAATTCTTTCCATTTTCACTTTCCCTCTTGCTTCAATAAAAATTTGAGATTCACAGGACGAGGCATTTTCATAACAACTAAAAATGATGACATCGTTTGGAAACATTTCTTGAGGAATCTCATGAAGGAATTTCATAAATATGAAAGTGAAATATTTGACTGTATCTTCCTCATTCATATAGATTTCAACCAACTTCAAGAAAATATAATATGGATCTTTCCTTGGGAAATATTTATTGACAAGTAAATTTTCTAATACATCCCAACTAGTGATGGTTCTGGGAAGCAATGAATACAACCATTCATTAGAATTTCCTTTTAGAGTTAAGATAAATAGTCGACATGAAACATAATATTCATCCACATTATAAATATCACAAGAACTATCAAACTTAACCATTTTTTTCTCTGCATACTCTGAAGTATTTTCGAATAACATGGGAAACTTGTCCATGGAAACATTTGGCAAGGGATGAACCTCACCTTGCAAATTGAGTGGAACTCTGTGCAACTATTTCCCTTTTTGAGAGTCTTATTCCTTTATTGTAACTTGAACATTGGTTGGGATTGGTGGTGAAGACAAAACATCATCACAACATGAAAGAAATTCTTCAGTGGAATCATCATAAATATCTTCTTGAAATTCTGGAATCTTTTTACTGAAGTCACCATGCACATCTTTCTTTAAACTATAGAGTTTTAATGATGGAGTTGCAAGGGAGATCATACCCCCAAATATTTGATGGTTATTTGGTGTTGTATATATTGGTGTAAATGACTTGTGCTTGTAAATCCAATAACATGTCTTCAAGGACACCAAAAGTTCCTTGAATGAGGTTTTCAAGAACCCAATTAATCTTGAATCAATCTTCCATAAATATTTCCAAGACTTGCACTAGATAGCTTCTAGTTTGTAAATAATATTTGATCCTAAAAAAAAATAGATTTCTTGAAAATAAATCATTTTCATTTCTTTTCTACGAAACCAGTGTTTTGTTTGTCCCCAGTATGGTCACCAAAAATGTTGATCATTTTTTTTGTCCAAGAAAAATTGCCAAGATTTGAGAGAAAATATTGTCGGGAATAATAAAGACTCTCCTCTTTTTTATAGAGGTGGTTATCCTCTCTTGATATATTGGAAGATTCTTTGTATCGTTGTAGATGAATGCAATGGGTGAGTGATAGAGAGAAAACCCCAAAATATCTTCCAACAAAGCTTTCATTTAGCAGATTTATTCATTAAGTACACCATTGAAATAAAAATAAATAAATATAACTGAAAGAGATTTGTACAGAGTTTTCTTTTGACATATATTTGTCTTCCTTTTAAAATGTTGTGAACCCAGAATCAGCTATGACTTTTCAAGATGAAATAAGAGTAAAATGGATAGATCATCAAAGAACTTTATATGAGTATTGCATTTAAAACTAAAAAATATTATGATGAGCACACTCCAAAAATCTCATACTCAAAAATCGCAAAGCCTGAGAAATCATTAGAGCGATGCCCTGAAATAGTTCTTTGTGGGAAAAATCAATAGTAATATCCCAATTATGAAAAATATAACAAGCTATGAAAAAGAACACTAGAATGACAACCTAGACAATCTCAATAACAAATAGATAAATTGTAATTATATTTTATCTTCTTTTCACAAGCAGGGATTTTGCTCCTTTCAACCTGAAATGTCTTAAAATGACTAAAGAATTTAGAGACAAAGTTGATCATACCCAGATCTTCTTGTAGGAAAAAACACATGGAAAATATTATGGAAAGAGTCTAGCTGAGAGAAATATGAAGGGGAAAGTCACACAGGATGATTCACAAATATTTGGAAAGGAAAAACTTGCTTCCAACAAAACGACCTGACAAAGTCTCCAATATCCAACAACTCACCTTTTGAATCTACTTGTTCTTCTCTTTTGTAATCTCTTCTTCATCTTCTTGAAACTTATTTTTGGTTAGGGTTTTCTCTTTTGGTCTAATGAATTAATCCTTTTATTAAATATGAGCTTTGGTATTCATGCCAACATCTAGGACCCACTTTAGAAGATCAATAATTTCTTTAAATAAATCAATTTATGAAAATAATTTGTTTTTAAGAATGAAAATAGTCTCGACTGTAGTTTAATTTTTCAGGTCTGATAACTAATATTTCCTCCATTGAAACCACTTCTAGAATTTTTTTCATCTTTTTACCTTTCTGACAAGCTATTGTTTTTTCAAAACGAACATTGAGGTCAAAAGTTATGAGCTCTGGAAGATGGAGACTTAGCCAATGTTGATCTTGTCTTCGTCGATTTTGAGCCTTAGATTCCCAAATTCAAATTCTTTATCCCACATGCATTGTGGGAGGGTACTCTTGAAATATTATATTGAAATTTAATCTCCATACTCTTTGTATATGAGGTAGAGAGAGCCATATAACTCCACGTAGCTCATGCGCCACATATATTTTGATCGCCACATCATTACCTAGTCATCATGCCAACTAATTATCCAGTCATCTTTGTCCATTCATGTGTCACCCAAGGGTAGGTCCATGTCACTACCACGAGTACACATATAATAGGTCTTGACCTCTACGTGTCATTTGGAGGTGTGCCAAAAAATAAAAGGAAATAAACTTAAATGAAGTCTTTATGTGAATGTGAAGGTAGGTAAGGAGGTAAATATTGGTAAAAAGACTAAGTATTAAGGGAAGTGGATCGACAGGAATGAGACTATGGACAAGCGGGACTATGGGAAAGTAGGAGGAGAGGGACTATGGATGAGTGAGATATGGATGAGCAGGAGGAGTGGGACTATGGATGAGCGAGAGGATAGGGGTTGTTGTAAGACTTAGTAAAAAGGAGTTGTAAAAGTTGTAAAAAATGACTAAGTCTTGAGGGAAGGGGATCAGGGGGAGCGGGACTGTGGATGAGTGAGACCACCATGTACAAGAGGGAGTGAAGGGTATATGGAAGAGTCATAAAAATCATGCGGACCTGGAGTAATATTAAGAAATTTGACTAAGTGTTGGAGAGGAGCGAGACTATGGACGAGCGGGACCATGTATAAGTGGGAGTGTGGGGTATATGGAAGAGTCATAAAAATCATGCGGACCCATGGTAATATTAATAAATTTGACTAAGTTTTGGGGAGGGAGGAGTTATGTGAAATATGGAACAAAAAAATAGAAAAATGAACGTAGAAATGAAAAATGGAAATAGAAAAATGAAAGTAGAAATGAAAAATGAACATAGAAATGGGAAATGGGACATGGAAATAGAAAAATGAACGTAGAAGTGAAAAATGGAAATAGAAAAATGAAAGTATGGAAATGGTGGAAATGAAAATGGAAATCGGCTAAGTATGGAGAATAGTTGAATATGTAAATGATGTGGAAGATTGGAATAATGTCTAAGTATGGATAGTAGTGAGTAAAGAAAATGGAATTTGGGGATATGGGGGAAAATAGCTAAGTGAGGAGATAAAATGACTAAGTGAGAAGAGTACTTAGTCAAAATTTCAAAAATGGAGGGGAAAATTGGTGAATAGAGTAGAAAAAATGATGATATCTTGGGCTTTTGACATCTGTTTTTTATTACGTGTGATGTTGAACAAAGATGAGACATAGGGATATTTAGTGAGAAGATAGAAATAAGCAGTTTCCTTATTTTAGTGTCCTTTCTTTTCTTTCTCTTTTGTTTAAAAGAGAAACTATCTCCATTAGAATTTCATGATAAAAAAAAGCAAAAATAAAGTTGATTGGAAACTTGTTGGGTCTTCACAATTAACAATTGAAGATCTTTGGAACTTTCAAAGTTCGAAAAAAATTGGTCTCTATTTGCGGGTGAAAACAAATCAACAGATGGTTATCTCAAGCAGTCATGAGCCAAATGTGAGATATATCCCTTAAATTTTGGGAAGTCACAAGTTTGATTATGTTGGTCCCCTCGAGGTTAGGCTCCATTTTCAAGATTAACATTTTACCCCATTCCATGGATCATGAGGAAGTACTGTGAGGTTTATTTGCAATGTGTTTTCCTTGGGAAAATGTATATATCTATGTATATGTGTGTGTGCATGTGCACGTACGCATGTGCACACACACACACATAACCTAAGGGGTGAAGTCAATTGATTATCACTAATGTTGTTGGGAATTTGGCTAGTTCCATGCCAACATGTTTCTAGTTCAAATCCCCCTAGGTTTGGTC
>JZKD02S1948811.1:307661-327154 GCA_000966675.3 Picea glauca | reverse complement strand
TAGCACAAGCTATATGCCAACTTGGAAAAAATATCTTTTGTCATTAACAGGGTCCAATACTTGGGCTACATTGTTGATGAGCATGGGGTACATGTTGATCCAGCTAATATCTAAGCCATATTTGACTAGCCAACCCCGACGACACTAATCTAGCTTCGTCGATTCTTGGGACTAGCACACTTCTACGGACGGTTCTTGTTGGGATTGTCCCATATTGCAGGGGCCCTCAGCTAAGGGACCAAGGGCGGTGGAAGGGACAATTTCGTGTGGGGGGGGGGGAAACAACAAGAATTTGATGATCTAAAGCATTGGTTGTGCTCATCTCCAGTACTCTCCTTTCTCGTTTTGCAGCAACCATTCGATATTGATACTGATGAATTCGACTATGTTATGGGAATAGTTCTCACTTAGCACGGTCATCTGGTGGAATACCATAATGAGACACTCTTAGATACTGTCCAGAAATGCCCCACCTATGATAAGGAAATGTATTCCATTGTAAAATCATGTCATCAATGGAAACATTACATTTTGGGAAAGGAGACGATCACACACACTGATCACAAGCCTCTGCAGTTCATACAAATACTGGGGAAATTCCAGAATGACCACCATCATAAGTGGTCCACCTACCTGGAGCAGTTCTATATCGACATCAAGTATAAGACAAGTATATCAAATTGTGTCATTAAATCCCTCAGTTGACCTCCTGTGGATGCACTCACCATTGTGCTCCATTCCTGTGGACACGAAGCATCTGAGTGGACCTAACTTTATCAGCAAGATCCAAACTTCACCACCACTTATCAGCTCTTGGGTACAGGCGCGACTGTCACCAATTTTCACATTCAGGATGGACTATTATGCCACTTAGGCCATATTTTTGTTCCTACAAGTGAGCCTACAAAGATGATTTGGGAATCCCAATACATTCGGATGGAAGGACATTTCTTCGTGGAGAAAACTGTGGTCATTTTTCAGAAACATTTTTATTGGGAAAAACTTCGACATGACATCAGAAAGTATATCAGATCCTGCACTACCTGTGCCATCTCCAAGCCATCCATCAAGAAGCAAGTCTTATACACCTGTCTTCCTACTCCCTAAAATCCTTTGGAATCCATCTCAATGGATTACATGTATGGGCTTCTGTCCACCAGGAGAGGAAATGACTACGTATTTGTGGTCGTTGATCGATTTTCTAAGATGTCCATCCTCACAACCTACAAGAAGAATATCACAGCGGTAGATACTTCCAAGCTCTTCTTCGAATGGGTGTGGTTCCAATTTGGGATACCATATACCATCATCTACGATCGGGATAGCAGGTTCCTCAACACATTTTGGGTCGAGTCTCTGGTCACTGTTGGACACCAAGCTCACAAAATACATTGCTTTCCACCCCCAAATAGATGGCCAAACATAGGGCATCAATCGGATGATTGTGCACATCCTGAACATGTACAACTCTAAGAATCCACGTACATGGGACGAGATTCTCCCCTATGTTCAACACAGTTACAACAGGGCTCTGCATAGCTCCACCGACCATATCCCATTTCAGGTGGGGTTTCGATTCCAACCCTTGGGACCCATTGATGTTTCATTTCCTATTGAGACCACACATAAAGACTCTTTCCATGATCAAACTGCGCTAAAAAAAGCCACCAGATTCATTGAGAAAATTTAGCACATCCGCCAACAGGTCCAGGAGATTTTGTATAAATCCAATGCTAATTAGAAGCAGCGCCATGATCAACATAGGGTACCACACTGGTTTCAGATTGGAAACTAAGTCTAGTTACATTTGCAGAAGGAGTGTCTCACAGGGCCCCATAGGAAGATATGCTCACTTTTCTATGGGCCTTACACTATCACCAAGGTCATGGGTAGAAATGATATTGATCTCAACACTCCACCTTTCCTTGGACTGCACCCAGTTTTCAATGTGGACCTCCTTCAACCATATTTTCCACCATTATTGGACACCTCAAAGATCACAGAACAACTGACACCCATAGAGCTCAACCCTGACTGCATGGCACAAGCATCCATTGATCAGATAGTAGACACACGGGTCAAGGGCACTTGCCAGCAGAGGATCTAGCTTTATCGGGTTGTCAAGGCAAGGAAACTCCTACACCAAGGCAAGTGGCTCACCTAAGGCCAAATCCAACATAAGTTTCCTCACCTGATGGGGGAACTCAACGTAATGGACACCATTGCTTCCTAAGGGGGGGAGGATTGATCTAGTTGCCTATTGGTGGCTACCCACCTATTCCAACTAGATCCTCTTGTCCATTTTTAGTTCAACACATTCTTCTGTACTTCTTTGTAATTGTGGATTCTATACTTCTTGGGATGTTTGAAGCCCTACACATCTTTCGAGTGGATATTGGTGGCCTCTCACCTAATCCAACTGGATTATTTTGTATGTTTTCATGTCATCACATCTTGATGTACTTCCAGGGCCATTTTGAAGGAATAAACAGTGTTGTTTTGGCTCTCCATAGTCAAACTATAGATGAATTCAAAGCTTGATGGAGGAATGTGTAGCTCTCTGAAAGACCTTTCTAATGGGCTATCACGCACCTAAAACAGAATTCGTATGCAAAATTTACAACCTCGGGAAGTTGAGGTACCAACTTACCCATAGGGGCCCACATGAATTTCGACGTTTCACCTCCTAGCGTTAGGTTTTTGGATGTCTACGGTTTTGGAATTCATGAGTAATATAAAAAATTCCTCTAGAGCCTCATTGTAATTGATTATGCTCAAACAGATGGATGTAGCAGCCACATCTCTTCTTAGAGATAGCAACCACCTTCGAGCAAGTGTTTCAGTTCTACAGTTTTACAGTTTTAGCCTATTTCTTTATTCAATAGAAGATATTGTTCACTATATATTTGTGTTATTCTTGATATCTCCATGTTTATTGTATTCAATATGTTAATCAGTTCATTCTGCTCCAAAATCTGGATCACTTTCCCAAGATATTTATACCACTTATAATTGACCTTTAGGGAAATCCTTTTCATCTTCATCATTTTCCATCTCATTTCCCCCTAGGGTCACCAGGGTTCCCCCCTTGACGTGACTACCTCACCTCTAAAGTGATGGGGAAACCTTCCTAAGGTGAAAGTGGGTAGGTTCCCTCCTAGTTGTCGCCAATTGGTGGTTGGGTATGGATTTTCCCAACCTACAACTTGTGCGATAACATTTTGGCACCATTGTCAGGGTGTATTTTGAATCATTTTCGGAACCCTAATGACACTTTTCCAAGCTATCCCAAAGAATTTATCCCTTATATTTCCTAGAGACTTCACCCAAGGGACGTTCCCTTTCCACCTTTCTTGATGTGCTCCTCTTGAAGCTCATCTGGTGACTCCACCTTCCAAGAACCCACCTTTCCCTTATCCCTTTCTACCCTTTGATGAAACTCCAACTCTCTAGTAAATTCATTGAGGTATTATCCTAAGTAATGGAACCATTGCCTCACAAGACTTTCCATGGGAATTCCATAAGGTTTACCCCTCTTTTGATGTTCAGTATATTACTAGATATCCAAACCATTTCTCGACAGAATGGAGGGAAAATTTCCCCAAGTTTAATGGTGACCCAACTATAGCAGTCACTCGTGTCGTAAAATACATAAAGTATTCTTCAATCCTAGATATGCTACATGAATATGTGCTACATGAGGATGTGCTAATGAATATTTTTGTATCTTCACTGGAATCAGGTGAAAGAAGTTTTCTTGCCTACTCATGTGACCCGAAGAACATCCCTTCTTCTGCCAAACTCATTCGATAATTTCTCGGGCACTATCAGCCAGCTACCCAGAATATGAAAGATACTTCTCAAGATATCAAAGACATATTCTTTTTTGTAAACAAGGATAAATAAAAGCTTGAAGAAGTATTAGATAAGCTCGTGGTTTCAACGGACCTTTTTTTAAAAGAGCACATGAAGCACTTTGCTTTAAGAATAATGCCTCATGTAATGAAGAGGCGATGGAGGAGCATGCCCACGAAGAGAAAAAAATAGTCATGATGAAGCACAACATGTTGAGGCATAATTATCATTTCTCCCACTTGATGTGGTTGAGATTTTCCAGCCGAGATCTCCTCATGTTCATGAAGTTGAAGAAGCGACTAGCCTCAGTGATGAATTTCAGGAGCCTAAGACACTTTCATACTGACTTGAAAACGTAGATGGGATCTTGGTTGTCTCATTCTTGATAGAGACCCTATTTATGACATTGAGGGCAACTCTTAGGTTGAGGGGGTTGAAGTGTCATCTTCAGAGGACTAGTCTTAATGCGCTTATGATTCAGATATTTGGAAGCATGGTGATGATATGGTTACAAACTTGTTCACCACCTTCGAGGATGACTTATCACATCATACTCAGTCTGATTTTTAGTCATCCCTTGATGTATATCCTTTTGAGGATGTATATTTTTTCTATGAGGACTTTCATCCATTGTGCTTAGATTTTGATAGACACCAGGTCGTGGCCAGCCCAAAGCAATCTGAGGTCCTCACTACCAAACATAAGCACTTTCATGTTGAGACTTTGGGCACATATTTGCAGACTAAGAAGAGACGTTTCCCAAGTTCTATGAAGGATTTTTTATCTAAGGCTATGCCTTACCCCATTTCCTCTTGTTTGGGAAATCGTTGGGTTTTCTTGGGATATCTTGTCCTTTCTCAGCCTTTAGGGAGAAATGATTTACTAAGTGACGATGAAGATGATTCGTCATCTACATACGGTAGCCCTCTTCATATAAGGATTGATCATGATTGTGGCTACACTTTCCGGCGAGATGATCAGGCTTATGGCTACACTTTTAGGTGGGATGATCAAGATGATGGTTTATCTTTCCAATGAGATTTCCTCCCTCCCACCCATCTCCATGATTTTTATTTCATGATAGATTATATGTCTACTTATGCTCATGATTATTGTGTGTTGGACTTATCTTTTTTGTTTCACATAATTAAGCATAGAGGGAGATATCTTCATGAAATGATGAACATGTGGTTTCACTGGTTGTCTGACTTCACCTAACATCACCTATCACCGGATCTCTAGGGCCCCAAGGCCCCAGGTAAGTAGGTAATTCATTTTTTTTTCTTTCATTTGCATCCTGATTTCTCATATTATTTTAGATGCATTTCATATTTCTCTACATGCATATCGATTTCATGCTTAGTTTAGAAATTTTTGAAAAAATGTCAAAATTTTTATTTTCTAGATTAGCTTTCATTTTGGATTTTATATATATGGATAAAGGGTTATAGCACCACCCTAGATGCTCTAATCCATTTTTCTGAGTTTTGGAAGGAACAAGTCTACTAGGAGATATTGTGGTTCGCATGCACTCTACGACGAGCACATGTCCCCAAGTAGGAGATAGATGTTATCCTAATTTTGTAGGATAACTAAGGATATTATGTCTCGAGGCCCTCATGTTGCAGATATGGAGACTCAAGAGACTACATGACCAACAATATCCCTTTTCACATATTGAGACCCTTCTCACCACCACAGAGGTTGTAGATTTTCATATGGCATGTACCACACCAGCTGGCTTCTGAGAGGGCCTTGCTCCATGAGGTACAAGTCAGGTATTATGGTGAGTGTCATTTTAATATTTGAGGAATTTGAGTATGTTGTATCTTAGACTGCTTTAGATTTCATGACATATGCTTTGAAATTATGCCTTTTTCCTTGTTTCACCATGGTGGTTGACTTTGTGCCATAGTAAGTGGTCTTTCTTAGGAATGGGTTTGCTACTAGGAACTCCCTTGAAGATCCATTGTACCATTCCCAACCATACTTACCACTTTTCATCACTTAAGCCCCTTGTTTCCTTATCTCTTGGGATATTAGGGTGTATTCACCCAAAAAGGAATTGTCCCTCATTCTATGGGAAGAAGGGGTTGAAGTCCCAAAGGGATTGTTGTTGGGTAAAAGATAAAAACCTATGTATAAACCTTCTAGATGATTCACCCATGGATCCTCCAAGAAATAAATGAAATTCTTATCTGTAATAAAAGGGGGACCCACAAGAATAATGATTAATAATGCTTAAAGGGTTATTTAGAGGATAGGAGGTCTCATCACGATCCGGCCTATCATGATCATGGATATTTAGTGGTATGAAATTACCATCATATTGTCACCAAGCCAAGGTAATAGCTCTTGGTTCCATGACTGAGAGAAAGGGGGTCTCATCACGAGCCATATTTCTCATTTTCACTAGGTGTTTGTGAGTGCCACTATCATTATCTAGACACCACACTTGGACAGTGGCCTTCAAATTTTCCTTAAACTATGAAAGAAACAAATAATGAAAAAACAATGGGCTTGGAAAAAATTGCATTGCAAACAAAGGTGCCACACACCCTCTACAAAGGAACCCATGAATGAGACACTACAACCCCTTGTATGTCATGAATCCCATGCCCATTGAGTCTTGAACCTTAACCACTTCATCTAATTTACATGTCTTAGAGAGAGATCTTTTGGAAACACTCATTGACCTAGGGCCAGATCTACCCAATATGACACCTCGTCAACCCTCCCATATCCAAGATTGGAAAGTTGCATAATGTATTTGAGCTCTTAATTGTTTGACAAGGTAATATTCGATGCACATGCTTAGGTGGCTCATTTATTGACTTGATTTACTTATCATGGTATTTTGACTTGAGATCCTTGGAGGGTGTGCTTATTTTTAATTTCAGGACCTAGTTGGTGGACAGTTTTGGAGGAATAAGCCTAGATTGGACTTCCATGGGGCTTGAAGGCCACAGGTGGATGCCAAGGGTCCACATGCTAGATGAGAGAAACTGATCCAAAATGGATCCAGGAAGGCCTAAAAATCAAATTTCTCAGAATCGAAAAAAACTAGCGCCATTGCGTTGAGTTCATCGTGTTGATTCCGACCATATAATGTTTTCTGAAAATGGACATTGTATGTGAAATTTATCGCGTTATGATCAATTTCCCAAACATGCAAAAAGTCAATTGGTCAAATTCAACAAGTCGTACTACTAACCTCAGTAGTACGACAGGTTACGTCAGCAATGACATGTGGCAGCACGAGGAGGTGACATGTGTCACTCATTTTTGGCATTTTCAGGAGCCTATGTGGACCAATCAAAAATTGACATGTGGCATTGTACGGACGTGACACGTGGTTGTACGGAATGATGACATGGCCCAATGATGAGCCGACATCTGTCAGTACGGATGATAGGTGGCATTACAGATGCTGAAGTGGTATGGTGACTGGGCAGTACGGACGCTGACATGGCAATTGACTGGACAGGAGACTTGGTTGTATAGATGCTGATGTGGCAGGTGAATGTGCATGTTGATTGGATTGTACGGGCCAATCCAGAGGTGACACATGGCCCAATTAGAGGGTTCCACATGGAACACCGTATTTATCCAATGAGGAGTGTGTAAAAAAATTGTTCTGCCTCTGAGGGATTCAAACCCTGACCTCTTGGCATGGTCAACGGACTAACAACCTTTGGCTAACCAACAAGGCACGTGTGTGACTTGTTAAGCCATATGGTGATATATTTATTTGAGTTTAGTTTGGTGGGATTTGGGTGGTAAATCCTAGTCATTGGGGGGCTAGCCCGTCCAACTAGGACCTATGAACCAGAACCATGTAACCAAGGCACTAACACCAAGGCTGAAGACCAGTGGCAAGGATTATCCCGAGGCCATATGGCACTCAAACATGACTAAGGGTAGAGATTTATGGGTGCAGGCACTTAGCATGTGGAAACATGGCATCCCCATAGAACTACGAGCCAGGGTAACATGGGCTAGAGTGTGGGTATTTAACTATATATTAATATTTTTTTATGATTTTAATGTTGATTTTATTGGATTTTTTCCCAAAACTAAGGATCTGGAGCCCTTTTTGAGACCAAATCTTGGGAGGAAGTTGGGATAGGATCCCCAAATCAAGATATATATAAATCATAGGTTTTTGATAGACCAAGAGGTTTATATAATCATGATGATGATGAGTTTATGAAGCTTGAAGTCACTTTTATGCAGGGAAGCCATTTAGGAAGCGGACTTTGGAGGCCAGTTCCAGGAGCTATGCTCAACCTTTTTTAGTGTCGTCAGTTGTGTTGGATTCTTGACAACAAGAAGAACAAATAAAGACCAGTTTTCAATCCTTTTGATACATTTCTGATGTACTTTTGAATCATTGAATATAAATAAGAAATCCTCCCCCACTAAGACAAAGGCTCGGAGACGTAGGCAATCTTGTTGAACTCCGTTAACAACGTTGTTGTTATGGTTTGATTTTCTTTATGATTATATTATGATATGAATTTATTTATGATGGCTACAATATTATATCATTAAGTTCTTCTTCTTTCCTTAATTCCTAGATGGTAATTGAACACATGCTTAAAACTCAACCAAGTCTTTACAGATCATTTTCAGATCAAGTGGTATCAGAGAAGGTTGATAGTTGGTTGTTTGAGTTTGCATGATTACCATGGAAAAGCTAAGTCATGGTGAAGGAGATCTTGTAGAAGGATATCCAAGGATTGGATAAAGAAAGAGGACTTTTCAAAGTGATAAGATGGCATCGGAAGAAGGAATGTCTTAGAACAAGATAGAGTTGAAAAGTGCTTTATTCGCCATGTCTGAGATAGTAAAGGTCTTATATGAGGATTACTTGGAATGGAAGAGAAATTTCCAAGGGGAATATTCAAAACAAGACAAAAGTGAAGAAGGAGAGGATCCTCCTAAAACTCCTCCTTCAGCTCCTTCATCTCCATCATCTTCTTCTTCTTCAAGTACAATTGCAACTTCTACCGCAAGAAAAAATTCCCATAAACATGAACATGATATGCCTTTACTTAAGCTTGATGTGAAATTTGAATTTCCCATGTATTATGGTGAAGTCAATGTTCAGAGGATTGATAACTAGGTCATACAGATGGAAGTTTATGTAGTTTACAACAAATCAAAGATGAGGCAACCCAAACCAAGTTGGCATCACTTCATCTTGCAGGAACAACACTCATCTAGTGGCAGAGTAAGTTGCAACATGGTACTCAATAAGTTGGCAATGTATTTCCATCATGGTAAGATTTTTTTTTTGCACTTAGAAAGCAATTTTATCCTTTGGGTTATAAGGAAAAAGATTTAATAGAATGGCTCAGTCTTAAACTAAGAAAAGGACAAACAGTGCAAGAATACACAGATGAATTTCGTAAGATGGAATTAATGTTAAATATTCCATTACATACACAAGAAACTCTTATGAAGTATATAGGAGGTTTACCTACACATATTCGTAAAACTGTATTTATGTTTGGACCTACTAATATTGATGAGGTTTATGTTCAAGAAACATACATTAAAGCAAGGAAAATAGGAGTTGGTGTATCAGGGGAATCATCTTCAAGGAAAGAATAAAAAAGAAAAGGGAATGGAAAGAAAACAAATTCGGTGACAAGGAAGGAAGAAAAACTCTCTTGCAAGCATTGCAAGAAAGAAGAGCATGATGATGACCATTGCTGAAAATTGCATCCAGAGAAGAGACTGAAATGGTTCAAAGAGAGGAAAGGGAGGCAAACAGTTGCAATAGAGACACAGTCAACAGACTTGGGATATGATTTAGGTGATGAGACTAAAGTCACAGTAGCTGGTTTGACATGTAAAATTGGTGATGGATGTGATTCTAGAAGTAAATTGTTTCACATAAGGGTCATAATGAAACATACTAAGATCGATACATTGATAGATAGTGGATCTCAATCTAACTTGATTTTAGAGGAAGTGGTTAAACAATTTGGATTGAAAACTAAGCTACATCATAAACCTTACTCACTTAAATGGATAAGAAATAATCATAAATTGCACATAACAAAGAAATGCACTTTAAAGTTTGCAATTTCATCAAAGTTTGTGGATGAGGTAACGTGTGATGTGGTGCCACTCAATGAATGTGGAATGGTCTTAGGTAGTCCTTATTTGTATCATCACAAATCAATATTCTACAGGGAACTGAATCAATATCACTTAACTAAAGAAGGAAATGAATATGTTGTACATGCTCATCACATAAAAGAAAATCAATCTCTTCAAACAATGGAACAATTAAGGAAGGAAGCTTATGCAACCAATACACCTATAACTGTGCCAACTAAAGCAGTTGATATTAAGCATGAACATGAGATGGTTGTAGCATGGAACTTCAATCATACTTTGCTTAAATATAAGCTAATGTTGTGCAAGCACATCAAACATATTAGTTCATTTGCAGTCATATTTATGATGTTATGGAAGCTAATGTTTTCAACATGGATGGTAGTGGCTTCAGTGAGATGTGAATGAGTTCAAGTGGCTAACAATATGCTCTCAATTTTCATGGTTGTTTTTCAATTGATTATGATGTGACGGGTGCACATGATAGAGTTTAAATACAAAGGACAAGTGGGGTGGCCTATCCAGCACTTGATGACTGGTTAATATCCTTTTGGAGGACCAAATGGTCTTAGTGGGGAAGCATGATCCAAAATGGATCCAAGAAGGACTAAAAATCAAAGTTATTATAATCGGACAAAACTATTTCCATTGCGTTGGGCTCGTCGCATTGATTCCATCCATATATTTTTTTTCCGAAAACGGACATCGTATGCGAAAGTTATCGCATTCTGATCGATTTCCCAAATAGGAAAAAAGTCAACTAGTCAAATTCAATAGGTCGCACTATTGAAATCAACAGTATGATAGGTGACTTCATGATGACATCAGTAGGGACATGTGGTAGCATGAGGAGGTGACAGGTGTCACTCATTTTTGGCATTTTTCAGAGGCTTATGTGGACCAATAAAAAAATTGACACATGGCACTATACGGACACGACACGTGGTTATACATAATGATGACATGGCCCAATGACCGAACGACACGTGGAAGTACGAATGATAGGTGGAAGTATGGATATTTATGTGGCAGGGTGACTAGGCAGTATGGATTTTGACGTGGTAGCTGACTGGTAAGGCGACTTGGTTGTACGGATGCTAACGTGGAAGGCTCAGGGTATGACACGTGGTTGTATGATAGTTACATGACAGGTGACTGTGCATGCTGACTGGATTGTATGGGCCAATATAGAGGTGACACATGGCCCAATAATAGGGTGCCACATGGCACCCTGGATTCATCTGATGAGGACTATGTAAAAAAAATTGTTCTGCCTCCGGGGTATTCGAACCCCGACCTCATGGCATGGTCAACGGAATAACAACCTTGGTCTAAGAAACAGGGAACGTGTGTGACTTGTTAAGCCATATGGAGATATATTTGATTGATTTTTTTTTGGTGGAATTTTGGTGGTAAATCCCGGTCAACAGGTGGCTAGCCCGTCTGACCAAGACCTATGGACCAGAACCATGCAACCAGGGTGTTAACACCAAGGCGGAAGACCAGTGGCAAGGATTAGCCCGAGGCAATATGGCACTCACATAGGACTAAGGGAGGAGATTTAGGGGCGCAACCCCCATGCGACCAGGAGCCAGAGGACCAAGGGCTAGAGTGCACATTTTTCCAATATGTGGGTTTTTAACCATATATTAATATTTTTTTATGATTTTAATGTTGATTTTATTAGATTTTTTCCCAAAACTGAGGATCTGGAGCCCTTTTTTAGGCCAGATATTGGGAGGAAGTTGGGATAGGATCCCCAACTCAAGATATATATAAATCAGAGGTTTTTTACATACCATCAGGTTCATATTAGCAGAATGATGATGATTTTGTGAAGCTTGAAGTCACTTTTATGCAGGGAAGCCATTGAGGAAGCGAACTTTGGAGGCCAATTCCGGGAGCTACGCTCAACCTTTTTCAGTGTCGTTAGTTGTGTTGGATTCTTGAGGTCGAGAAGAGCACATCCAGATCAATTTTTAATCCTTTTGATACATTTATGATGTACTTTTGAAGCATTGAAGATAAATAAGAAAGCCTCCCCCATTGGGACAAAGGCTCGAAGACGTAGGCAATCTTGTTGAACTTTGTTAACAACCTTGTTGTTATGGTTTGTTATTATTTATGCGTATATTCTGATATCCATTTCTTTATGATGGCTGAAATATTCTCTGATTAAGTTCTTCTTCTTTCCTTAATTCCTAAATGGTAATTGAACACATGCTTAAAACTCAACCAAGTCTTTAAAGATAATTTTTATATCAGAGACATACCTTCGGAGTCTTAGAAGACATTGTGTATGAAATAACGTATCCCTCACATGAAAATTATTTTTCCTAGGAGAGGAAAAATGTCACCTTTAGAGGCATGACATCACCTAAGAGGGTTGGGGTTTGATGGTGATGTTATCATTCTTTGGTACAAGGATGTTTTCAGGGGGTTGGTCTTTGACCATGAATAAAATAACTTATATGCTTGGCATGTGCCTTTGGGAAGCCTAACTACACCCCTCCAACACCAACTAATTGCTCCTAGTGTCAAAATGTCCCCTAAAGGGGTGATGCCACTTTGAATTAAGGTTTCTTTTTGTATAAAAGTAAATTTTAAGTGAATTGTTTAATATTATTTGTGTAAAGGGGAAATATTAGGGTTTTTGACCCATGTTCTTGTGGTTTACCCTAAAATTATGTGAACAAACTATTCTTGAGACAATTTGTATAAATAGAGATCATAAGATCTCATTTCAAGACATAAGTCTCCCATTTGGAGAAGTATTGAGCTCAAATTTTTGCTATCCTTGGTGATTTTTTTGTTTCTCTCTTGTGGAATGTATTTTGATGAATGTATCCTGGTGAATGGATGATGAGGAGTGATGTGCAGCCCCTAAAACATTTATCTCTTGACTCTTGGATGAATGTTGCATGGTAACTAGGGTTTGATATCTCATTTTCTTGGATTTGGTAAGGAAAAATATGCATATGCTATTTATTTCTTTCTTACTTTGGTTATTGTTGGTGGAAAACATAGGGAGGCGTATGCTAGATACACCCTCCATAATTGCTTCATCTCTTTGTTAAAGTTTTAAGTCTTTCTTTTTTGCAACGGTTGCTAGGAGGAATATGAGTGTTTATACCCTTCTAGATTTACCTAAGTTTGGTTGGCATACCCTAGGAAGTAAGAGGGTTTACACCCCTAGGGTTTTTTTTTATATAACTTGTGATTTAAATACCCCATTCACACAATTTTAAAGGAACTAATATGAATATTCTATAATTGGAAAAATCAAATATTGCATTGGGAAACGTGATTTATTGCCATATTAAATTTTTGCAACTTGAGTTTTTTTCCTTATGCTTAGAGAACCTTACATCCACTAGGGAATCCCCTGCTGAGGGGTAAATATTGATTTTGTTACAAACATACATCTTCATCCATTAGGGCTGAAGAAACCCTAATCTAATTGCTTCAATAACTCTCTAATCAACCGTTGAAATTTGCCCAAAGTTTGCACACTTATACTACTTGGTCTAGCACACTTTATGGAAACGTTTGGAGGGGTTTTAGTGGTTTATTTTCTTACTGTAATAAGTTGCTTGTTAGAGACATAATTCTGATTTATATTTCTGCAGAAAGTGTTTACAAGAGCCTTTTCTTTTCATGCTAGTATCTTGGTCTTTGAATCTTGATTTTCACTAGTGTTTAGCTAGTCTATCTCTTTAATCTTTCACTTGATTTCTAGCACTTGTTTAGCAGCTTATTGCACCATTTTGTTGATGATATATATTGTTACTAACATTTTCTATTAGGGATAGAAATCTTAACTTTCTTTTCCAATTGGTTATATTGCATCATATACTTGGTTTTCTTGTGTCTTGGGCAGGTCACTCAACTCATTTGGCAACCCTTGAACCTTCCCAAGACTCTTTCCAAAGATCTTCATACCAATTAGAATTGACCTTTAGGGAAATCATTTTAATCTTCATCGTTTTCAATCTCATTTCCCCCTAGGGTCTTCGGGATTCCCCCCTTGAGGTGACTATCTCACCTTTAAACTGACCAGTACACCTGCCTAAGGTGACAGTGAGTAGGTTCCCTCCTAGTTATCACCAATTAGTGGTTGGTTCGATATTTTCCAAACCTACAACTTGTGTGATAACATACACTAAGGGATTTAATTAATCACCTCTACCTCGAGCATATGGCCTCTCATTTCCTCTTGTTTTCCAAAGAGATCCTCCAACTTTGTCCAAATCTCATCTGGTGTGGTACAAGATTCAATGTGAAACAACATCTCGGCGTACATAGACATGTAGATAAGGTCGTAGGCCTCATCCATGCAGTTGAGATAACTATTTTTCTCGATAGATGATGTTGGCTCCACTTCTATAGACATTGTAATTCGGTACAAGCCTCTACATCTATGCTGATGTAGAAGTTTTAGCTTCCACTCGAAGTACGTAAGTGGTGTGAGAAGTATTTTCAGTGAGTAATCCATCCCTTATAACTGCATATTCCTTTTGAACCTGCAAATAAAATTCTTACATACTTTATCCTATGAAAAAATCTCTGATACCATGTGAAGTTTCGTGGAAATTTGTCACACAAAGAATCTAGCTAGTAGAAAAGTCACATAAAGCTTGCAAGAGAGAAAAGAGAAAGAGAGACATGCTTGAAAGAAATAATGAAAATAATTGTATTCACTAAAGAGAGAATAGTAAAAATACACATGATTTACTCTACATGAGAAAACTAATGCACCATAGTAGTGATCTAGATAGATCTAGACAATTATGAAAAAACTATGGAGTGAACTACCACCTAGTCCTAGTTAATTGGCCATGCAATCATCAACTAATTGACTAATCACTAGTGGAGTGAGGAGAGAATCATGCATGCACATTTTTGGCTCCTTCTTGGTGATGATCTCAAGGCAAGTGTGCCCTCATGGTGATGATACTGAGGTATGCATGAAACACTTGGTGATAATACCGAGGTTTCCATGCAAGAATCCACTCCACTAGTATAACTAAGGTGTAACTGACTCAAGACTAAAGAGGATCTGACACCCTCGTCTAGGGGAGAATATCTCTGACTAGGGGCACCCTCAGCATAAACTAGTCAACCTAGGAAAAGAAATACTAGGTGAGTATGTAATATCTCGAACACCTCCCTTGAACACTACTAGGGTGTAAGTGATGAATGGGACCCAGAAACCAAATCCATGTTAAGTACCCATTGTATAATGCAGATAAGAATGAAACACTAAAAATATAGGAAATAGGGAGAACCTCATGAGGAAAAACCCCCCTCAAAGTACAATGCATCAAAAATGACGAAAGAAAGAAAGACAGTTGCTAAGAAACTATGTCCTTCACTCTAAGAGGATCATGCAAGAGGTGAAACTTATGCTCAATAAATTTCTTGGAGAAGATGTGTATAGTTTGTTCAGTGGATGGAAAATACTACAAATCGATGATATTTTCATGTACCATCTCTCTAATGTAATGCATATGGATCTTGATGTGTTTGGTCTGTTGTCGCTGCACTGGGTCTCTGCAAAAATTGAGAGTACTTTGATTGTCACACCAAATCATAGTCGGATGGTAGAAATGGATGCTAATATCAGTGAGGAAGTTATGAATTCAAAGTGACTAAATAGTGATGTTGATCACTCCTCTGTACTCAGCCTTTGTTGATGATAAAGCAATTGTTGATTTCTTTTTCTCGACCAACAGATGGGACCGGAACCCAAATTGAGAACATACCTGGAAGTGGACCTATGATTTGTGCTATCATCGACCCTATCATAATATGTGAATCCCATGAGATCCAATGCACAAAATTTTTCATAGTGGATCCCATAACTATTGGTGCCCTAAACATATATGAGGATGCACTTGGCATCCTTCCAGTGTAGTTCATGTGGCTCATGCATGTACCTTGAAACTGCCCCTACTAGATATGAGATATTTGGTCGGGTGTGGTTTAGATACAGAAGGCTCCTCAAAAGCTATCAATACAAGGTGTTGTCCATCAATGGTGTATCCCCTCCATCCTCAAGATGTACCCCAGACAAAGAGGGTGTGGTTTCCAACTTGCAGTTGGTCATGTGGAATCTAACCAAGAAATCCCTAGCATACTCAGTCTAAGATAGCTTGATATCTTAATCATATCGATTGATATCGATACCAAGGAAAAAGTGAAATGGACCCATGTTCATCATAGAAAACATGTCATACAAAATGTATTTGACCACATCAATTGCTTAGGTGTAACGACCCTGCTTAAATAGATGTATATGATTATTAATTATAATTAATTTAATAATCTAACTGTCCTAAGAGATTTGCTAAACAATAATTATTTCTTAAAATAACATTAACTAATTATTTATTATTAATTAATTATTCATGATTGTCAAGGATTAATTAATTATTAATTGACTCATTAATTAATTAAGTAAAGGATTAAAGGGGGGTTAATAAATTATTTTGTTAAATTAAGAGTTACGTACACGGAAAGGGATAAGATATTAATTCAAAGGGGTAAGACATTAAATATAGGATAAAATAATAAATAAAGGGGATAAGGGGCATTAACGGCAAAAAGATAAGATAAGGTAATAAATGGGTTAGGTAGGGAAGTAAATGAGGGGGAAGTCGGTGAAGGAGGAATAGGGAGGGGAAGGAGGTTTGCAGGAGGTCAGTCTACGGGAGATGGGGGGATTGATTTTGGGGGCTCTTGGATTTAAAGAGAGGAGTGGATTTTTGGAGTGGGATTGTATCAATACAGGCACCGGGGTTGCTGGAGGTTTTGGGCATGGGGGCCAAGATATCCATATGATATCCTGGAGCTAGGAGGTTACCTAGTTGGCAGGGTGGAACTAGGTTTTGGGCAGCGTTTACACAGTGCAGCAGCGGTCAACAAGGCAAGCGAACAGGCAGAGGGTTAGCATCAGACCTAGGTATTTAAAATTATGCATTGTTTTTAATCTGTTATAAAAATTTATCATTCGTTTTTAAATTTAAGTTACTGAAGTTACTATTATGAATATTATTATGATGTTATGAAGTTATTGTCTTAGTTTATGAAATAAATTGATGTTTAAATCTATTTGGCTATTACACATGGTATCAGAGCTCCTCGTTCACAATCTGGGGCCTTAAGGGCCAAGTTCCCAGCTCCAGGCTCTAGCTCCAGTCCCACCTAACCTGCAAACCAAACACACTATTATTTTGATAATAGATAAACAAATCTAAATATAAATAAACAATACGTATTGAAAAAAAAAAAGTGTTGCAAATTTTTGACAAATCATAGAAAATGCCTAATCTATTATAAGTTTATCTAAGTTGTTTATGCTCACAGTTTAAGTTCAGCTTAAATTCCTCTGTTCATGTCATGGCAGATTCTACCTCCAAAAATTTGCAATATTAAAGTTTCTACTTAAAATAGAACTCTAAGACAAAGAATTAAATATTTTCAACATGGCACCCACAACAGACCCAGAAACAACTGAGAAGACACTAGTTAACATTTCTAGATATTGACAATTATAGCAATCTTTCCAATAAACAAATTTAGGTGCATTCCACACAACATCACCATCTAGAATCTTCGAATCACGATGGCGGTAAAGCGATGCAATGGAGCAGCTACACTAATAGATCTAAAGAGGCCTTGACAATGACAATGATCATTGATCAAGAACAGCCCATTTGACCATAAAGAAGCTAATGAGGTCCAATGGTTAGTTCAAGAATTAGTGAGCAAAATCTGCGCCAGATTGACAAAGGCTCCAGCCTTATTGGGGACTGTCCCCAACTCAGGCAAAACAAAGGAGTATTATATTTAAAAATTGAAGTAAAAGTACAAACTAGCATAGCTCCATCGTAACATTGGATATTTAATCCCACTTCAAGTTTCTATTCTCTAACCCTGAATCTATTAATCCCACCTTGAGTTTTGATCCCTCTGTGCGGGATATCTGATAATTTAACTACCTTTACTGTTAAAACAAAATGCTAATTTGAAAAATAAGAAGGTTTAAGTCTTATGAGAGAAAGGGCGTAATAAAAATAAGAAACCCCACGGATTTCAGCTAGAAGAAGAATACAAATTCTCTTAAAAAAAAAGACAAAAAAAAAAAAATGGGTTTTTTCTGTAAAATTGGTTTTCTGTGAACCCAATTAAAACCTAACCTGCCCATGACCATTTTGTGAATGATCGCAAGTTTGAAGCTCCTGGCCTGCTCAGTCGGCTACTGCAGGGGCGATGGCGTGCGTGGTGACTCTCCTTCTCCATTGTCGGACTCCGCCGCCTAGGAAATTGAGGGAAACCCGAGAGGCCTTAAGCTCCTAGGGGTCTTGAAGGACGCCAAAGGCGAATCGATGGCGGGATTAATCCAGTGACGGAGGTGAGGGGTCTTCGGTAGAATGGGAATGACGGACACCTTGGCACCCTCCATGGTTGTCAGGGGGTCGTCAAGCGTCCAGGAGTGCAGCGGTGACGGATCATTGGTTGCCGATCTCCATGTTTTGCAAACGGCGGAAGCCGATATCAGGTCACGCGGGGAGTCGATCCTATGCATTATTTGCATCATAATGTCAACTGATTGCATTGCAAGCTTTGGTGAAGTCTCCATCGTTCTGCTCTCAAAATTCTAACCTCGTTCTCTGTTTGGGGATTTTCTCCAGTATTTTCCATCGTACCTTTTTAACGCATCCATGTCATGTTGGATGCTTCTTAGCTTCTGACAGAGTTCACAGTGATTGGTTTGGCACACAGTACGTTGCTTACGACACTACACATCCGACCTATTAGTCACAAGACAACCCACACCAGGTCCAAGCCACATGCAAACATACAAGTTATCACCCAAACGCCAAACGCCCAAGTTGTCGAGGAGGAGGAGGAGCACGACCTGTGCACAACACAGGACAAGGCTGTGTGTACCACACCACCTGAACACCAATGCCATACCATGACCACCACAATACAAAGCCCAGCGCTAAGTGCCTATCCCACGATACTATTCCACCACACCAGCGCCCAGCGCACGCACAGACCGACCGACCGACTGCAGCAGCAGCAGCAGCAACATTATTTGAGGGGAGCTTGGTCTTGACATGTGACAGTAGGAGGAGGAGTAGCAGGTTGTCATCGGACCTTGCGGAAAGGTTTTTTCCAGGAGCGAGCACTGCAAACACAGAAAATAGATATTATTTTACATAATGAATGGAAGGAGCGCCCATGTTACAGAATGCAAAAGCATTTGCGAGGGAGCCGAGCAGCGAGCCTGCAATGGAGAGGCGGTAGAGTTCGTGTAAGGTTTTAGGGTTTGCTAGGAGACGTGTAGGGTTTTAGGGTTATGGGATGAGCATCGGGGAGGAAGTAACAATGTTGATTGATTTTGGTAGTACCCATAACTTCATCAATTGAAAATTAGCAGAACATCTCAATTTCTTTGTAATAGTTTCAAGTAATACTTGCAGATGGAGGTACCA
>JZKD02S1948811.1:223307-283008 GCA_000966675.3 Picea glauca | reverse complement strand
GTAAAGCAAAATGAGTCATCTCTTCTGACCTCGATGTTAGACGTAAAGCAATATGTTGTGTGTTCCTTGCTTCTGACCTCGCTGTTAGACGTAAAGCAAGATGAGTCATTGCTTCTGAACTCACTGATAGACGTAAAGAAAGACGCTGATGTGTTCCTTGCTTCTGACCTAGTTGTTAAACATAAAGCAAGATGATTCCTTGCTTCTGACCTCGTTGTTAGATGTAAAGAAATATGATGATCTGTTCCTTGCTTCTGACCTAGTTTTTAGACGTAAAGCAAGATGATTCCTTGCTTCTGACCTTGTTGTTAGACATAAAGCAAGATGATGATGTATACCTTGCTTCTGACCTAGTTTTTAGACGTAAATAAAGATGTGACTGACACTGAGCTACCAGCTTATCAGCTGTGACATTGAGCCAGTGTAGTACTATGATGTGCCAGCCTAGTGTTGTGATGAGGTATCATTTTTACTAATACATATTGTTGCAGATGATGATGGCATTCTTTCGAGAATGACGATACTTCCGATGAAGAAAACTTTCGATGACTCATAAATATGCCAGCCAATGTTCCAAGATGATATTGACAATATTGTCCTCCTGATGCCACTGATGATGCAAACCTCTCTCGCCTGATGTTGTTGAAGAATACCCTTCTTGTTAAGGGGGAGTGTTGAAATAATGTAACTACAAAGAGTATTCTTATTATTATTGATATATTATTTATAGGATTAATCCCCATTGTGGATTAATCATGTCGGTAATTGTATTAGGACCAAATCCCGTTTTGCGGATTGGTCAACGGACAATTGTAATAGGCAAAATAAGAAGTCGGCCCCAACAGTTATTATTGAGACCCAGAAAAATAATAAAGGTGGGTTTACCCACCCAAAGTGAGAGGTCGGCCCTGCCAATGAAGACCCTTAACACATGCCAGACTTGTATATAGAGAGAGGCTAGCGCCTCATTTCATCACACAACACACTTGCTCATTTCTAAGAGGCAAGCTGCAATTTACCAGTTGGAGAGAGGGAGAAGAGTGGCACATCTTTTGGAGAGGACTATCTGTATTGGTTTGAGTTATCTCTTGACATTGTATTGGCAATTTATGATAAGGAAGTTGTTCCTAGGTTTTCTTCCCCTAGAGGGTTTCCCAGGATAAATGTTGTGTCTCTTGTGAATGTGTATTTCTCAGTGATCTTGTTCTTATGTTGTTCTTATCTATTGAAATGCAAAGAACTATAATAATGGCATAAACATTAACAGATACCACACGTCATAACAACTCAGTCCAGAGTCTGACACACACCCATCACATGGGCACCTTCACCCCACACAGGGGTCCACATTCTTTCATCTCAATCCAGAGAGGAACGACGCACCCAACTCATGAGAATCCTCACCCCACACAGGGGCACACATTGTCTCATATTAGTCTAGAGAATAATGACACACCCATCTCATGGGAACACCCAACACATGGGCTCTCTCACAAGTCAACTCGCTTAGTCTGTGTCCTGGAGGATGTATCACGAAGCTATAATCATGAACACTCCCTCTCAGCTAGGGAGGCATTCTCCACTAGGCCAAGTCTCTCACGAAAGTACTCGAACTTTGTCTTGGCAAGCGGTTTGGTGAATATATCTACAATATTCTCATGTGTAGGAAGGTATTGCACGTGTACTTATTTCCTCTACACCATGTCTCTGATATAATGATATTTTATCTCAATGTGTTTCGATCTATCGCGAAACACGGGATTCTTAGAGAGCTTCACATAGCTCTAGTTATCACAATGAATAATGGTAGGATCCATCTCATGATCAAATAAATCTATCAGAATCTTGTGAAGCCACATTGCTTCGTGGATTTCCATACTTAATGCTATATACTCTGCTTCTACGGTACTCAAGGCCACAGAGATCTATTTCTTGTTGCACCAGGAAACAATGGCATACCCCAAGGTAAAAAAACAACTGGATGTTCTCTTCCATTCCACTGTGCTCCCTGCCCAATCTGCATCGACATATCCTTGCAAACTCAAGTCTACACTAGAGGCATATCTCAGTCCATATACAACCGTGCCTCGTAGATATCTTAATACATGCTTTGTTGCTATCTAGTGATTCTGTCTCAATTGACTCATGAAATGACTAAGTACATTCACTGCATATCATATATCATGTCTGGTGTTAACTAGATACATCAATGATCCAATTAGTTGTCAGTACAAATGTGTATCAATCTCGCTTGAATTAGTAGAAGCATCATTCATTTTCTTCAAATCCATCACCATCGGTGTAGGAATGGATTTGCACTCTATCATACTGAACTTCTTCAATATCTCCACTGTATATTTTACTTGACTTGGGAAAATCTCATCAGTCCTCTGTCATACTTCTAGTCCCAAGAAGTAGTGCATCATACCCATATCCTTAATCTCGAATTCAGAAGAAAATGCTTGCCTGCATTCAACAATAAGTATTTCTGAACTGGTGAGGAATAAGTCATCCACATATAGGACCAATATTAGGCACTCATTACCAACAATATGATAATATAGGTTTGGATTAGCAGCACTCTTGTTGAAGCCCAAACTCATCAATAATCCATCCATCTTCTCATACCAAGCACGAGGTTCTTTCTTTAGTCCAAGCAGGGCTTTCTTCAACCTGCACATGTGATTTTTCTCATCATGTATCACGAATCCTTTTGGTTTCTCGATGTAAACTTATTCATCAATATCACCAAAGAGAAATGTTGTCTTTACATTCATCTGATGTAGTTTCCAACCCATGGATGAAACTAGTGCAATGATAGTACGGATGGAAGTATATCGGAATACTAGAGAAAATGTCTCCTCATAGTCAATTCCCTCCACCTGTGAGAATCCTCTGGATACAAATCTCTCTTTTTGTTTATCGAAACTTCCATCAGTTTCATGTTTGATCTTATATATCCACTTGGAAGTTACTACAGACTTTCCTTCTGGTCTCGGAATAATATCCCACACATCATTCTTCAATATGGAGTGATACTCTTCTGCCATGGCATCTTTCCATACCTGTTGACCTATCGCTTCTCCATGACAAGAAGGCTTAGTATCAATGATGTGGCTCATAGATGAAAAATATCTCAAAAATATATTTGGTCTCTTTCTCTCTCGGGATGTGCCTTGAGGAGTTGCATGGCCCTTTGCCTCTTGCATATTTTTTTGATCCCAGGCAAGCATCTTATGGCCTACTGCAATGTCTATGGGGATATCAACTGGAGAAACTGGATAAATTGGACTAACTTGATCAACTGGAATAATGGTTGTCTCCCCCAAAATTGTTGAAGGGGGAGGAGGTACTATCTCACTGTCAATCTCCATCTAAGATAACATCTCCATCAAAAATAACATCTCCATCAATATCCATCAAAGATAACATATATGCTTACATCAATCTATCTCTGACTAGGGATGTAGATCCTATATGCCTTTGAAGATTCACTATATCCCACAAATGTACCTTTTCTTCCTGAAGGGTCTATCTTGGACCTCTTCTCTTTGGGTACATGAAAGTATACTAGACATCAAAATATCCTGAAGTTTCCAAACTCAGGCTTCACTCCGATGAAGGCTTCTTTAGAAGTTATTTTCTTCGAAATTTGGCGAGGAATCATGTTTTGAACATATATTGTTGTCATGCATGCTTCTACCCACATAATTAGAGGCAGAATCCGATCATGAATCATTTATTTGGTTTCCTCGATGATGTTTTTGTTATTCCTCACTACAACCCCATTTTGTTGAAGGTTGTAAGGAACTGTGTACTCCCTATTGATCCATGCTTCAATACAAAAATTAATGAAGTATTTGGAGGTGTATTCTCCTCCATTCTCTGATCTTAATACCTTGATCTTTCTTATGGTTAGGTTCTCAACCTGAGCTTTGAGTTCTTGAAATATTGCAAGGACTCCATCCTTGGTCTCCAGGAAATAAATCCAAGTTTTCTGAGAGTGATCATCTATGAAGAGCACATAGTACAAATATCCATTCAGGGAGGTAACATTCATTAGCCCACACACATCTGAATGTATCAAGTCCAATATTTCCTTAGATCTATTGTCACTGCTCAAGAAGGACCCTTTGACATTATTTACAAGGGCACAATCTATGCAAACACCTTTATGTTGAATATGTATCTCTGGAAGGCATGCTACCATTTTCCCTAGAGTTGGAAGGGCTCTATAATGAATGTGAGCAAGTCTCTTATGCAATAGCTCACTCAATATGATAGTATCATGTAAAAAGGCTTGGACTGGTTTGATGGTCAACCTGTATAAGTTGCTTTATTGAACACCAATTACTCTGGAAGAATTTATATGTTAGTCCTTGTGCCATGCAAGAACTTTTCTTTCATAAAAGGTAACCTTGTAGCCTTTGTCTTCTAAGGCAGAAATGGAGACAAGGTTCGTCTTCATCCCAGGTACATATAGTACCTCACTTAAATGAAGAGGTATTCCATAACCTAGTTGGAATGTAGAAGTTCCAACCCCTTTCACATTATATTTGGCATTGTCTCCAAGTAAAACATGTATATTTTTCTCTTTCTCAACAAGATATGTCAGGTGATCTCTAAATCTAGTCATGTTCCTAGAGGCACCATTGTCAATTAACCAAGTATCGTTATCAGTAGGAACCATACATGAGAGTGTTGAAATGAATAAGAAGGCTTCTTATTTTATGTCTTCATCTCTCTAAATTCTTAGCTTCCAGGAACTGTATTTCTTGATTCATCAAGCTTATCTTCCATCATAGCTTTTTTCATCATATTTTTAGATTCTTCACAAACCCTTGCCAACTAGGCTAGAAAACCTAACGGCTAGGCTAGGCTAGCAACCTTATATTTTTTGGGGTTTATTAATACCAACAATAAGACTTGAAATTCAGAAGAACACTAGTGATCTTAAAATCTCCTTCATTGAGCTGCAAAAACCCTAGATCTAAATTTTCTGTAGAAAATTGTGAAACCCTTGAAACCCTAGGGCCAAAAATTCAAAATTCTCAAAATTTCAATATAAGAGTTGTTGGAGGTGTACTAATGGAGTCCGTACACCCCTATTTAATTTGTATCCCCAAAGTTTCAATTTTAAGTGATGGAACACCCAAGAAGGAGAGGGTCATATGGATTTCTAGAAACCCTAGGAGGTTGTACGGTTCTACAGAAGAGAGAGGACAATTGTTAGAAGCTTGTGCAATGGCTTCTTCAAGACCTATGCTCTAATACCATGTTGAATTTTCACTATTCTAGGCTCAAGCATGAGGTTTATTTCATTTTATTATTTACTTGAACCATAAATAAATGCAGCTACACAATGTACAAGTGTTGCAATAACCAAGATCATAAGAAGAATAACCATGCACAAGAACACAAGAAATATCCTAGGAAATCCCTTCTCAACAAGGGAGAAAACCCCAAAAATCCTTTGCTATATTCTCAAGAGAAGATCATCCAACCATGAAACCCTAATGCACACAAGAGGGTTCTCTACTACCTTGAAAATTACACCCAAGAGAGGTGCGCACTTCATCCCTAGAAGATGTACCTGCTGAAATTTCCAAAATGACAAGTGACTTGTGTGTTTCCTTAATGGGGAAATCACCTTTATTTATACTAGACTGGACAGACCAAAAGTGGTGTCTATTGGCACAATAGGGATGACCTCAATAACTCAAAAAATAATTAATTATTACAATAAACATTAATTATCTTTCACATATGGTGGATTCGACCTGTACCCTTTACATCACAATTAGGGTTACAGGTAAATCTTACTCTCAGAAAATATAGCAAGGGATCTCACACATCCACTAGTGCTCGGACACTAGGAGAACTTCCACCTATGCTCAGCCACAGGGACATCCTACTCAATAGATCTCTATCTCACTGAGTCCATAGGAGAATAATATGGAGTACCATCTCAAGCCTGACTCAGCTGAGTCCACAAGGCATGAGACCACACGTCATAAAAACTCAGTCTAGAGTCTGGCGCACACCCATCACATGGCCACCTTCACCTCAAACATGGGTACACATCATTTCATTTCAATCCCAAGAGGAATGACACACCCAACTCATGTGAATCCTCACCCCACATAGGGGCACACGTCATCTCATATCAATCCAGAGAGGAACGACACACGCATATCATGGGCACACCCAACACATGGGCTCTCTCACATGTCGACTCACTAAGTTTGTTTCCTCGAGGATGTTTCACAAAGATGTAATCATCAACACCATGGAGTTTTCCATGGAAATGTTGTTGTTATTGTTTTCTTGTTCCGGACAGGTTACCTTAGAGGCATGTCACTAGTGGTAGCTCTGAGAGGAAGATATAGTGACAATTACATAAAGAAACTCATTGGATAATATCTGGTTTGAGACATGAAGCAGTCTGACCATAGTTTGTACACATTGAGAGTTCAACCAGTTATGGAATAGGAGAGTTGCTCATTTTCATTATTGAGCTCTTCCTACTTTGGGGAAGATGGTGATGAGTCTTCCAGAGCTTCGTATTGAGCATGATGGAATTTGCAGAGATTGTGCTCTTGGCACAAATGCCAAGGAATATTTTTCGAGCAATGACAACAAATCCAAGGGGATATTGGACTTTGTGCATTCATCTTTGTGTGGGCCTATGATAGTTTCTTTCTTGAGTGGATCTGGTCTCATGGATGAGAAATTAACAGTGACTATGATAGGTTGGTTACAGTGACAGGTTTGACACTTTGGGATATTTGGGTGTCTTGGTTACATTCATGTACCCAAGGAGAAAAAGACGAAGTTATACCTCTCAGTCATGTAGGGCACAATTGTTGGGTACCGTGAATTGTCGAAGGAATATCATATCTACTTCCCAAATCAAAGACAGATTGAGTGATATGCAGGAGGAGATGGTGTCTTCTCCCCCTCACCCTTCAGTAGTTCATAGGGAGCCAGTTGATCCCATGGAGATAGTTGAGCATGTTGATCCAATTGATCCAGTACATCCTATTGATGTTCCTAGAGATATTTCAATAGGCCGAAAGAGGCCTTCCTTAGCTCATTCATACTCTACATGAGGCAGAGAGATATGTACTCCTCGTGGTAATTTTATAGAAACTAAGAGACCTTAGAGATTCTGGATCTATGGTGTAGTTATGAGCCACATCATTGAGCCTTCATGTTATGAGGAGGCATGCAATCAGAAAGTATGGAGAGATTCCATGATGGAGGAGTATCAATCCATCATGAAGAATAATGTGTGGGATATTTTTCTGAGACCCAAGGGAAGTCTGTGGTGACTTCCAAGGGGATTTACAAGATAAAACAGGAAGTTGGCGGGAGCATCGAGAAGCACAAAGCGATATTTGTAGCCAGAGGATTCTCTCAGGTGGAGGGAATATACTATGAGAAGACCGTTTCTCATGTTTCTTGATATACCTCCATTCAAACAATTATTTCACTTTCTTCAGTGTTGGGTTGGAGATTACATCAGATGGATGTGAAGACAACTTTCCTCAATGGGGAGATTGAGGAAGAGGTGTATATCGAGCAACCATATGGTTTTTTGATTCATGGGAAGGAGTTCCATGTATGTAGGTTGAAGAAGGCCATGTATGGAGTCAAGTAGGCCCCTCGTGCTTGGCATACGAGGATTTATGGATACCTGATGATTTTGGATTTCAGCAAGAGTGTTGTTGATGCCAACCTGTACTATTAGGTTTTTGATGGTGAATCCCTGATTTTTTATCATGTATGTTGATGATTTATTTATCGCCGATGCAAAGCATCTCATTTCTTATTGTCAACATGATTTGGCCTTTGAATTTTATATGAAGCATCTTAGCATGATGCATTTCTTCTTGGTACTTGAGGTGTGAGAGAGAACTGATGATATCTTCCCGAGTCAACGGAAGTACATAATTGATATCTCGAGGATATTTGGGATATTGGACTGTAAGTCCATGACCACACCGATGGTGATGAATCTGAAGAAGTGGAATGAGTCTTCTAACGATAGAGACTTAATTGATCCGACCTTACACCGTCAGCTGATTGGATCATTGATGTATCTGGTTAACACCAGACAGAATATTTTCTATGCAGTGAATGCACTTAGCCAGTTCATGAGTCAGTCGAGGAAGACACATTGGGTGGTTGCTAAGCATGTGTTGAGATATTTGTGAGACATAGTTGGATATGACCTGAGACATGCTTCCAGTGTTGACATGAGACTGTAGGGATATTCTTATTCATATTGGGCAGGGAGCGCAATTTATAGGAAGAGCATCTCAAGGTGTTGCTTCAATTTTTGAATTTGTCGTGGTTTCCTGGTGTATAAGGAAACAAAATTTTTGGTTTTGAGTACCACAAAAACCGAGTATCTTGTTGTATATATGGCAGTATGCAAAGCAGTGTGGCTTTGGAAGCTCCCTACATGATTTTATGGTAAGATATTGGATCCCACCATGATTCATTACATTTGAGATAAGGTCCAGAGGAAGAAAATACTAGTGGAGTACCTTCCTACAGGTGAGCAGATTGCAGATGTTCTCACCGAGCCTCTTTCCAAGTCGAAGTTCGAGTACTTCCATGATAAAATTGGAGATAAATTTCCCTCTCGTTAAGAGGGAGTATTGATGGTTTCATCTTCATGAGACATTCCTCTGCGACGATACTTCTCGATGGACTGAGTTGAGTATGGCACTTATCGATGGACTGATAAGTTGTATTGGGCTGGTGCCCAGGGACCTTTGGATTGTAATCCATTTGGTTGAGATATCTCTCCAGTTATTCTCCCCAGAGTAGTGGGTTGGGTCGACCTGTGAGGACACTCTCCATATATTCTCCCCAGGGCAGTGGGTTGGGTTGATCTACGAGTGTGTTGTGCCTTCTCCCTATATTCTCCCCGATGGACTGAGTTGGGTTGACCTGATATGGGTCTTTTCCTCAATTTTTCTTGAATGGGTTGACCTGAGACAAGTCTTCTCCCCAGGTGGATGGGTTGACCTGAGACGGGTCTTCTACCCACATCAAGCTAGGTTGACTTGGAGAATCCTCCTCTGATATAGAGTTGAGCATGACACTTGTTAGATTAGTGACAAGTTGTTGTGGGGTGGCACCCAACGTCCCATGGGAGTAGACGATGAGGACACATCCCTTGGGAGTTGACCAAGTGGATACGTCATGGATGAGTAGGTCCTTGACGATGCACTACAGGTGAATATTTCCTAGTTCCACACTATGAGAAAGTAGGTCCTAGTATATTCTAGTGGTGACGAGGCCCTAGAAAAGGTCCACATTGGGTGTATCCATGTGCGACTTGATGATGCTACCAATATCATGGTCTATGTGACCATGGCATGGTCATAGGACCATGGCATAACATGCGAGGCTATGAGAGCCAAAGGAAAAACATCGTGGAGAATACCTCCCTGGCTAAGAGGGAATGTTGATGTTTTCGGTAGCTGTGGGAGGTATTCACCTCTGAAAAAAACTTTCTTAAAGGAGAATATGCCAAGATGTCAAAGGATAACGATTGAAATAATTAAAGAATCCCCAGAAGAAATCTATTTCTCCATAAGTCAAGTTGGCCTTCCTGAAAAAGATAAAGTAAATGTATTTTCTAGAAGGACAAGTCGACCCCATTGGAAAAACTTCATTGGTTAGTTTAGTATAAATAAGGGAGGTGCCCTTCTCGTTTGACACACTCCCCACTCTGAAAAGTGTGCAAGTCTAAGTGCAAGTTGTAGCTGCTACATTCCAATGAAGGAAGGAAGGCGCATTTCTATTTGGGGTATTTCTCTGGTCCTTAGTGGTGCGCTAGAGGTGCACTAGGGTTTACATTGTTGATTTATTGTTGGATTCTTTCTTATGGTTTTCTCTAGTGAATATAGATTGTTCTTGGTTATTTTTTCTTTGGCATGGATCTTCTCTATAAGAAAAGGTGTTGGATTTTCTCCCCTTGTGTAGAAGGGTTTCCCAGGATAACTACTATGCTTTTCTCAGGGGTGGAACTTGAGGATGCCTATGGTTGGGTGGAAATGAAAGAGCATTTCCTATGGAAAAAAAAGAAGTCCAAAAATTATATTTTGTAATTTATGCTTGGTTAATATTCTTGAGATCCTAGTTATTCACTGCAATTGTGAACTAGTCTAGTAGTCATAAATTCAACAACATTGACTATCCACAATGCAAGTATACCAACACTCCCTCTCAACCAAGGGTGTAATCTCCATAAGCCCCAACTTGTCCCTGAAGTATACAAACTTCCCTTTCGACAAGGGCTTCGTCAGAATATTTTTTATCTTCTCATCGGTGGAGATATATTGGAGCTTCACTTCTCCCTTCTGGAATTTATCACATATGTAGTAGTACTTGATCTCAATGTGCTTTGACTTCTCATGGAACATGGGGTTCTCTAAAATCTTCACACAACTTTGATTATCACAGTATATCATGGTCAAATAGTCCAAAAACCAACTTATGAAGCCATGTTGCTTCCATACAAGCATCACAAGATGTAATATGCGTTGCCTCTGCAGTGCTAAGTGTGACAGACTTATGTTTCTTTATAGCCTAAGATATCATAGCAGATCCCAAACTGAAACATACACTAGAAGTACTCTTTTTTTCACTTGCAATCTGTGCCCAATCAAAATATGTATATCCATGTAGTTGTACATCATTGTTTGAGACATATCTCAAAATATGCTTTACAGCTATCCAAAGCTCATGTCTCGGTTCCACCTGGAACTAGCTCAACATGTTCATAGAGAATAAAATGTTTGGCATGGTATTAACCAAATATAGTAATGAGCCAATCAACTTTCGGTGCGTCTCTCAGAGTCTCTCAACTTATTTAGGTTTGTCATCATGGAGGTTTCCATGGATTTTCAATTCATCATCCCATTGTTCCTGAGTTTATACTTAAGGCTTCAAAGTATAATGTCAAGGAATCCAAAAAAATAAAGAGAGTTTTTAATATGAAAATAAAATTAATTCTTTAGGGAAAGAAGCTATGGTTGATTTCTAAGTTGTCTTTTCCTAGATTCCCAACGTTCTTACACGCTTATGTCCTGTTCAATCACTGCCCATGAATGTTTAAGTTCAACTTGGGTGTTAGCGGTCTCTAAGAGGGTATTAAACAAGTTTAATGCAATGTTGGTCTGATCTGTGAGGCCAAGATCAATATTAGGATGCCTTGCAACAGGTACAGTCATGGAGGAAAGAAAGTTAAAAGATCTTTTGTTTTTTATGTTTTCTTTTTCTTGTCTTGAATTATATGAGGAAATCTCCTAAAATTGAATTAGTGATATAACAGTTCAGAGGCCATTTTCTGTCTCTGAGTCAAATCCGAAAATAATGCATGTGATGAGAGAAAAACATGAATATGTTAACAAAGTGATGCATCAATCACAGAAGAATCTTACTCTGCTACAGAAGAAGAAAATAGATGAGAAACCTTTAATAAAGCATAAAATATAGTAATCTAACTAACTCACAGGTCTTGTATTTTCCAATAGAAAACACAGAGGAAAATCTGTAAACAAGCAGATAACTAAATAAACATATAACCACAGTAGGTGTTTTAGTAAGTTGTGATTAGGCATTCATCAAAGAAATATGAATAAATATGTTGGAATATGAAAGAACAGAAGAACACATAACTCAAGATTGACGAAATATGGAGTCTCTGGTCTGCATTTTTCTTAATTCCCAGAAAGGAGAAAACTTTCTATTACAATCCGCCAAAAAGAAAAGCCTTCTTTAAGTCTTTTGAAATTATATTTATACAAAAGGTTACCAACCCTAGACAGCTGGAATTCTCCTTACTCCTAGATGCTAACGGTTACAAAATAAAAACTTGAACCGTTTCACTTGGTTACTTTCTATCTCTCTCTCATACCGGAAAAATGGGCATGCATGTGTTGCTTCATCGATTCTTTTAAGTACTTCCTTCACCTGGCTTGAGAAACTCGATGCACCTGCTTAGAAATTGTACTAAAATTCTGGAAGGTTCTGTCACATCCTTTGCCTCAAAAAGATACAACTTTCTCTGTAATTTCGGCAACCTGTCTTCAATCCTTTTACCTTCAAATTTTATTGACTGCAACTGTAAATTTGGCTTTACCAACCATCTATCCATTTGAGCGACGTCAACCTATTTCAACTGTGAAATTTCAATATGATCTTCATTTAAGATTTCTTATATGTCCAGTTGATGCTTTACAACATTGACTTGTCCTAGTACTCTAGCACAATCGTCCTTTCCAATGCCTAGTGATTTTTGATATAGCAAATCAAAAGCCTCTTCGCAATATTCATTTATTTCTTTGGGCATTTTCTTACTCTCGGCTATATTGGCCTCCCATTCCTTTAGTATGATATCACCTCTGATTTGTTCTGCGATAGTCAATCTAGGAGTTACTGGTACCTCTTCTCTAGCCGAAGACACGACTACCTTTTGAAATATGGTTCAGGCCATAGTAGCCTCTTTTTATCTGAAACCAATATTATCTAGTGATTGACCCATCTCCCGAAAATAATATTGAATGATCCCTACCTTAAAAAATAGGCTTTGTTGTATTGCTTCCAGCTTCTGATGCACTTCCAGTGCCTAGGCTTGAAACGTTGCTATATTTACAACCTGGATTTCAGTAGAACTCAATTTGGCTTGCAGCTGCCTTACTAATTCTTCTTGTTGGATGACCTGCCCTTGACTTGCTTGAGCAGTCTTGTGTACTTCTTCAAGATCATATTTAAGTTGTTGAATTTATTTTCTATCTTTGGCTCTAGCCTGTTCAAGTCCTTTGTTGACCTCATTTTTGATATTATTCTTTGTATTCCTTATTTGATCTTGCAGTTGATTTATCATCTGATTCCTCTGCCTTAGCCTTTCTTTCAGATTATCAACAGAGAATAAGTTGGTCTTTTCAAAAGCTCCCAAAGAGCCTCCCACCTCTATAGCAAAATCTTCTTCTTCCAAATTTTTCCCATCTAATAATACTCTGTGCTTTTTTACCATTGCACCCTCTCTCATGTGCATTTCTTTCTTCACCATGGACTTTCTTTTCTTATTGAAAAAGAACTCAGTGGGAGGTATCTCCTCAATAGGGATAGGTGTGAAATCGCTTATGAACATTGCCTCTTTATTAGGGTTTCCTCTGGTGAACTGTAATGGTGTGACAACCTCAATGGGGTTGTCGATTTCTATGGATAACTTTTTCCCAGCTTCTTCAGTAGTTGGTTTCTCAGGCGAAGACGGCAGTCTATCTTCTATGTTCTTTATTATTGTCTCTTTTTTATCTTTTCTCTGGTTGTCTAATATCTCTGTCTTTGAGATATTTCCCTTCTAAGTCGAGACCTTGGCTTTCTCCAGGTTTTCCAGGGTTTCTTATTTGGTAGAGCTTCCAGCTTCTGGATTTTGGGTCACTTTTTGTTGTGTATCTAGAGATTTTAGGCTTTGCCCTTGTAATACTTTGGGTAGGCCACTTCTTCGATGTTTTTGGAAATTGTAAAACTCATCCATTTCACCAGGTAGCAGAGTTCAAACTTGGCTCAGAACTTCTTGGTAAGATCTTACCACTCGGAACATTTCATCATGAGGGGAATCTTCATGTTCATACTTTTTAAGATTGCAACCGGCCATATGGTTTCCCACGACCCTCTGTGGGTCGTGCTTCTGGAATTCAATGTTAACCATATTTATCTCTTCTAAAGCTGCAGCCTCCACCTTGGAGTGACCAAAATCCAATAAATAAAATGAACCAATAGACAAAGGAAAAGATGGTCGTATCTTTTTCTGCACGGCTCTTAGCTCTTTGCTAATACCGCCAAGTACAGTTTGTCATGCAACTTCACGGCACATCAGTCTGTCTGGTAAAAATTGAGGTAATGCATATGGAGGGACCGAGCAACTGAAAACTCTGATATAAGAGAAATGTTCCTCTATGTGCCAGTCTGCTACCTTACCTAGGATAACCATAACCTTGTCTGAAATTCTTGGCAGTGGGTGACCAAATATAACAATATGCATCGGCACCACTACCCAATTACAGATTTCATAAAAGAAATATTTTTCCTTGTCTTCCCAGAGCTTTGAATGGTAATCACGAATTGGTTATGCACTGTCTGGAGTCCAATTCCATCTCATCAGCGGGAAAGGCATCATGAAATAGATAGTGTCCATAACATAAGATGACATAAAGAATGAAGTTGGTAGCCCTTTGGTTTTCTTCGTTTGGTATTCTGAGATTTCGCTATCCAGATTATCTGACATTATATTTTCGCAGTCAAAAGAAAATCCTTTCACCACCGAGTGAATAATGGGAACCCATGGTAGAAAGAAATGGGTCGTGTTCTCTTTTCCATAAATTCTGCACATCATCATGGCTATATACATGAACTTCGGTTCAAGCGATGAGATGGAATATACGCCATGAGATTCGGCTCTGAAATTTTCGAGGCGTGAACACCAGTCTTTGATCAGGTCGGAAAGACTCTTTCCATACTGATCACACTCATTATTAAAATTCACTAGAAAATTGGCGTTATAAATGAAGTTTGATGTTGCATAAAATTTATACATGACCTGTATGTGTTTCGGTCGAAATGACCCAACAACTACTTTTTGAGAGTTGAATATCGTTCGAGTCAGGATATCTACATGATCCAGCGCCCATCCAATCATGTCGGTGTAAGATAAAAGCATCGGCCTGGTTGCTATCTTATGCAGTTCTACTTAAGCAATAATCTTATATTTGGTAGATAAGTTATCCTTTTCATTGTCGCTTGAATCATTGGGATAGTTTACCACTTCATATTGTATGGTGTTGAACACATATGTCCAGGTTTTAACTATGTTTATACTTCTGGGCGAAGTATCAGAAATAACGTCTGTGCTCTAGCCAGAACTTTCACCAACTGCTTTAGGCACTTTCCATGGAGCCATGATATCAAATTCAAAGTTTTGTTACCTGTTACAGAGAATGAGAATACGGAAAAATAGTTATTTCACTAAGCCAGATCTAAGAAAACAAGAAAGTGATTCAGAACTAAAAATCTCCTTTGCCTTAAACGCATAAACCATGTGTATACCTTCACTGACAATGCGTTTAATTCCTTTAATAAAAAATATTTGGGCATTAAAATGTGATCCTATTTGAAATCATTTCCCTAAATCAGATATTAATGTCATTTATGGTCGATATCTCGGTAAAAGCGCAGAATTTGAATGTATCTGAGTTAATTTTGAGCAATAGATTAATTAGAGTATAATCCTCATTTAGTACCTTAATTAATCATACCTATCACTTAATCAAGTTTTGGCATTTTGGGTCTCAGGGATATTTAAAGCAGTTTAAACTAAGACTTACAAAACGTGAAGTCGCAATAGGTTTTAATTAACTATAATCATATTTAACTCTCCTAATTAATCATGACTAGTTTTAAAATGTCGGGGTTTCGGGTATCGGGACTTCAAAGCCTTTATTTGTAAGAGCATCCCAAATCCTGAAGTCGTGACGAGATTTACTCTGTGTTAATATTACTTAATCATTAATGAACCCGGATTAATGTTTAATTCTTTCGTGAGTTCGGGTATCAGGACTTCGAAGATGCTCAATATTGAACCTTCGTACTTCGCGAAACCCCGACTCCCAAAATTTCAAAAGCAAACCTTTATATAGATTGAATCATTTATTGAAAAGGTGGCTCCATAATCTTCTAAGACATTTAAACCATTGGATTGATCAGAGGACTTCATTTCGACGGTGATTATCCAAGTGCATTTTTGTGCTTTTTTTTATTATTTAAACAAAAATGAAATTTATTTTAGTCTAAGGTTTAGAAAAATATATATGTTTCAACATAGGCTCCATCTAGGGATCTTGTCTCCCTGCAGGATGAGAAGAACATGTAGACCGAGTGCCTTTATTGGGTAAATGGAGTCATTATTGCAGTTATGTGAAACACATTCTGAAAGAAAACATAAAGAAGGACTTAGGACTTCATCCATACCTCCAAAAACTTTCAAAACTTACTAGTTCATCAATATTCAATTCAGGATTCAATTACTTCCTTCTCTTAAACTGATTTTAGAATTGCTTGAGATAATCAAAACAACCTTAATCAATCTATCAAAATTTGTTCGATTTTATTCGCATCAAGGCAAGGTGATTTTAATGTTTTAAACAGGGAGTCTCGTGTTAGCTTAGAATGTAGATCTAGCCTGAAAAAGGAAATAGTTGTCAGAGTACATTATAATACATGTATAATAGCCTTATAGATATCACAGACATTGCTTCACTGCCATCGATCATGTTCAATACCCCGGTGAAGTTATCTAATTCCCATATTGAATTTCTTTTCATCACTTCAATTAATAACGTTGCATTTAAATGTTGAGATGAGGGCAATCATTTTATGAATTTCCTTTCATCGTCTCTGTTTAGACAAGATGGGGGCAATCATTTTATGAATTTCCTTTCACCATCTGTCTTATATTTAATCAAACATAAAGTGAGGGCAATCAATTTGTACATAATAAAATATATCAGGGATGATATCCATTTATATTTTAGCAATATAGGTCTGTTAAATCACTTTGATTACTCAAAACTAATCCTCTTCTGACTATCAAAACATATTCTCTTACCAGGAAGTTTTCATGGGGAATATTTATTTTCCAGGGACTTTCCTTGAGCGAATTTAATCATTTTAAGTCTGGTAAAAGGATTAGAGAAATTAGGCTTAACTCAAACATACTTTGTATTTCAGTTAAAGTCAGGAATATCATTAGAATTCTTGCTTATTCTCAAGTCGAAAACTTGTTCTTAAGATTTTAGAGTCAAAGAGAAGCTCTTTTTCTTCTTCGAAGATCAAAAAGTAAAGTTCTTTTTGTAATTTTTTTTTTTTTTTTTTTTTAGGTGACAATATTAACTCACATGAAACTTCTGACAATTTCACCAATATATTTTCTGAAAACTTGACTTGGGTTAACAAGACGAAAGTTCATACCTCATAATTTTTCTATATTTTATGTTACGCAAATTGTTAGTTATCACCTGTTTTGAGGGAGATTCAATGCGAGTACGGATTCCAACTAGAGATTATCACCCTATTATCAGCATGTATCCTGCAATGAAACGGATCATGAAAAATGTCAGGAATTATTTGTTGATTGGAAAGCTTCTATATATATATATATATATATTATTATTATTATTATTATTATTATTATTATTATTCAGTGAAATCAACTAACTTGTTTCTATTTACAATGAAAAAATAAAAACTTACCAAAGGACGCAAATTATAATAAAAAGTGAAAACCAAACCGGTATGTACAATGAGAGTTTGGAATTGTACTACTACATGAAATGTTTGAGGTAACGCCCATTGATAGGGGCGTTAAGGATCTTTTCGTCAAGATTTTCTAACATAAATGCATTCTTTCCCTCGAAGGTTGTAATTTTGTATGGTCCGCACCAGATCTGATCAAACTTACCATGTTTCCCAACATCCTCTTTTTTGGCTTCCCATTTTAGAACCAAATCACCAAGGAGAAATTCCCTATCTTTAGCTTTTTGGTCAAATAACGCTTTCATATTATCTTGATATTTCTATAGTTTTTCATCTACTTCAGCCCTATTTTGTTGAACTTCAATCAATTGATTTATCCTCCTGGTAATCTCATTTGGCTCTTCTTTTGAGTCTTGCCAGAGTTTCATTACTGGCAGCACTAGATTTATGGGTAAAATAACATCAGTACCATATACCATCTGAAATGGAGACATTCTGATTGACCATTTTGTGCCTATCTTATTAGCCCATAAAGTATATTTTAAATGTACATGTCATGCTTTCTTATTTTCGATTAGTGCTTTCTTAATTATAGTGATTAGGCTTTTCTTAGATGACTCAGCTAATCCATTGCCCTGTGGATAGTAGGCCATTGAGTGTCCTAGAAAAATGTTATACTTTTGACAAAAACTTATCAAGGCCGTGGACTTGAAGTCCTGATCATTATCAGTAACTATTTTTCGAGGACAGCCAAATCTTGATAGAATATTCTCCTCCAAAAAACTGATCACTACTGCGTCTGTCGCGTTTCACGTAGGAATAGTTTCCACCCATTTAGTAAAATATTCTATAGCGGTCAGAATCCATTTATGTTGAGAACTTGAGTGTGGATGAATTTCTCCAATAAAATCAAGACCCCATTGTTGAAATGGAGCTTCAGTTTTAACTAGAACTAAAGTTAATGCCAGAATTTTCTGCTTGCCTGTAAACAACTGACAAGGATTACAAGTTCTGACTTTAGCATTTACATCACTGAATAATTTCAGCCAATAATATCCATCTCTTAATATTTTATAATCCGTTTCTATCCAAGCGTGTTGTCCTCCACACACTCCTTTGTGGAATTCATTTATAACTTTTTCTGTTTCAGATTCTACTAAACAGCTCAGTAAGAAACCCAGGGGATATTTACAATATAATTGACCATCTACAATACAATATTTTACAGTGTCTAAATTCAATGTCCTAGCTTTAGATGGGGTTAGTTCACTGGGGCACTGAAGGGTCAGTAGATAACAAACAATGTCGTTGTACCAAGCTAAAAAAGAGATTTTTTCTAAAATTTCAGTTGTGGGCACAGTAACATCAAGTTCATGTATCTCTAAATATCCTTCGTACTCCTATAGATGATTTCTTCTAAGTGATTTTAGATTTGATTCAGCCAACAATTTAGCTAATCCCTGGCCTTTAATAATTTTGGTCGGTGTTGGCACAGGGGCAGACCTAGGGTTCATCTCCAAGAGCGCACCAACAAGCCCTAACTACTGGCCCTTTTGGAAACACCTGTGAACCATATGCAGTCTCACCCGAAGCAGTTATGAGGGGGTTGCAGGACAGAGATGTCTACAACCAAAGGGAATATCAAGTGGATCTAACACAAGAACAACACAACATTCATATATCACGTATCAAATAAGGTCTATTCTGCACATCTACTTATCAGATCTAAAGCAATAATGCAGTCATAGTATACCAATGACAGAGACAGAAGATCAATCACACACAACACAAAATATACGTGGTTCACCCTCTCTCTAGGGATACGTCCACAGAACTGTGCTATAATATATTAAGATAAAGCATACAGTTCTTATTTGCGCTCTTAGATAGCAGATCTTCTCTCTTCTCCTCTCTTTCTCTTCCCCTCCATGCACACCCAGATGTAGGGTTGATCTTCGCACCTAGCTGAATATCTTACAATACTAGAAGGCTCTCACTCTCAGCACTTCTCTCTCTCAATACAATACTCAGTCACATCAACAATACAACTATATCAATAGCAATATCATACCAAACCAATGTACCAACCCAACCTAGGCCCTTTAGACCTCTATTTATACATTACAATATTTCACCGAAAACCTTAGGTCAAAACCTAGGTGTTCAAAACCCTAGATACCAAAACCCTAGGTGTCTAAAACCCTAGGTCAACTTGACCCATATTTTCAGGGCTTCACCAGCTTGTCTTTCCTTTCTTCTCACGCAGTACTCCAAAGCATAAAATGGTGGTTTTTTTTTCTTGTTGAGTTGTCCACGATCCTTCTTCCTTGCTTATATTTCATCCCCGATCTCCTCATCCAACGAATTTATTTCTCAGGCTTCGCTCCATATTTTCTTATGTTTTGTTCACTTCAACCCAATAACAGTCACTGTGTCTTCTGCATAGTTCACATTCTCCCTTTTCTTCCTTGATCTTCACATACTTCCATAACCAAGGGCCAAAATACCCCCAACACTCACCTGTGACTCATCCCAAGGAAATTCAAATCTAAGCTTCATGTTTTACCTCGACTCCAGGTTGTGCAGTGTAGCCTCTGCGCTCTTCTCTTTGCCTCCTCTCCATCCCTTGTGCAGACTGTATTTTCTATGTCTGGTACCCAGTTTCAACTGCACCTGGTACCTAGACCCTTTTCTTCATGCTTCTACTGAGAACTTTGAGGCAATTGGTTGTCATAGTACAACTTTATCCGGCTCCCATTCACTAAATCGTCCTTCCATTCTCCATTCAGAGTCTTCAATTGTGCAACTACTCCCTCTATAACATAAGCGATCTCATATGGCCCTAGACAATGTGTTATGAACTTCCCGCGATGTTTTATGAACTTTCTGTCATATACCAGTACTAGATCACCTTGTTTGAATGCCTTCTTCTTGATGTGCCTATCATGATAGGCCTTCTCTCTTTCCTTCTTAACCTGCTGATGGAATCCTGCAATGAAATTGTCTTCTTCCAATTCAACCAACTGTGCAAGCCTCTCTTGAACAGTGCCAGGGTCATCCATATCTGTAAAGGCAACAATTCTTAGGCTTGGTACCAGATATTCCATTGGAACAATAGCTTCAAGACCATATACCAACTTGAAAGGGGTATGCATTGTTAGTTTCTTGCAAGTGGTTCTATAGGCCCATAATATTGTTGGTACTCTTAAATCCCAATCATCTATGTTCACACAAAAAATCTTGGTTAGTAATGTCTCCAAGATCTTGTTGAATGCTTCAACTGTCCCATTTTCTTGAGGATGGTATGGTGTGCTCTTCTGATGGTGGACCATAAATTATTTAGTCAAGGCTTCAACTGTCTTATTGATGAAATGTGTTCCTTGATCACTCATAAGGATGTTTGGGCATCCAAACTTGATTATGATGTCATCAAATATGAAGCGCGTAGCTATAGTTGCACTACAGTCCTTGATTTCTCTTGCTTCAGCCCATCTGGTCAAGTATTATGTTGTTGTAATTATGTACCTTGCTCCTGTATGCTTTCCTGGTGGATATAGGTCCAAAAAATTCAATGGCCCATTTCTCAAATGCTTGTAGGGTTAGCTGCGGTGCTAATGGAATTTCATCTCTTCTAGATGGTTTCCCAACCCTCTGGCATACATCGCAGGCTCTGGAATAGTCTTTAGCATCTCTGTGTAAGGTAGGCCACCAAAGGCCATCTCTAAGAACCTTTTGTGCAGTTGTTTTCCCTACATAATGTCCTCCTGTGATGCCTTCATGAGCTTCCGCAAGGATCAATGGTCGTTCTGCCTCCATAACACACATTCTCAATATCTCACCAGGTCCCATCTTGTATAGATGTCCAGCGATAAGTGAGAAATCTGCAACACACACCACTAGTTGTTTTTTCTGAGGAATTGTATAATCACTAGGCGCCATTCCTGTTGATAGGAACTGGACTATCTCTATGAATTGGTCATCGATCTTTCTAATGGCTAGTAGTTGTGCATATGGCAATGCATCCTCTAAACTAGTTGGCTCTTCTCCATGTTCCAACCTTGATAAGTGGTCATGACCTTTGTTCATTCTCCCTGGATTTACTATGATCTCAAAATCATATTCTTTAAATAGCAGAAGCCATCTACATATTCGCCCCCCTAACACTGGCTTGTTGAGTAGGTACTTCAGTGCAGAGTGATCAATAAACATTTTAAAGTGTCCTCTCAACAAATAGTGGAAAAATTTCTGCAGTGCATACACCATGGTTAATCCCTTTCTTTTAGTAGCAGTATAATTAATCTCAGTTGTAGATAGCTTCCTACTAGCAAATCCTAACAGGTGGTCAATGTCTCTTGTTCCTAGTTGTGCTAGTACATCTCCCAATGAAATGGATGATGCATCGACATGCACATGAAACGCCTTGGTTCAATCTGGGAAAACTAGAATGGGCGCAGTAACCATCTTCTGTTTCAATGTGTCAAAGCTCTGTTGGCATTCTTCTATCTAACTAAATTGGAAATCCTTCTTCAACATCTTCTCCATGGGCGTTGTAATATGAGAATAGCCCTTAATGAACTTTTTGTAGTAGCCTGTGTGTCCCAACATAGTGCGTAGTTGTTTGACTAGTGTAGGAGGGGGTAGATCAACTATAACGGAAATATTGGATGGATCTACTAGCAATCCTTGCTTGCATACAATATGACCTAACAGCACACCAAATGGTGAAAAGAAAATACATTTATTTAGGTTCAAAGCAATTTGACACTGCCTGCATTTATCCAACATTAGCCTTAGACATTCAATGTGATTTTTCAATAAGCTAAAAATAGTCCAATCATCAAAGTATGCTTCTAAAAATTTATGCAGAAATTCATTGAATGCTTCGACCACCACCCTGGAAAAGGTGGTTGGGGCATTCTTCAATCTGAATGGCATCACTGTATATTGGTAGGATCCCCATTCTATTGCAAATGTGGTCTTATGGCAGTCTTCCTTGGCGATCCGGATCCGATGGTATCCTGAAAATCCATCTGTAAAAGAATATACTTCCTGGCCTCCCACATTATCTAACACTTCATCAATGAATGGTGTAGGGAAGGGGTCATGCAAACAAGCATCATTCAGTTTCCTGAGATCGACGCATATCTCGATTTCTCCTATTTTCTTGTCTTGCACTACCATAGGGCTTATCCACTCTGACTCTTCGACAGGTTCTATAATTCTTGCTTCCAACGTTTTGTCAAGCTCAATATTCACTTTCTCCTTATATTTAGGGTTCAATCTATAAGGTCTCTGTTTGACTAGTCTAGCATCTAGCTTCAAAGGGATCCTCATCTCTCCCATAGGCCCTTTAATTCCCTTCATATCAGTGAACTTGGTTGGAAACAAGTCCTGATATTCATGCAGTAACTCTGTAATTTTATCAATGGTAGAAGCATCCCAATAATCTCCAACGTTTGCAAACTTTGGTGTATGTTCTGTTCTGATATTGACTTTCTTGATTTTGATTGGCTTTCCAATGAATGGCAGCTTAACCCCTAGTCCTTCCACATCTCTCTGGCCTTTTGTTTCTGCGATGTTCACCTTCCTCAGATCATCGTCTTCATCGGCATTGATGTTGTAACAGCCTTGCAGTTTTTGGAGAGGTGCAGTCCATTCATCCTCTTCCTGTTCTAAGGAAAGGCTAGATACCTCCTTGAATACTTTCTGTCTCACAACCTACAGTTCTTGATATACTGAAGGATATTGACTTTCAAATAAGAAGGTGGTTACAAAATTCTGAGTCATACCTTTCGAATCTGTAGTGATGAAGCGTAGTTCTACTTTAAGGTACCAGTTGATTGGTGTCGTGTCCAACATGTTGACGAATCTGTGTACCCATTGTTCTTGAGGAATGTTTCTCTGGGCTTCCTCACAGCTTCGCACATGGTACTTTGGGTAGCTTCAACTTGTGTAGCGAACTTCACAGCCTTCTACTTGTTATGAGAATCGCGTTGTCATCAGAGTATGTCATTGTACCCAATCTGTAATATTATTTTTTTGTGTCCCCCACCATCTTGTTGGTGTGGCTTTCAAGGCCTCATCCATTGCCAACAACCTTTGTTGTGTTGGTACACTTGCTTCAAAGTCTGATAGGAATGATTCTAATGGATTTAGACCATCAAATGTGGGTAAGTTACTTACTCTTGTGTCGATCCAGTGAACTTCTCTACTTAATCTAGCACATCTCCTTGTAGATACTTCATACATCTGGTTCTGTCAGTTCTCCAGTGCTTCTTTTGAGTCTGATGAGCACACGTTGTCACTTCGCCAGCTTAGATTCCCATTGGTTGTAGGATTAATGTAATCATGTTTTCTGGTCGTTAGTTTATATATGTTTTCTAGTGCATATGTGTGGTCTTCTTCTCTGATAGGTTCTGTGTACAGCTGACCTTCATCTAGATCTAAAGGTGCGATGACCCTAAGGCCATATCTTTCAAAAGTAATATGTATTTTCTTTAAGTTAACAAGAGTAGAGTTATTGAAGGCCTAATCAATTCCTAACAGCGCAGGGTAAGGGAAACTGTCATCAACTATTTCAATTACCTCAAAATCTGCAAATGTTCTCACTCCATCAATGTCCACAAAGACATGCTCCAATCGTCCAAATGGGCTGACAACTTGCTAGTTAGCCATCCTAAGACTGATAGGGGAATAGATCAACTTCTTTTTTCCCATTAGTGCCCAGGTTTGCTTCGTCATGACATTGACCTCCAACCCTAAGTCGAGGACTACATAGTCTATCTCATACTCTCCTATTTGAGCGTTCAAATGTAATTCCTTATTTGTCCTTCTCTTCTTACCAATTTGGTGTACTACCCTATTCAGTAAGGGATCTATCTTTCCTAGCTCATATTGTCTGATTAGATTTTGTAGATCTTGTACAGCGTTTTCATCCTGAATCAACTTAATACAAGTGTATAAAAATTCCATGAGCTTGCTTACCTCTTTTCTTCTTTTAGTGAAGCAGACTGATCAAATTCCAGAGGCATTCCATATTCTCTCACTTCTGGTCTTGTCTTTGATGTAGAGCCTTGGTTTCCTCTGAATTCTTTTCTATCTTCCTCAAACATCTGTCTTTCCTTCTTTGCATCAAAAGTTTGGGTCTTCTCTGTAGCTTTCTTGATTCCCGAATCTTCTGTAGTCTCCCCTTGTATCAGTCTGTCTTTTCCTATAACAACGCCTCCTCTTTTTATAACAGTGACTCTAGGGTCTTCTCCGTGAGGTTCATCATAGATCACTTGCACTTGCGGGTTCTGTTGAGGTCCTCGTATTTCTTGAAGCTTAGCTAGCAACACAGGACAATCTTCTATAACATGGTCAAACGAGTTGCAATAGCTGCAAGTGGTACAAGGGTTCTGACAATCCCTTGCAAGGTGTCCTGGTTGCATGCAGTTATAACAGATGATCTATCCTCAGCCTCGACCAATTCCTTCTCCTCATCCTCTTCCTCTGAATCCACCATGAGGATTGAAGTTTCCTCTCCCAGGAGAGTTGTACTACGTAGTGTTTCCTTCTTGTTGTACTTCGCCTTGAATTTTATATATGTCTCTTGACCTTTCATGCATGAGATCATAAGCCCTACAATCCCTATCATCATGTTCTACGGACTTACAGAATGTACAATACAAATTTGTAGGTGTCTGAACATACTTTTGCATATAATATCACTCACCAATACGATGTTTGTTTCTGCATACCTTGTACCAGGGTAAGGTGACTTGCTTCAAGGGGCTTGGAGCTTCAGAAGCCAAGTATTCATTGAATAGAGGGAATTGTTCCTTATCATGGCCTTCTAATCTGCATCTGACACACCAGATGTCTTCTCTTTTATCTTTTCCCTTGTCTTTATTCATATCTTCGACCTGTAGAGACAAACTAATCAGTTGACTCAAGATATGGCTCATACATGAGCTGGATTCTCCCATAGGGGATGATTCTAGATTCATGGCGATCTCCAATGCCTCAGCCTGCGAAGCAATCTTTTGTTGCATCAGGGGAACTCTAATGTGTGGTAGAAGGTCAGCAATGAACCATTCCTTGTTCTGCTCGTCTGGGATCTGAAAAGTCAATCGACCTATTAAGGTCTTGAACCTCCGATCGAACTCCCAAACAGGTTCAGCTACCTTCTGCTTGATCTCTTTCAGCTCTGTGATACATTGGGATTCTTAATTAGGTTTCTTGAATTCTGCAATCAGCGCGTTCTTGATCTGATTCAATGGCTTAGGCTATGCAAGTCCTTGGACAAGCTTCATGTACCAACTCAATGCACGATCTATGAGAGTTGTACTGAACTAGGTTCTTTTGACAGCTTCATCTGTGACATTGTTAATGTTCCATACGGCTTCACATAGAAACCAGTGTTGATCAAGATCTTCAAATCCATCTCCCCTAAAGATAGGGAGTCTCATATCATCTGCCATAGATATTCCTAGGTTTCCTTACTGAATATGAGGTGGACTACTATTGATAGTGCTCTGGATGCTCTGGTGATTGGGATTACTCTGGTTTCTTAATACTATTGAATCAATAGGAGGGATAACAGTACTTACTTTGATGGTCTGCGCAGTTTATGAGGTTTCTGGTTCTCTTCGATGAAGCTCTGCAGCTTTCCCTTCCTCTTCCCTAGCGGGTTCTGAATGTTCTTCATCTGTTAGTTCTTCTTCTTCTCCACTATAGAAACCTTCCTCCCCGTAGTTCTTCTTAAACAAGTTTGCAAGGTGGACTCCTTGGAACACTATCCCACTGCTTATATGTCCATCTTCTGTGTCATTGTCGCTATGCGAATTTTTGAACATTAGCATTTCTTCATCCGACCAATCTATTGTGTCTCAAGATGGTCTTCTCATGCAATAGCATCTTGATTCTCAACTTCACAAAATGCAAAAATTTCCCTCTGGGTCCCTTGAAAAAATATTTCTCGGCTTGGCTATACGATTCTTCTCTATCAACAACAAACTTTGTGATGTACCCTCCAATGGTACTATCAAACCAGTGATCTATTTCTCGTGATACGGCATTATCAACTCTCTTTACCTTCTTGATCAACTCCGATGTCCAAACCATAGGAAGTCTAGATCAAATCTTGAACTGGGTATCTGCTAATCTAGCTAGCCACTCATATAGCTCCTGATGGATCCCTCCAAAGAATATCTTGTGTATATCGGTGAAGATATATCTTTCTTGCCAATCCTCAGTGATAAGATTAGGGTTCTTATTATGTTCTTTAGCGAAGTCCTTCTCTTGATCCTCTATCCACTTTTGAATCTCTATCTTCGATGGAAACCACCTTGACATTCCCTCAAAAATATTCCTGTCCTGGCAACGAAACCATTTTTTGGCACAGGGGCAGACCCAGGGTTCATCTCCAAGAGCGCACCAAAAATCCCTAACTACTGGCCCTTTCGGAAACACCTACGAAGAATATGCAGTCTCACCAGAAGCAGTTATGAGGGGGTTGCAGGACAGATATGTCTACAGCCAAAGGGAATATCAAGTGGATCTAACACAAAAACAACACAACATTCATATATCACTTATCAACTTAGGTTTATTCTACACATCTACTTATCAAATATAAAGTAGTAATGCAGTCACAGTATACCAATGACAGAGACAGAAGATCAATCACACACGACACAAAATATACGTGGTTCACCCTCTCTCTAGGGCTACATCCACAGAACTGTGCTATAATATATTAAGATAAAGCATACAGTTCTTATCTACACTCTTAACTAGAAGATGTTCTCTCTTCTCCTCTCTTTCTCTTCCCCTCCCTGTGCACCCAGCTGTAGGGTTGATCTTCGCACCTAGCTAAATATCTTACAATACTAGAAGGCTCTCACTCTCAGTACTTCTCTCTCTCAATACAATACTCACTCACATCAACAATACAACTAGATCAATAGAAATATGATACCAACCCAACGTACCAACCCAACCTAGGCCCTTTAGACCTCTATTTATACATTACAATAGCTCACTGACAGCCTTAGGTCGAAACCTAGGTGTCCAAAACCCTAGATACCAAAACCCTAGGTGTCTAAAACCCTAGGTCAACTTGACCCATATTTTTAGGGCTTCGCCAGCCTGTCTTTCCTTTCTTCTCACACGGTACTCCAAAGCATCCAATGGTGTATTTTTCTGCGTGTTGATTTTTCCACGATCTGTATTCCTTGCTTATCTATCATCCCTGATCTCCTCGTCCAACGGCTTTCTTTCTCGGGCTTCACTCCATCTTTTCGGCTCTTTTATTCACTTCGACCGAATAACAGTCACTGTGTCTTCCACGCAATTCGCATTCTCCCTTTTCTTCCTTGATCTTTGCATACTTCCATAACCAAGGGCCAACAATCAATTTAACTTCCAGGTTGAATTCCTTAATTTTGGCTAACCATCTGCCTCTCCTTCCATCGCTATCGGGTTGAACCAGTATATCCTTAATAGAACTGGTGGGTAAATAAGCAATAATCTTTGAATTTATTACATATGTTCTGAAAGATTTGAGGGATTTCACCATTGAGTAAGATTTCTTTTCCAATATATCATATTTTAACTTAGCATCTCTGAGACTTTTACTAAAGAATGCAATTGGTTGCTCGGAAGCAAATGAAAAAATCAAAAATTCTTTCAAATAATCAGGACTTGCCAGTACTGGTGCTTCACCTATGACCTTCTTAATATGGTTGAATGATGCCTTAGCCTTGCTTTTCCACTTTACCTCGTTGTCTTTCTTAAGCATATCTGTAATCAATTTTAAGATTTCAACAAAATTCAGAATGAATCTTCTCAAAAAAAACTATTTTCCGTAAAAATGACTGAATTTCTTTTCTATTCCTTGGAATATTAATAGTATCTATTTCTTCAATCCTTTTCGGGTCAATTCTAATTCCATCCCTAGACACTAAATGGCCCAATATTTTACCTTCTTGCATTGCAAAATGAGATTTCTTGGGATTCAGAGACAAACCAAATTTGCGACATTTTTCGAAAGTTTGCTTGAGGTGTACTAGATGCTCTGCATCAGATTTAGAAAAAATAGTTAGATCATCAAGATAAATAACAACAAACTTATCTCTTTCATCGACAAAGGCGATGTCCATAGCTCATTGGAAATTTGCTCCTGCATTCATTAAACTGAAAGTCATTTCATTTTATCATACATAAAGGTACCCCAAGGGGTGGTGAATGCAGTTTTCTCTTTATCATCTTGATGTACTGCAATTTGATTGTAGCCCAAAAATCTGTCAATCATGGACATTCTATTCGCTCCAACTACTTTCTCTAAAATGTGATCCATTTTAGGCAATGGTTAATTATCCTTGAGTGATGATCTGTTTAAATTTCTGAAGTCTACACACAATCTGATTTCACCATTTTTCTTTCTTACCGAAACTAAATTAGCCACCCATTCGGAGTATCTGAATGGGACAATGATCTTAGCATCCATAAGTTTTTTTACCTCTTTCTCTATCACGAGCAGCAATATAGGATTAATCTGTCTGAGCTTCTTCCTGAATGGTTTGACACCTTGCTTCAGAGTAATTTTTTGTTCCATTATAGTGGTGTCATAAGTTCTTAATTCATCATAGGACCAAGCAAAAACATCTTTATACTGTCTAAGCAACTCATCATATTTACTTTTTATTTCAGGAGGAAGGTACTTGGATAATTTTACCAACCTAGGATTTTCTTTGGTGCCTATATCACAATCTTGAACTTCTTCTGGCTGAGGCTGTAAAGTGGACTTCAAAGGAATGTCATCATGATTAAATAACCTCTCTAAGGGGATCAGACCTTTGGATATCTGATTATTTTTCAAAATAATCATACGATTATTGGCAATATTATTCTGAAATTCTTGAGTATCTTCCCCTTCCTGCATAATCCAAGCGGGATCATTTCAATTTTCTTGGTCGATATGTGTTTCGGAAAAGTCATCTACCACTTCTAAAAATTTCCTGATTTTTTCATCATCCTTGAAAACCTGCCAATGTTGAATATTATTCGGTATGGAAGTTCTATGTCTCATCTCTATATGGTATTTAAGTTTGAAAACCGTAGGAGGCACAAACGTTGAAGCTTCTTTAGCCAATGAATATGCCCATTGATTCTAATTTATGGGGATGTAATGAACATTAATCAATGAGAGAAAATCCTCGATTAGATCCCAAGCACAATTCCTATAAGATCTCAACCTTGGGTGCTCAGCCTGGTATTGACGATTAATTTGTTTTATGATCAGTTCAGCATCACCATAGACTTCTAAGTTCTTAATCTTTAATTTCCTGACAGCTTCTAATCCTAAGACCAAGGCCTCATATTCGCATACATTGTTAGTGTAATATATATCCCATTGTAACCTGTAAGAAAAAGGAATAATGAACTCATCGTCGGGTGCCACAAACAACACTCCAACTCCTACTCCTTCACAAGATGAAGCACCATCAAAATACATTTTCCAAACTCCAGAACTATATACATCTTTATTTATCTTTTCTTTTTTTTCTTTTTCTATACAATTTTCTTCTTTACATTCATTTAAATGATCATCAATGGATAAAATACAATTTCCTAAATCCTGATCGGCAATATAAACAGGGTAGTTATTTGGGCTCAGTGGATCACTTACTGTAAACGCCAACCTTGTTTCTCTGTACAAGCGAGTGAATTGTCCACCGAAGATCGGGATTGTGGCATATGTCATGTCGAGTTGGAGGGATCCTCCAAGTTTGGTGCCCCAAGACATAGATAACAGCATGCCATATTTTGGAGGTATATCAGCAACAACCACATCCATCAGAACGTTTTTTACAAGAATCTGTGCAAGATTAACTACTAAATCTTTTATCATACCTATACATTTAAATTTTCTCGAATCAAAAGAATACAAATCTCTATATGGTCGAGTGATTTCGAGACCAAGTCTATCCATAATGGATTTGGGAATTACATTGTGATAAGGTCCAGAACCCAACATGCAATTATACAGAAGGTGATCGTGCACAATTAGTGTAATATAGAAAGGGGCGACAGTATCTCTGGCACCTTCAAAATGTGGACCAAAAACTGTATTAGGCTTATCGTCTTCTAAATTCATAACGTCAGCTTGGCTTTGATTATCTGAAAAAATTAATCATTTTAGCAATTTTCTTTATGTATACTGGGTTTTTTGCCTGTTCAACCAGAGGTATAGGGATTTTGATTTTATTAATTTCATTTTCTAGACCAAAATTTCTCGTTGTCTTATCAACTTCTCTGGTTTGGATTTCTATCTCCTTCTTTCTGGTTTATTAATTTGTGATGTTTTTGTTTCAGCCACAGGAACCTTCGCTTTCCTTGTATTAATAATTGGTGTTTCTGTTGGCTTTATCTTGGTAGACTATGTGTCAACAGTCTTGGTTTTAACAGTTTGTTTTTCAGCATCTTTTGAAGCTGCCTCGTGTGTTTCCCCTCTCGACAGAATTTTCTTCGGTGGGGCGGTTATGATATTCCTGTTTCTAGGCCTTAGATTGCATTTTTGTTGGAGTTCGGCCATTATATTATCAGTGATTCCTTGATAAGTTGAATCCTCTGTAATATTTCTATTCTCGTCATTTTCGGACCTGTATTTTGTATTTAAATATTTTTCATAATATTGTCTCGTCAAATAAGGTTCTTGATAATCATTGCCAAGATTATTTATATCTTCTTCTAACTCCTCAAAATTTTGCATGTCTTCTCCTCCTATAAAATTTTCATTTTTAAAGGGGGCTTGAATCTTTTTTTCTTCATTCTTAATTTGTCTTTGTTGTATTGGAGGGTTAGGATTCCTTCCGAAATCCTTTCTAGGGAACTAATCATTCTTTGATTGGTCCAATTCCATTCTCAATATTTTATTCGACAATTCTTTGATTATTCTCGCCATTTCATCCATCTTATCTTCTGAAGACCTCCCATATCTAGAGGGTCCTACTTTTTCTATGTACCGTCTGGTTTCTTTATTTCCCATTTCAAATTTAGATTTTAACTTTCCTGATGCCATCATGTTTGATTCAATTTATACAGTGTCATCCTGCATTTTAGTGAGATCAACATATCTCCTTTCTCTTAACAGTAGAGCGAAATCCGGATCAAAATCCCCAACAAAAGTTACTTTTGCTGCAGGTTGGGAAGGTTTAACCTCAGCTAGAATTTTATTATATAATTTATTGAATCTTTGGGTAAACTCAAGAACTGATTCCGATTTTTTCTTTCTCAAAGCTCAAAACTCGGTTAGATAGTAAAGATGATCTTTCCTTTCTCCCCATTGTCTGATAAAAGCATTTTCTAACTCGTCATATGATCCTATGGATCCTGCTAGGAGTCCTCGGAACCAGTTTCTCACCTATCCTTAGAAATTTTGAACTAGGAGTCTTGAATAAGCATCCTCATGTTCAATACCAAGGATGTCAGCGAATTGATCAAAGAAATTGATGTGTTCGGTAGCAGTGAAATCTCCTTTCCCAATGAACTTCGGCAGGTTTTTCATATAATTTTCAGGTAGATCATGTAGAGGGACTGAGAGGACAAAAGGGGAATACCTAGCAGCTACTTTGGAAAATATTCTAGGGGGTGGGGGTGGTACTTGACCACCCCCTCCTCCCCTGGCAGCACCACCTCCGCTGGCTGCAGCCATTGATAATTTAGAGGGTGAAACTTGGAGATTATAGAGAAGACTTTTAAAGGTGTGTGGTGACCTTTCAGTTACGTCTGGATAAAGAGGAAAGGTTTCAAATAACTGACTGTCGAGAGACAGGAAATTTGAAAAATAGGGAATCGAAAAAATAGGACTTGTTTCTTAGGACTCAAAGGATGTGTACACAGGAGAACCAACAGGAGTCAAGTCAAGGTATACAATATATTCTTTTGAATTCTGAGAGGTTATAGACTGAATTTCGGGAACTAATGAAACATAAATCGAAGAGGGAAGTGAGATAGCTCTTTTATCTCTATTGGTGAAGGAGACGGTTGGAAAAGTTTCAGCTTTAAATTCGGGTAACGCCAACTCAGGTTCTAGGGTTTCGATTCTATTGATGGTTGTTTCTCTGAAAAGGAGTTGGGTATTCGATTGTTCAAGTAGATCCTTATTATTTGACTGTGTGGATTTGGGTTGATAAATCTTACTTGTTGATGAAGCAATCTGTTTAAGGTATCTTCTTGGTTTCAAAAGTTTTTCAGGGTTGGATACAAGAGAGGTTTGCTTATCGTCTGGATTCTTTCTGGTATTTTTTCGATTAAAAGATAGTTTATTGGTTGTGGAGTCGCCAAGTGAAAGATAAAATTTATCCTTATAATGTATTCAATCTTCGTTCACTATCAAAGAAAGAAACTTTATCAATGTTGTTCTTCCCAGGGAAAAATAACTTCGTTTCTTTGTTCCCCGGCAACGGCGCCAAAAAGATGTTGTTCCTGAGTTTATACTTACGGCTTCAAAGTATAATGTCAAGGCATCCTAAATAGATTTTTTAATATGAAAAGAAAATGAATTCTTTAGGGAAAGAAGCTATGGCTTATTTCTAAGTTGTCTTTGCCTAGCTTCCCAACGTTCCTAGACCCCTATGTCCTATTCAATCACTGCCCATGAACGTTCAAGTTCAACCCAGGTGTTAGCAGTCTCTAAGATGGTATTAAACAAGTTTAATGCAATGATGGCCTGATCTGTGAGGCTGGAATCAATATTAGGCTACCTTGCAACAGGTACAGTCATGGAGGAAAGAAAGATAAAAGATCTGTTGTTTTTTATGTTTTCTTTTTCTTGTCTTCAATTATATGAGGAAAGCTCCTAAAATTGAATTAATGATATAACAGTTCAGAGGTCGTTTTCCATGTCTGATTCAAATCCGAAAATAATGCACGTGATGAGAGAAAAACATGAAGTTGTTAACAAAGTGAGGCATCAATCACAGAAGAATCTTACTCTGCTACAAAAGAAGAAAATAGATGAGAAACCTTTAATGAAGCATAAAATGTAGTAATCTAACTAACTCACAGGTCTTGTATTTGCCAATAGCAAACATAGAGGAAAATCTGTAAACAATCAAATAGCTAAATGAACATATAACCACAGTATATTTTGTACTAAGTTGTGATTAGGAATTCATCAAAGACATATGAATAAAGATGTTGAAATATGAAAGAACAGAAGAACACATAACTCAAGATTGAAGAAATATGGAGTCTCTAGTCTGCATTTGTCTTAATTCCCTAAAAGGAGAGATCTTTCTATTACAATCCGCCAAAAAAAAAAGCCTTCTTTAAGTCTTTTGAAATTATATTTATACAAAAGGTTACCAACCCTAGATGGTTGGAATTCTCCTTACTCCTAGATGCTAACTGTTACAAAACAAAAACTTGAACCGTTTCACTTGGTTACTTTCTATCTCTCTCTCATATCAGCAGAATGTGCATGCATGTGTTACTTCATCAATTCTTTGAAGTACTTCCTTCACCTGGCTCGAGACACTCGACGCACCTGCTTAGAAATTGTACTAAAATTCTGGAAGGTTCTGTCACATCCTTTGCCTCAAAAAGATACAACTTTCTATGTAATTTTGGCAACCTGTCTTCAATCCTTTTACCTTCAAAATTTATTGACTGCAACTGTAAATTTGGCTTTACCAGCCATCTATCCATTTGAGCGACATCAAAATGTTTCAACTGTGAAATTTCAATCTAAGCTTCATTTAATCTTTCTTTGATGTCCATTTGATGCTTTACAACACTGATTTGTCCTAGTACTCTATCACAATCGTCCTTTCCAATGCCTAGTGATTTTTTATCTAGAAAATCAAAAGCCTCTTCACAATCTTCCTTTATTTCTTTGGGCATTTTCTTACTCTTGGCTATATTGGCCTCCCATGCCTTTAGTATGATATCACCCCTGATTTTTTCTGTGACAGTCAATCTAGGAGTTACTGGTACGTCTTCTCTAGTCGTAGACACGACTGCCTTTTGAAAGGTGGTTCGGGCCACAGTAGCCTCTTTTTCTATCAAACCAATATTATCTAATGATTGACCCATCTCTCGAAAATAATCTTAGATGATCCCTACCTTAGAAAATAGGCTTTGTTGTATTGCTTCCATCTTTTGATGCACTTCTAGTGCCTGGGCTTGAAACACTGCTATATTTACAACCTGGCTTTCAATAGAACTCAATTTGGCTTGCAACTACCTTACTAATTCTTCTTGTTGGATGACCTTCCCTTGACTTGCTTGAGAAGTCTTGTGTATTTCTTCAAGATTAGATTTAAGTTGTTGAATTTCTTGTCTGTCTTTGGCTCTAGCATGTTCAAGTCCTTTGCTGACCTCCTTTTTTATATTATTCTTTGTATTCCTTATTTGATCTCGCAACTGATTTATCATTTGATTCCTCTGCCTTAGCCTTTCTTTCATATTATCAACAGAGAATAAGTTGGTCATTGCAAAAGCTCCCAAAAATCCTACCACCTTTGTAGTAAAATCTTCTTCCTCCAAATTTTTCCCATCTAATAACACTCTGAGTGTTTTTACCATTTCACCCTCTCTCATGTGCATTTCTTTCTTCACCACAGCCTTTCTTTTCTTACTGAAAAAGAACTCAGTGGGAGGTATCTCCTCGATAGGGATAGGCGTGAAATCACTTATGAACATTGCCTCTGTATTAGGTTTTCCTCTGGTGAACTGTAATGGTGTGACAATTTCAATGGGGTTGCCGATTTCTATGGATAATTTTTTCCCGACTTCTTCAATAGTTGATTTCTCAGGTGAAGACAGAGGTCTATCTTCTTTGTTCTTTATTATTTTCTCTTTTTTATCTTTGCCCTGGTTGTCTAATATCGTCGTCTCTAGAATATTTCCCTTCTAAGTCGAGACCTCATCTTTCTCCAGGTTTTCCAGGGTTTCTTGTTTGGTAGAGCTTCCAGCTTCTAGATTTTGGGTCTTTGTTTGTTGTGTATCTGGAGATTTTAGGTTTTTCCCTTGTAATACTTTGGGTAGGCCACTTCTTCGGTGTTTTTGGAAATTGTAAAACTCAGCCATTTCACCAGGTAGCAGAGCTCAAACTTGGCTCAGAAATTCTTGGTAATATCTTACCCCTCAGAACATTTCATCATGAGGGGACTCTTCATGTTCATACTTTTTAAGATTGCAACCGACCATATGGTTTCCCATGAATTCAATGTTAACCAACTTTATATTTTCTAAAGTTGCAACCTCCACCTTCGAGTGACCAAAATCCAATAAGGAAAATGAACCAATAGACAAAGGAAAAGATGGCCATACCTTTTTATGCACAGCTTTTAGCTCTTTGCTAATCTTGTCGAGTACAGTTTGTCGTGCAACTTCACGACACACCAGTCTGTGTTGTAAAAATTGTGGTAATGCATATGGAGGGATCGAGCAGCCGAAAACACTGATATAAGAGAAATGTCCCTCTATGTACCAGTCTGCCACCTTACCCAGGATAGCCATAACCTTGTCTGAAATTCTTGGTGGTGGGTGACCAAATATAACAATATGCATCAGCACCACTACCCAATTACATATTTCATAAAATAAATATTTTGCCTTGTCTTCCCAAATATTTGAATGGTAATCATGAATTGGTTCTACACTATCTGAAGTCCAACTCCAGCTCATCAGTGGAAAATGCATCATGAAACAGATAGCGTCCATAACATAAGCTGACATAAAGAATGAAGTTGGTAGCCCTTTGGTTTTCATTGTTTGGTATTCTGAGATTTTGCTAGCTAGATTATCTAACAATATCTTTACCCAGTCAAAATAAAATCCTTCCGCCACCGATTGAATAATGGGAACCCATGGTAGAAATAAATGGGTCATGTTCTCTTTTCCATAAATTCTACACATCATCATGGCTATATAAATGAACTGTGGTTCAAGTGATGAGATGGAATATATGTCGTGAGATTCGTATATGAACTTTTCGGGGCATGAACACCAGTCTTTGATCAGGTCGAAAAGACTCTTTCCATACTGATCACACTCCTTATTATTAAAATTCACTAGAAAATTGGCGTTATAAATGAATTTTGATGTTGCGGACAATTTATACATGACTTGTATGTGTTCCGGTCTAAATGACCCAACAGCTACTTTTTGATAGTTGAATATCGTTCAAGTCGGGATATCTACATGATCCAGCGCCCATCCAATCATGTCGGTGTAAGGTAAAAGCCTCAGCCTGGTTGTTATCTTATGCATTTCTGCTTGAGCGGTAATCTTATATTTGGTAGATAAGTTATCCTTTTCATTGTTGCTTGAATCATCGAGACAGTTTACCACTTCGTATTGTATGGTGTTGAACACATGCGTCCAGGTTTTAACTATGTTTATACTTCTAGGCTAAGTATCAGAAATAACGTCTGTGTTTTGCACAGAACTTTCACCGGATGCTTTAGGTGCTTTCCTTGGAGCCATGATATCAAATTCAAAGTTCTATTACCTATAACAGAGAATGAGAATGCAGAAAACTAGTTATTTTGCTAAGCCAACTCTAAGAAAACAAGAAAGTGATTCAGAACTAAAAATCTCCTTTGCCTTAAATGCATAAACCATGCGTATACCTTCACTGACAACGCGTTTAATTCCTTTAATAAAAAATATTTGGGCGTTAAAATATGATCCTATTTGGAATCGTTTCCCTAAATCAGATATTAATGTCATTTATGGTCGATATCTTGGGAAAAGCGCAAAATTTGAATGTATCCGAGTTAATTTTGAGCAATATATTAATTAGAGTATAATCATCATTTAGTAACTTAATTAATCATACCTATCACTTAATCAAGTTTCAGCGTTTCGGGTCTCGGGGATCTTTAAAGCAGTTTAAACTAAGACTTACGAAATGCGAAGTTGCGACAGGTTTTAATTAACTATAATCATATTTAACTCTCCTAATTAATAGCGATTAGTTTTAAAATGTCGGGGTTTTGGGTATCGGGACTTCAAAGCATTTATATGTAAGAGCATATTGAATCCTGAAGTCGCGACGAGATTTACTCTTTGTTAATCTTACTTAATCGTTAATGAACTCGGCTTAACATTTAATTCTTTCATGAGTTTGGGTATCGGGACTTCGAAGATGCTCAATATTGAACCTTCATACTTCGTGAAACCTCGACTCCCAAAATTTCAAAATCAAACCTTTATATAGATTGATTCATTAATTGAAAAGGCATCTCCATAATCTGCTAAGACATTTAAACCGTTGGATTGATCAGAGGACTTCATTTCAATGGTGATTATCCAAGTGCATTTTTGTGCTTTTTTTTTATTTAAAAAAAAATGAAATTTATTTTAGTCTAAGGTTTAGAAAAATATATATGTTTCAGCACATCCCAAAACTTTTGAAGGATCTTCACAACATACTTTCCTTGACCTAGGAATATTTCACCAGGCTTGTGTCATACTTCTAGTCCCAAATAATAGTGCATGAGACCAAGATCCTTCATGGCAAATTCAGAGCTCACACTGAATAGTGAGAGGCTCTGCACCTATCAAAAATAAGTCATCAACATATAGTAGTAGAATCACATGTGCATCATTCACAAACTTGTAGTAAGCGTTTGGATCGGCATAGCTCTTGGAGAATACAACTCTCGTCAAGTAGTTGTCATTATGTACATAAAATCTCTTGGATCTTTCTTGAGTCCATACAAGGCTTTCTTTAATATGCAAACATGGAACTCTTTCTAGTGCACCTCAAAACCTTGAGGTTGCTCTATGTACATTTCTTCTTCAATCACTCCATTGAGAAAAGTTTTCTTCACATCCATCTGATGTAGACTCCATCCCATGGAATCTGCAAGAGAGATAATGGATCTGATAGAAGTGTAACTAGCAACATGAGAAAACGTCTCATCATAGTCTTCTCCCTCTTTTTGGGAGAACCCTCTAGCCACAAACCTTGCCTTGTATTTATCAATACATCCATCCACTACATGTTTAATCTTGTAAATCCACTTTGAAGTTACCACAGACTTCCCTTCAATTCTAGGCACAAATTCCCATACATCATTCTTCATGATGGATTCATATTCTTACATCATAGCTTCCTTCCATTATTTCTACTTGACTGCTTCTTCAAAGGTGGAAGGTTTTGTATTCACAAGATTTGTCATAAGTGTCGCATAAATAGAGAAATTCTTGGGTCTCTTTATTTACTTGGATGGTTCCACCTGGAGCTTCATGTCCTACTGCTTCCTGAGGGTGGATTTGAGCCATGTTGGTCTCTTTCTTATCCCAGAACAATAACTGGTTCCACAGGTTCAAGTGGTCATTCTGGTTCTGTTGGATCATGTGTTCATTGATGCCAATGGTTTGATTGATTGATGTCAAGTCATTGATTGATGTCAAAAGATTGATTGATTGATGATTGATGTAATGTAATATGTATTGTCCTTGATGATAATGCATATATGAAAGTGGATAAATGAATTTTCATTGATATGATGAATATGGATCAATGAGTTGTCATTGATACATGATGCATAGTTGATGTATATGATGCAGTGGTGGATTAATGCAAAGATGAATCATTATAGTCTTATCATGGTTGATAAGGTGCACAAATAGATGAAATCCAAAGTGGTCCCCTTATGGTGAAATCCCTCACGGGAAGACGCTTTGCAGATTGAGTTATCCTAAAAGAATGGTTGGAGGACCCATGCTTGTATGTGAAATAATGAGATTGAGATCAATGAAGTTGTTGGTGAAACTATCTTATATGGGTAGTACTTTTCATGTCATTTCTGGTGGTATGTGGAATGTCACATAAATCCTCACGTTTTGAGAGTTATGGCTTTACGAAGTTGAAGGACCCCCATATGAAGGCTTGAAGCCCACAAGGTCAAAGAAGTCAAAGATCTTGAAAAGAAGAAATTGTTATTTAAATGATAAAGTAAAGTGACAAAGTCAAGGTGGATTATTTAAATAATAAAGAGAAGTGACAAAATCTAGAAGGAATATTTAAATGATAAAGTATTGGAGAACTTTCTATTTATGGAAAGTGGTTACCCCTAAAATAAGGAAAAGAGGTTAAGTAACCTAGAAATGGGTTAAGTAACCTAGAGGATGAAAGTATAAATAAGATAGCAATGGTCTCTTGCAAAAAATCATTTTTGTGGATCAATGGAGAGCTTCTTGTGAGAATATCTTTTGGAGTATTGATGAAGAGATTCTTGTGAGAGCTTCTTGTGAGAGCATCTTTGGTGTGGATCTCTTGAGAATGTGTTGAAGATATATTCTAAGAGAGAGGAGATCGGGAGTATCTCATGGATGCATTGAAGTTTCGACAAATCTAAGATCATGATGGCAAAATTCATGGAATTACAGAAAAACCCTATTTTTTTGTGCGTACGCGAGCTGTCTGTGTATAGGGAGCATATACACGAGCAGTCTGTGTACAGGGTGCATAAAATACATGGGTTGTCTATGTACAACGAGTGTACAGTGGATAAAATCATGGAGATTTGTGCTTGAGCTGATTACAAGTTGTTGAAGACTGAAGCAGGCTCCAGATTTGCATTCTATGGGCTCAGATATGTCACTGAGACACTGGTATGGTTACATTATTGTCTTGATGGATAGTATTGCTTGTTTTGTTGTGAATGCTTAGGGAATTCTTGGTATGGTTGTTGTGATGTGGTTTATGTTGGTTGATGGAGTGAGCAGTACTCTTGTGATTCAGTTATGATATGATTGCTATGGTATACTATTTTCTTATACATGATTGAGCTTGCATTGATATTGATTGGTTGTGGAGCATGAGTAAACTATTGGAGAGATTGGATGTGTTGTGATTGGATGGTGGTCAGTTTGGACAGTGAGAGACATAAGAGAATGATAAATTGGTTGTAGAGGATCTGATTTAATCTTGAAATATAAACACTAATATCTCAGAAGGTATACGCAGGTTGTTGTATACCCTGGACGCGTACATACGCGGGCTGTAGTGAGCCACGACGCGTACATACGCGGGCTGTAGTGAGCCATGACGCGTACACACACGGGTTGCACTACTGACAGGTCATGTACCTATTGCAGATTGATATCTATTGAGGATTGTTGCCTCATCTCAGTTGGTGCTGAGGATGTAAGTTGAGTCTTGCATTATAGAGCTAGTGCTCTTGTAGAGTTGTACTCTATTCAGTTGTTGCTGAAAAACCCCAAGGATTGTAGTCTGTAATAAAAAAAAAATTGTACATACATCTTGTGTTCTTTGTGTTCCTTGTGGTGATGACTTATTGATGACATATTTCTGATATATGTTGTTGATATGTGTTCACATCTAACTGGTTTTAAATGATAGAAATGAGTAATGAGTAAATGTTGAATGCTAACTAATGAGTTTTGTGGAAGAGGGAAGTTTTGGAAAAAAGATCCCCACACTCATTCACCCCCCCTCTAAGTGTGGTAGGTGTGTCCAACGGGTTTTTCATTAGGATGATCTAGAGAACATGTACTTTCTTCCTTGGTATCTTCATGTTCCTCTTCATCATTGGAGTCCATGGAATATTCTATAGATTTCCTATAAGCAATATTTTCATAAAAATTCACGTCTCGGTTGGCTTCATCATTCTGTTGTCCTGGAATATAAATTATATAGGGTTTTTGTGACTCACTATATCTAATGAATATTCCCTTCTTTCATGAAGGTTCCAACTTATTTCTTTTGTCCTTGGGAACATGAATATAAACAGGACAACCAAAGATCCTTAGGTGTTCAACACTTGGTTTCTTTCCAGAGAAATCTTATTCTACATTTATGTTCTTCAATATACAATGAGGACTTCTATTCTGAACATATACATCTGCCATAGTTGCTTCACCCCATAGAAACATGGATAATTTTTTATCATTCATCATTGCCTTAACATATTATTCAATAGATATGTTCTTTCTTTCTGCCACGTCATTCTTTTAAGAATTATGTGGGACAATCAGCTCCCTTTGAATCCCATCTTCTTTGAAAAAGGAAATGAGCACTCTAGAGTTGTATTCTCCTCCATTATCAGACCTTAGAGTCTTAATCTTCTTATCTGTCAAGTTTTCCACTTCATCCTTGAATTCTTGAAACTTGTCAAATGCTTCATCTTTCATCTTCAAAAGGTACATCCAAGTATTTTGTGAGAAGTCATAAATAAATATTACATAGTAAAGAGAGACTCCTAGATACTTCACATGCATAGGACCACATACATATGAATGTATTAAGTGCAATATCTCCTTAGATTTATTTTCACTACTTGGGAATGGATTTTTAACATTCTTCCCAAGTGCACAACCTCTGCAAACACCTTCATGTATTGGTTGCAATTTCCGTACACCTACCACCATTTGATTTGGAGATGGAAATGCTTGATAATGAAGGTGAGCATAGCTTCTATGCCATAATTCGCTAGGATTGACTTCATCATGTACAAGGGCTTGAGTATTTTTACCTAGGAGCTTATATAGTCTCCCATTACAAATTCCAATAACTCTAGCATCATTTATACTAGAGCCCTTGGGCCATACAATTTATTTCCCATCAACATATGTTATTCTATATCCTTTATCTCCTAGTCAAGAAATGGAGACCAAATTCTTCTTCAAACCAAGTACATATAGAACATTACTGAGATGAACATTGTTACATGATTCCAACTCAATAGATGTTTTCCCAATTCCTTTGATTGCATACGATTTATTGCCTCCAAGTTCTACTCTATGATAAATACTTTTCTCCCTTGTACTTGAGATATTAATACAATCACATGTCATATGTCTAGAAGATCGACTATAAATCAGCCACATATCGTCACTATCTTCAATAGATCCTAGAAGAGCTGAGAAGTAGAAGAAAATTGTATCTTCATGCTTGACTTTCTTTGAAGGTTCTTCATCATTCACATTGGAATCTAAAGCATGATGTCTTCCTTTCCTCTTCTTTGTCGATTCTGGACAATCATGTTTTTAGTGGCCAAATTTTTGGCAACCAAAACATTGGACTTTTGACATGTCTATTTCCTTTGATGATTAGGTCTCCTTCCTGATTTCTTATTTTGAAATTCAAATTTCTTCTTGCCTCCAGTATTCTTGAATATTGTTGTATAAGCTTGAGCATCTTCTTCTTTCCGAATTGTTTACTTTGATATGATCCTTGATTCTTCTTGAGCGCAATAGGTCCATAGCTCTTCAAAGGTAGGAAATTCATTTCTTTTGTTCATACTTGAAGCAAATGCATCCCATGATCTAGGTATACCACTGAGTGCAATAATCATGATCTCTTTATCAAGAACAATTTCATTGACAGCTTGGAGTTGACCTCTTCACTGGGATATCCTCACAAAATATGAAGATATAGTATCATCCTTCATCATTCTAGTATCACGGAGCTCATTCTTCAAGCTCATCACTTGACCAACATTATTGACTGTAGATAGATTGGTTAGGGAATCAGACATTTTCTTTAATGTATCCAGATTTGATATGTAAGGAATCAAATGGTCTCTAATAGAGTCTACAATGATACTCATGGAATTGATGTCATTTTCCATGAAATTTTCCTTTTCCTCTTTATTCTGAGCTTCCTTTTCTTCTTCTACATCATTATGTGGTTCCACAATATTTCCTTTCACAATGCCCAGAACTTTGTTCTTGGAAAGGATAAGATCAATCCTTGTCTTCCATGCTCTGAAGTTAGAAGCTCCTTCTAGCTTCTTTTTTATTTCATAGTGTAATTTATTGTTGTGGAATTTCAAGAGAATAAAGGTTTCTTGAAGATAGGTCTTATTATATGGTGATCTATGGATCTATTATTTACCGTCACTCTGATACCATGTTGTTTTTTCTAGTGCAATAGATAATATCACAATATTTCTGAAAACTGATAATTACTTCTAATCATGTTGTTTTTCACTTTTCAATTTATCACTAAGCAATTATACTTCAGAAATTCAACATATAAATGTTGTAGACTAATAGTAGAGATCACAAAGAGAACAAAATATTTACTAGGAGATGTGAATTTCTTGAGTTATAAATGAGCCAAACTTTCTCTTTATTTATACTAAACTGATCTCCCCAACAGACATGACTTTTCACTTTTCACTTTTCACATTATGAAGACCAACTATAGTTACAAAATTCAACATATCCAACACCATAGTTTCAATTAATTATTGCAGATGGAGGTACCATAAATTGTTCTAGGAAGTGCCATAGTATTAAGCTCAATATGGGGGAGTATTTTTTGGATAGTCTCATTATTTCTATCCAAATATGGTGGTGATGATGTTGTATTAGGGGTCCAATGTTTACAATCATTGGGAACAATGACCCTTAGTTTTCAAGATCTGTTCATTAGATTTTGCTCAGAAGGAAAGGAAATTGAGCTTAGAGGTATCCAATGGAAACCCTCTAAGGTGATAAGCTCTAATAGCATGACAAAATTAATCAAAAAGGTAAACCATGGTGTAATTGCACAATTGTTCTCACTAGATTTTCAAACATCTATGTCCTTTTCTCCATTGGATCTCCAAATATTTATCAAAAATCATTCCAAGGTATTTGGAGAAATGCCTAAGGGTATTCCACCTGCTCGAGATCATGACAATGTTATTCATGTGAAACTAGGAAGTGTACCACCTAACATTAGGCCTTACATGTGTCCATATGCACAGAAGAGGGATATTGAGTGTATGATCCAAGAAATGTTAGACACTAGCATCATTCAACCTAGCCAAATTTATTTCTATTCACCAGTGTTGATGGTTACAAAAAATGATGGTTCATGGCGTATGTGTCCAAATTATAGACAACTCAACAAAATGACCATCAAAGATAAGTTTCTTATTCCTTTTGTTGATGAATTATTATATGAATTGGATGGAGCAATTTTCTTTACTAAGTTGGATCTTCATTTGGGATATCATCAAATATGAATGAGGGAGGAATACATTCCCAAAACAACTTTTAGAACACATGAAAGTCATTATGATTTTTTGGTTATGCCATTTGGACTTACTATTTCACCTGCAACATTTCAAAGCTTGATGAATTTTGTTTTCAAGCCCTTCCTTAGAAAATTTGTGTTAGTATTGTTTGATGACATACTAATCTACAACAAATCTTGGGAAGAGCATGTACAACACGTTCATAGAGTATTACAACTATTGGAAAAGAAAAAACTTTATGTAAATCCTTCCAAGTGTGCCTCTAGGATTCAAGAAGTGGAATATTTGGGTCATATTGTATCCCATGAAGGTGTAAAAGTGGACCCTAACAAAATTAAATCTATGAGGGAATGGCCAATTCCCAAAATCTTGGAGAAAATTAGAGGATTCTTAGGATTGACCAACTATTGGTGCAAGTTTGTCAAGAACTATGGTCAAATAACAACATTATTAAAGAAGGGAGTATTTTCTTGGACTCAAGCAACAACCAAAGCTTTTGAAAAATTGAGGTTACGTGTACAACTCTTGTCCTGGCCACACCTGACTTAAAAAAAACATTTATTTTGGAGTGCGATGCCTCAAGCCATGGAATTGGTGTAGTTTTAATGCAAGAAGGAAGGACCCTTTCCTTTGAAAGAAACCAACTTAAAGGAAAAAAATTACTCAAACCCATTTATGAAAAATAGATATTTGTCATATTACATGAAGTTAATAAATGACACCCTTACCTAATAGGAAGACACTTCAAACTAAAAATAGATCATGATAGTTTGAAGTACTTCTTGGAGCAACGATTATCTTCAGAAGAGAAACAAAAATGGGTTACAAATATGCTAGGTTATGACTTTGAAATTATCTACAAAAAAGGAAAACATAATGTTGTTGCAGATTCCATTTCAAGGAAAGAACAAGAAACAAAAGGTTCACTATGTTCTATTTCTATTTCAGAATCTAATTGGGTGGAAGAAGCAAGGATAGAATGGAAGCAAGATCAGAGGTATGCAAGATCATTCAACAACTACAAGAGGACTCTAGTTCATCAGATAATTTTGTATGTAAGAATGTTTTTTTATGGTATCATGATCACTTATATTTATGTAGGAATTCCCAACTCAAATAATAGGTCCTTCTAGAATTGCACACTTCCCCTATAGGAGGACATTCAGAATTCTTGAAAACATACCACAGGATCAAGAAGGCTTTTTTATGGGAAGTTCTTAAAACTAATGTTCAAAATTTTGTCTATGAATGTGTGTTCTTCCAACAGAATAATGGAAAGACAATCAAGATTTCGGGTCTCCTACAACCATTAGCCATACCAAGTCAACGTTGAGAAGATGTTTCAATGGATTTTATTATGGGTTTACCCAAATCTGAAGGAAATACTATCATCATGGTAGTAGTGGATCGACTGACAAAGTATGCCCATTTTTTCTCTCTTTCTCATCCTCTTAAAGCAAGTACAATAATCACAACATTCATGGAAATAGTTTAAAAGCTACATGGAGTCCCCAAGATTATTGTAAGTGATAGAGATCCAATTTTTACTAGAAATTTTTGGACTGGATTATCTTCTTGTTTTGGTACTCAATTGGCTCACAACTCATCTTACCATCCTCAATCCGATGGGAAAACTCATATTGTGAATAAATGTCTAGAAGGATATCTTCATTGCTTTGCATCTGATAAACATACACAATGGATCAAGTGGTTTCCCTTGGAGAAATGGTGGTATAACACATCCTTCCATACTTCATCAAAAAATTCCCCATTTTTGTCACTTTATGGATATCATCCTCCATCCATCACATCAACCTTGAAATGGATTACAAAGGTTCAAGTAGTGGGGGACCACATAGGGCACCAACAATAGGTTCTGAAACTATTGAAGGACAACTTGGTTATAGCACAAAATAGGATGAAATAACCAGCAAATCAACATCACAGTGAAAGGGAATTTGAAGTGGGAGATTGGGTATTTATGAGGCTATAATCATATAAATAGATGTCCCTCAAGCAACAAAACAAGGATGATAAATTATCACCCAAATATTATGTCCCCTATAAGGTTTTGTACAGTATTGGAAGTATGGCTTACAAATTGGAGTTGCCTCATTCTTCACGTGTACATCTAGTCTTCCATGTTTCTTGCTTAAAGAATGTAATCAGAAACAAGATCCTAGTCTAAACTATTTTACCAAAGATTAACGAAGAAGGGAAAATTGTGGTATAACCAGAAACAATACTTGAAACAAGGATTAAGCAGCTAAGAAATCGAGCAATTATAGAGTACCTCGTCAAATGGAAGAACCTACCAATGAAAGAGGCAACATGGAAAGATGAGTTATTCATATAGAAACACCCGTGGTTAGTCAAGTGTTGAGGAAAACACTTGTTTGAAGGGGAGGGGCATGTTAATCCATAGACAAAGACCCATGTTACGTATAAAAGCCCTTATTAATCCCTATATATTGAATTATTATATTTCTAATGTTATATTTATATGTAGGATAGAACCCTTCATTGCACCCTTTCATTATAATTGTACCCTTTGTCTCCTTTGTATATATATACCAAGGAGACCTAGTCCTAGGATCATCATATCTCATATTGTACATTGAATGTACTGTAAAAGGAGGTTTCCCCCTCGAAGTGGACTTTTATACATTGATTTTAATCATTCTCAAGGCGTTGGTTCATACCAAAAAAAACAAATACATGATACTTGAGTGGATAGGTCACTAAGACCCACAATGTTGCCTCCAAGATGAAGTAAAGTAGCTCAAAAATCAAATCATCCCACATAAATGTTCTCTAGATATCACACGTGTGGCCTCATGAAGGGGATGAATCACTCCAAAGTGGTGTCTAGGGGCTCAAATGTGAAATTTTTCCATGAAAGGGTGCAATGTTTCATGTTCAAGAGGTGTGTCATGTCTTAAAGAGGAGTGGAATCTCATCAAAAGGTGCCATATTATCATCAAGAAGCCCCAATGTCTCATCAAAGGTGTCCATCATCATAAAGGTGCAACGTCCCATCATAGTAGTCCAAAGTCCCATCATCAAAAGGTGCAATCATGATGGAAAATGTGCCACACCATCTCTCTAAGTGTAATTCCCTCATGTGAAGGTATAACATCCTCTAGAGAAGGTGGAACACCCTCAATCAAGTGGTGGGTATGGCCTAAAAAAAGTGTGCTAGTATCCCCTCAATATTGTAAAATCCTCACTATAATCCCTGGTTTTAATGCTCATGTAGATATAATGTGTGGCTATTGCCAAAGCGATGTAATATGATAATTTTATTTCAATTGTTTAATAATAAAATGTGATGCCAGCTGCTAAGGGGACATGGACAAGATGTGGGGGTTGAATTAATGCACAAGAGGGGGGAGTGTCTAGGATAATGGCCAAGAGGGGTCCAAGGGGGGAATTAACCATGTATATTAATTCAACCCATTTTCATAAAAAATTTATTTGTATATGAACCTTCCCATTTCTGATTGAGTGTTCCCAAAGCCAATCATTGAATACATGTAAGAGGGTGGGTGTGAGTGGTTACACCCAAAAATTATTTGGCACATGGGGGTTGAGTACAATCATCTTGGGGAAGAGTGTGAGTCAAGGAAATGCAAGCCAAAGGGAGGAAATTCGTATGGGTTGGGACAACAAGTTTTTGAATAGTCAATGTGGTGCATGAGAAGAAAGTAGAGAAAAACGAAGAGGGGGAATATGGTGCATCCAAGGAGAGCGAATTATAGAGCATGGTGGAGCGAATTGGAGATGGAAAATTGAAGAGTCGGGTTGTCAGGCCTGAAGAGTGAAATCTTGTGTGAGTTGCACTAAAAAAACAAATGTTTGTTGTTGGTTTGTTGATAGTTTTGCTTGCAACAGTTTCCCTTGAGTTCCCAGCTGAGAGATTCCTAGCTTCATGTTCCATAGAGACCCTAATAAATGAATAGGACGTCTGAGGGACTGAGATCGGTGAAGGAGTACATCCATTCTATTGGACAGTTCAAGAGGAAGAGAGTTGGTGGAAAATCAAGATAGTTGTAGGAGAATATTAGTTGGGTTGTAAGTTTTATGAGTTGTTAGTGGACTGTAAGAGACCATCCTCTTTTGTGGATTACTAGCCTCAGCTCCAAGGTGAATGACTGTCGAGATTTGGAACAGTCAGTCTATGGTTGGGTGGAACATCCATCCCAAGCAACTCGTTGCACAACTCTTGTTTAAAGATAAGTGTTTTATTTGGTTGTCGTGTTGTTCACATGTGTTATTGTTGTGCATAAACTCTGTGTATTTGAGAGTGATTTATATGTTGTTGTGTGAATGATTACGCTGCATTCATGTTACTTTGGTATTCTTTACATGCATCTATTTTATGGTTATAGACAATAGTTAAATATGTTTTAAATTTGTAGTTGTAAGCTATAGGAAATCGGCTAACAGTAAAAGAATTAATTTAGTTAGCAGAAATTTTGTTTTTATGTTTATTCTGCATTGTAATGTCCCTTGGTTAGGTTGGGGGGAACGTTACATTATGGTATCAAAGCTCTATTTCAAACATGGGTCTTGTATGGGCCAAGATGGTTGCAAATTCATGAAATTCATTGTTGCAGTTTTTTCTATGATGGGTTTGGGGAAAAACAGATATTTTGGAGAGAATTCCCCAATTCCGTGAGTGAAATCCGAGTTTTAATGACTTCAGACGGTTTGAGCGGGTTAATGGAGTAGAGCGTTGAATTCACAGATTGAAATTCGACCTAGAATGGTCAAAATTCAAGTTTCTATGGCCTCCTGTAGAGTTACATGTAGTTTGGAGAATCGACGGCTAATATCGTGTTTGATCTCATAATTGACGACCAAGATTCACTATGAAAAATTTAAAAATTAATAAGGATTTTTCCATTTGAAAGGTTGATGAGATCAATGACCAAGATTAAATTTGGGTTTGTAAAAGGGATCATATCGACGGTCCAGATCAATCAGAGAAAAGTCAAAAATTTTCTAAGTGTTAAAGTTCGCCAAGATAAATTGTCGACAGTCCATGGGCAGATCGACCAAAATGACAAAGAGTTTGGGTCAACCATAAGAAATCTTTGACCATTGATGATCAATGGTCGGGGGTTGGCCGAATCTGACGAAGTATTTTCATTCGCCAATGAACATCATCGATGGCCAATGGGTCAATGGTTGGGGGTTGGCTGATTTTGGTGAAATGTTCGAATCAAGAAAGAGAATTCATCAATGGCCAATGCATCGATGGTTCAATGTCAGTCGATGTCGGTGAGGTGTTTGGGTTATCCAAGAGAATTGGTCAATGGTCGATGTGGAAAAGAGGATGATGATGTGTCATGCCACGTTAGCATCCACGTGTCATGCCACATCACCCAAGTTGACACCTCAAGATGATGTGTCATGCCACGTCAACAGTTGCCACGTCAGCCAATAAAAGTGTTGATGGTCGATGATCAAAACGAATGATTTGGGAAAGTTTATTCAACAACCATCAAGGATCATTGTTTTATGATGGGTCGATGGTCAGGTGCCAGCTAAAATTGTTGAGAGTTCCATTCTCCAACGAAGGTCGTCGACGGCCAATGGTCGACGACTTGGTCGGTCGAGTTGGAATTGTGTGCAAATCGATCGTCGGGGAGTTGAGTTGATGGTTGACGATCAGATCAGTAGTTTGGGGAAGTATGGTGTGCGCCAAAGGAGAATGTCGATCGTCGATGGCGAATAGATAGTATATCAATGATCCATATTACTTTCGACCTGAGATCGACGATGCATATTGCACATAGGAAAAATTGTTCCATAGTTTCAAAAAAAAAACTAAGTTTGGAGTCATTTTCTTATTTTGGCCATAACTAGAGAAAAATACAACAGATTGGGATGAAACTTATGGGTTTTTTCTACAGAGACGAGGCCTACAAAAGAACCAGAGAGGACCCTTGTCCAATTCTTCTTGGATTTGGCAGAAATTGCAAAATAGTGGTTTTTAAAGATTTGGGTCCAAATCATTGACAGAAGTCCATATTAAACCAAAACTCTTGGAGAGAGTAAAAAAATTAGGCACAAAAATAACCCACTAAGGAACTGAATAAATCATATGGGGGTTGGAATGGGGACACTAAAATAGGCCAAAATCCATTATTTCGGGCCACTTTTTGGGGATTTTTGAGATATTCAGAGGAAGAGTAACCCTAGCTCACAAAAGTGGAAAATTTTTTTTAATAAAAATTTCATGTACTCATCAAGACAAACAATTTTGGTTTTTTGAAGTTTTTCTAGGAGTGCACAGATTGAGATATAGCTAGTTCTGCTAAAAAATTGAGTTTGGAAAAATGATCTGGATTATTTTCGGTACGAAATGAGAGAGGAGATATAATAAATAAATATATCGAGATATTGCAAGAGATACAATAATATAACATATATATCATATGTATATAACAAGAGGCACAGATATACAATAATACTCAATTTCTATTAATGAGTGAGATTTACAAAACTGTAGAAATACAGAGTGAAAGACTCGCTAGAATGGTGGCATCTTATCTATGAGAAGAGATGTGACAGCTACTCACATTCACAAGAATATGATTATTACAATGAGGCTCCAAATACATTTTTAACATAAATAAAATCCAAAACCCTAACCCCGGAAGATGAAAAGCTAACAGTTTTGTGGACCCCATTTTGGGTAGTTTGGTGTATCAACTTCTTGGGGGCATAACTTTGGCATACGAACTTCATTTTGGATGAAAGATAGCTCATTGGAAAGGTATCAATGAGGAGCTTCATTTTGGGGGCTCAATAAAAGCCTATTTTTCATGTTGAGGTGCTCGATCGTGAAAAAACGTTGTTTAGGCCCTCAAAATGGGCTCGAAAGTTCACGACCAAAAAAACTACTAAAAATAGTAAATTTCCAACAAACTATTTTGAGCCAGTTGGAATAGGTGGGTGGACATCGATATTTGTCTAGATCTATACTCCCTCATTAGGAAGCAATGTTCTCCATTGCATTGAGTTCTCGGGGGAGAGGGAAAATCATTTACTGAATCTGAGTCTCGGTGAGTTGTTTTCCTTGTTGGAGAAGTTGCGTTGCTTGGTTTTTGGGAGTGTTAACAATTAAAATCGCAACGATGAATACGTCCCGCAAAGGATTTCTAAGCTCTATTATGTATTTATGATAATAATAATTAACTAGTAGGTGGGACCCCCTTGTAGACTAGAGGCGATGTGATGGATGCATTACGCTTATATGTTTGTTGTTGTTAAGACGATACTTACAAAATCTTCTACAATTGATGATGCACTCTTGGTTTCATTCATTTTGAAAACATGGTTGGTCGATGCATTGCTACTAAATGCTATTGATGTTTACTCGCAATACAGGGCAGTGCTATGGATATGAGGATTATTTTTTTTACAAGTGTTATGTTATACATTAAACAGTGATTAATGTTCTTACACATGATTTTATGCAAGGGGATAATTAAATTATATCGAAGCTTGAGCTCAAAACAAAAAGGAAAAAAAACATGGATAAGTCCTAAGGCTATGGAAAAGAGATTACATATAAACCCTCAATGCATATATAATTTTTACAAAGTGATGGACCTAGTTGTTATACTATGAATTTTGGTTGAAGGATTATAGAGGAAAGACATATGGTAATGTTAACATATGGTTATTATTAAAGCTGTGACATGTTTTGGGTGGCGCACTATACAATGGATATGGCATTGAATTTATGCAATGGTTATTGTATTGGATTTAATGGTTGATGTTATGTTAATGGGTTGGCTAGTAGGTTGAATTGAATAGGGCCAGGTGAGGAAGCGACGTACATTTACTGCACGTCACTCCAAACCACCCTTGAGCTCATCACCCTAGCCATAGTTGCATTTTTCTCTGTTGGTTGTGGAAGCTCCGTGATTTCAGGTTTTGAAGGGGAAAACATAGTCCAACTCTTCTTTGAAGTGATTTTTCCAGGTATGGCTCCTTGCTTTTCATCCATGATGGACTCTTTTTATTATGAATCATTTGGTTGGCTCAGGATTACATGAGTTCTGTGTTTTTCTTGAGTTTTTGACTGGGTATCAATGTTGTGTTATGAGGTTCTCAGTGATTACTTTGTAATGTTGGCGTTTTAAAAGAAAGGAATGGGTGTCATTGCTTTGTAAAGACTTCACATTGGTTATTGATTTAAAGAAATGTCGGTTAACTTGGGTTTATTCTGGTTCTCTATAAACAATGATAACAATAGTGCAACAAGCTCTGAGTTTTATTCGCGCGGGGTTTTACCACCAGTCTAGGTATTAGTGTTATCACCCCTTTTCCGTCTCAGTCGTTGTTGTGATTCATTCCCTAGATTGAAAATGAAACTGTCAATAGTGGTATTGTTCTTTCTCTATTTGGCTGAGCCCCGAGCTATTTTTTGTTATGGATTTTATTACTGTCACTATCGCCAAAATAATTCCACAATCTAATCTGTGTTTTGACCAGAATATTAAATGGAGGCTTGTGTATGTATTGAGTGGCCATGAGTTGTTCTCTGGCATTCTTTTCACAAGAGTTTTTAAGAATTTTCTCCTCTCATCTTTGTTGTAGTGGTTGACTGATATGTTGGTAAGCCTCGTTGTCAAAATTGTTTTGAAGGTTATAGACCTCCTGGGTGTTTGGAAGAGACATAGTCTCTCTGTGTCTTCGAGGATTCTTTATTGTTTAAACCAACCTTCATTTCCTCTCCGCAATAAATTTTTAAGAGGCATCTGTGTGTGCCTGGTTTTTTGAGCTCTAATTGCTTTGTTTCTACTTGGACATTTTCTTTATGGCTCTGTCAATATTTTGGGGTTATAAGTTAAACGACTATGGTGATTTCAAAGGAGCATGACTCTCTGTTTTTCCAAGATTATACTTGATTACATATGGTTGCTTCTCAGTGGTAAATTCTTTTAGGAGGTAAAAGGATGACGAGCTCTTTATGTTTTTCGAAGGTTAAACACACTCTCATTACCTCTCTGCAATAAAATTTTATTTACCACAACTTGATTCTGGTTCTACTAAGCACGATTTGGTTTATTGAGCCCGATTTATTTATGTTTCTCCTCGGGTATCTTCTTTTTCTCTGTAAGGATTCTGATTACTAGTTAAATGACTGTGGTAATTTGTTTCAAAAGAGAACATGGGCTCTCTGAATTCAGAGACCATTTCTTAATCGAGTCTCTGCATTTCCTCTCTGTGATAAATTTGTTTGAACAGGAAAAAAAAGTATGGGTTACCTACAGCCTAAGAGCTTTCCTTTTGGTCAATTATGGTCTTTCCACTCATTACTGTGTTAAATCCTAGCACGATAATGATTCCAATTGAGTTTTAAAGGCACCTATGTGTGTGATTGATTCATCAAATATGATCTTGGTCCTGTCAAGATTAAAATAGACACTTGGGTGTATGATTTGATTATGTTCTCGTCGCGCGTTATATGGCTATGTCTTTATTGAGTATTTTGTTTAAAGGGAAGTATCTACATGTTAATGTACATGTGGATATCAAGTTGGGAGCTACATGTTTTTGGTTAAAGTTGTTGTCGAATCAATATTGGTGTCGATGATTATATTGTTGTTGACCTGTGTGTGATTAAATCGAGCCCGATTATTGTTTAGATGACAGTGGATTATGTCATTCAGTGTTGAAAATGCGACTGTTGATGGTTAATCCTGGGTCTATGATTATTTGATTTCCAGGGATGAATATTGGATAGGATATTTGGAATCACAATGCGTATTATATTTTGTTTTAAAAGGAAAAAGCTTAACATTGAAACATACAGGACCGTGGCTCGAATGGTTATGATGTTACAGTGGAATCAGAAATGATATTTGTTGTATAGGATGCACAAATTGATATAATTGAATAATTCTGGGAGATTGTTTTTTTTTATTAAAGACAGCAAACAATCTGTATATAATTAAGGAACAGTTAAATGATCTTGGTCTTGGAAGTGGATGCTTTTTGGATTGTAATTGAAACAGAGTTATGTTTGATGTTTGATTTAATTTATTTTATGAACAGTATCCTTATTATTCCCTCTCATTTTCTCACGTTTTCGCTCATTATAACCCCCTCACAGTCCCAAATTCATTTGTACATGCCATGTTCACTAAAATAAAACTAAAACTATGTATGGCAATAATAAAAGATGACACAGAAATAGATGGCAGCTGAAATATTTTGGTATTGTTTGCACAGTCGGTTATTTAATGAATTGTCGAGCAGTATTCGTGTTCTTACTCCCTGTCATGATATCACTTTTTCACTCATTACAATCTCCCTAGATATCCCATGAACCCTATTTCACTCCCTACTCATTTGGCAATTATTAAATAATTTTTATGGATTGGATTGCATGGGTATTATGTTAATTTCTGAGCCAAACTTTGTTTCATATAAAGAGAATGTCATGTATGGTTTGTTAAGGACTAGATGCTAATAATTTTTTGCATACAGGATGAGTTTCTTCAGCAGAGGCAGTCATAGATGAAACAATAAGGGAAGAGGTAACTGGAACAAAGGGCCTAGAAGGCCCAGATTCTCAATTCATTTCAATGTCTATCCTCAGGAATTGAACCAACTTTTTCAAGCTGGGTTCTTCAATTGAATTGGGCAAGGGATAATTCATCCTAGACCAGAGAGGCCTCCCTTCCAACCCTAAAATTTTCCTAGTATCCCTATGCCTCCCCATGTATATTTGCAACCAGAAGTTCTCGAGAATGATGGATGGCAGGAGATTGTTCACCCGACAGTCTCCCACCATCGTGGTTGGCCAAACTTTTCATTACCTCCTACTCCTCCACCTGTAAACCCAAATGCTCAAATTTCTCTTGCACACTCACCTGTACAATCCTCCCATGCAATCAAATGACTCAAAACTGAGGCTCCACGTGTGCAAGACAAAGGTAAAGTTGTTTCTTCCCCCTCATCTCCTTCAAGTGACTCAACAAAGTCAGTGTCCTCCCATATGCACTTGAGGGACGATTGCTCCCATGTCATTAATTAGATCAAGCCTCAAGGTTCCACCCAACCTAAGGCTATTTTTGGGAAGTCCAAATGGGACAGCAGTGACAAAGGAAGAATTGCCTCTCAAAGTGGAAAATATGGATTTTGATTGAGGTGTTTATAATTGATTTGTTGAGGACAATGGACTGTAGAAAGTTTTGGAGAACAACTATTTTTTGGGATATTGTGGATATTTACATGTTTTGGATATAATTTGAAATATTTTTTATATTTAAATTTCAAATTGTCAAAATGATTATGGGAGCCACAAGGAGGCATGTGTTTAATTGGTTGTCTAATTGTGTTTATTTTGTTAAGAAATAAAAGGGAGTCACAAGGGGTCCCACCTACTTAGTTATTATTTAATAAAAATACCCTTTATTATTATTATTATTATTACTTTCCCTAAACTAAAATTAGTTAAGTTTTAGTTAACTTAACTAAATGAGGTAGTTGAACTACTTCAACTAATTTGGAATGCATAAAAGCCAAATGGGAAGGTATAACAAGAGGAGAATAGAAGGAGAAACAAATACTAAGGTTTTATCTTGAGTTTAATTGAGATAGTTCAGTTTTCATTCATTCTTCAGTTCATTAAAGGCCTAATTTTATTTTTGACAGCAGGGTCCTATTGTAGATAGCAAGGTTCAAAGTTGAATCATTTCATTAAGATGCTTGTTTCAGAGGTGTTGATCTATCTTTGATAGTCTTTGTATACTTGTATGTTTATGAATTGAGTTTCATGACTGATAAAGGATATTGTGCAGAGTCAAGTGGGCAGCAGTCTGTGGCAAGCTGATCCAAATTTTAAATTTCAGTTTTTACTTCTTGTCAAAGTCCTTTTGTATGGTTTTTATTGGGGATATCTAAGTTTGACCTTGGTCCATGCACTCACAAGGATTTTTTTAAAGAGAAAGATACTTTTGATTTCTTGGAATGAAATAAAGTGATTGCTAGTCTGTCTCATTTGTCTTAATCTGTGACTTGGTTACTTTTTCTTTTGATCTCCACATTTACTTTCTGCAATCTGTATGTGTTCAAAAAATTATATAAAAATTTCATATTTTGCAACAATCTTTTCATTTAAAAAATAAGCCTAAACCCTTGTAATAAATACTTGTGGATTGAGAAATACTTTTTGAGGCTATAAAACATAGGGTAATATTCTCGACTATCTTTCTTTAGCCAAGCAAGATTAAAAAATGATTGAGTAAGATAAATTCATATATTTTCCTCAATAGGGAGGTTGTCGAGAACCTTATGAGATGAGTGTGTACAGAAGGAATATTTGCACTTTGCTTCAATATTTTTGACCTGCTTCTGTTGGATATAAGGTGATTGGACTGAGGCTGTAGTGGTTGTAGTGTCCTTTTGTTCACCTTTTTAATAGATTTTGAAGAAGTTGAACTTTGTAGTATGAGATACTACCTTGTGGCACTATTTAGGTGGGACAGTAGTTGGAACTACCTCTGGTATCCTGTAGAGATGACCCCCTAGAGTAACAATGAGACTACATGGTCGAGACTCATAAATAGCATGGGGATTCCACATATATGGTTGGCCCAAAAGAACATCACAGACATCCAGTGGAGCAACATCACATAATACCTCATCCTTGAAGGGTTGGATGTCATATGACAATCAACATTGTTGGTTGACACGAAGATCTTGTCCCTGGAGAAGCCACTCGATGTTGTATGGTTGTGGGTGTGGTGTTGTCAAGAATCCCAAATCTTGAATACCTTTGTTGAGATGAGGTTCTTCTAGCTTCTGCTATCAACAATAAAATGTAGCAGGGTCCCCTTCACCCACATCTGTGAATGAAAAAGGTGCTCCCCCTCTTCAGGATATGTTGGTTCTTCTAGTTGAATTGTTGTGGTCGCGACAATAGCAGTGGGGTCTGCATCGATGATCTGTCTTCTTCCATTATTTTCTTAATCATATTCTAAATCAGGTTTCGAATTATTTTATTTGATATTGGCCACCAATGATTGTTTTGAGCGACATTAATCAATGTTGTGTCAGGGGAGTTTGTGCAAATTTCACCACTTTCCAGTGTCCTTCGTCTTTCTGTTACCCTTATTTTCTTGTGGCTTGGATGATTTTACGAAAGGTTGTTTGTTAGGTTTGTCTTTATCATAATTTGGTTGTTTCTTAGTTGCAGACCCGAACTCTTGTTTGTTCTGGTGCCTAAATTTCTACTCGATTTTGAAAACATATCGATAGGCAACTCCTAGTGATGAAATGCCCAAGAAATCCATTTCGGTTTGGATGTACCTATGCAAAGCCTCGTGGTATTTCTGAACCATATCTCTCTTGAAGTATTTGATACCCAGCTTGGTGCGCAATGTATGGAAATTATTTGTGAACTTCGACATTCTTTGTCCCCTCTCTTTCTGCAGTGTGTTCCATCTCATGTATTGGTCGTCATAGTTACCGACAGGGTAATATTGTTCCTTGACTGCATCCACAAAAAACTCCTAAGTGGACTCGACCCCATATATTCCAGACTCCTCTGTGGAAAGATTCTCCCAATAAGTTTCCCACCAATTTTTTACATGGGGAAGAGCCTTAAGGAATGTGAAGGTGATAATTTCCCTGTCAGAGAAATTGTGAACAGTGAAATAACCTTCTAGCAGATTTAACCATTTTTCTAGGGCATCCACATATATCTATCCTTCAAATACAGGAATATCAAAATTAACTTGTACCTTGGAAGGTGAGGTGCCTCCAAAGTGGTCGCTTAATGAATATGTGCATGTTTTTATTGGCAGGCGTTGAAGGATGTGGGAAAAAATATCCATCATTCTATCCCTCTATCACATGAGAGCTTGCTCAAGCAACAGATTAATAAAATCTTCTGCTCCATCATTTTTATTTTCTTCTGCCATGGAGGGTTTCTTGGGCATACGAGAGTGATTTTCCTCAGGAGAGACAATATAGAGACCCAAATTTCTATACTCGGACCTCATAGAGGACATGCACTGAAAAACGATCAAGAACAGCCTGATATGATACCACTGATCTGGATTATTTTCAGCACGAAATGAGAGCAGAGATATAATAAATAAATATATTTAGATATTGCAAGAGATCCAATAATATAATAGAGATATATTAGATTTATATAACCAGAGTCATGGATATACAGTAATACACAATTTCTATTAATGAGCAAAATGTACAAAACTGTAGAAATATAGAGTGAAAGACTCACTAGAATGGTGGCAGCTTATCTCTGAGAAGAGATGTGAAGACGACTCAAATTCGTAAGAAGATGATTATAACAATGAGGCTCCAAATACCTTTTTAACATAAAGAAAATCCAAAACCCTAACATCGGAAGATGAAAATCCAACAGTTTTGTGGACCCTGTTTTGGGTAGTTTGGTGTATCAACTTCCTGGGGGCATAACTTTGGCATACGATCTATGTTTGGGGTGCACGATAGCTCATTGGAAAGGTATCGATGAGGAGATTCATTTTGAGGGCTCAATAAAAACCTTTAGCCAGCATTGAGGTGGCCGATCCTGAAAAATATTCATTTAGGCCCTCAAAATGGCCCCAAAAGTTCAAGACCTAAAAAACTACTAAAAATAGTAAATTGCCAACAAACTGTTTTGAGCCAAAAAAAGGAGTGAAAAGGACAAAGTTATAGATTCCAGATTGTTTTAGTTTTTTACTAAAACATCATATTGAAATTCTAATAGTTTTTATGAATTCCCTGATGTTGTTATTATCTATGTATCATACAAAAGTTTCTCCAGTTCCTGACATATTTTCTTTTGCAATTTACAGAAGTTGGCATTTCAATAAAAAAATGCACTAGTAGAGAAAATGCATAGAAAGTGGTGAAAATGGATTTTCAAGAAGCCATAACGTTCAACTCAAAGATCAGATTGGGGCATGAGTACAACTATTGGAAAGATATTTCAGAGAGGAATGCATCTAGGGAATCATAGTGTGAATTGATGCAATATGTCCTTCATAAATTGATGAGGAAAAAACATGTATTCTAATTAATGAAATGTTTTATAATACACATCTTCTAACAGTAATTATTACATGCACATTTCTTGTAGAATTAGAGGTACAAAAAGAGACATTAGTTATTATATGAGGAATAGAGTTATGGAAGATGCCCAAGGATATTACAACCATGAGGAAGAGATTAGAGGTATGCATGTTAGCATGGGTGTTCTAGGATAAATTCGTGAGTGCGGACACAGACCAATCTCCACAGATCCACCTGGATCTGGAACAAACTGAGACAGAATACTACTCTTTCCCTAGTTCTAAAGT
>JZKD02S1948811.1:206594-223257 GCA_000966675.3 Picea glauca | reverse complement strand
CATCCCTTCAATATATAGGAAAGGATTGTGTAGTTACTTGGATAGAATGTAATCCCAAGATATCTGGAGATTCATGAATTTGCCAACCATTCGAACTCCACCTCATCCTTCTAGATAATTCCTTCTAGAAGGATCGAGAACTTATTCGTTTTCTCCATTAAGAATCATTTCCGCACCCTGACCGTTGATACAGTGCGGAAGGTCCGCAGTTTAACTGAATGCAGCCTGCGGAAACAAGGCATTTCCGCATGACAAAAAAAAGTGATTTTGAGAAACTGACAAGTGTAACTTTCTTCATGAAAATGATCTTAAAGAAGAGATAGATCTTCTATCACCATGTCATTATCATGTCATCATCTTGATAACCAAAAATGAGGATAACAATGGGGAATGTTGAGACAGAGTCAAATGGAAGAAGAGATAGGCAAGATCTTGTCACTATGAGAAGCCTGCATAGGGAAGTGCAGAGCTACAGAGTTGATAATGAAAGGATTTTGAAGGATCGGAAAGAGATACTTCACAGCTTAAACATGTTGCATAAGTAAGTTAACAAAGATTATGGAACCAATCAAGAAGCTAGTGCTATACAAGTATCAACATCTAGATCCCATAGAAAAAGTGATGATCATGGAAATGATAGGCAGTCAATAAGAATGAGAAGGTGCCATCATTATCTAAAGAATTCCACTAAAAGACCTCGTGCAAGCTCGGGGCCAGGGATCATCCCAAGTATGTCTCATGTTTGGAGGCAAAGAAGAAGGCTTGAGGTAGACATCTTGCAAGGTGAACTCAGGAAAATCAAAGTCACCTACATTCAATGGTGAACATCAAAAGGGTGAAGAGGTCAAGGCCTAGCTATTGGAAATGAAGAAGCATTTTTAGTTGCATGATTACCCCTCCTGGGTAGAAGCTCAAATTTCCACCTACCACTTGCAAGGAAAGCAAACCATGTGGTGGGATTAGCTTAAGAAAGCCAAGAACCTTGATGAGAAGAGGATATCATGGAGGAAGTTCAGAGGATATTTCCAAGAGAAATATTTGTCTAATGATTATTATGAAAGAAAAATGAAAGAGTTCTTTGAACTCAAGTTGGGAAACATGACAATGGAGGAATATGAGAAGCGGTTATTTGGATTGTTGAAGTATGTTGACTTCATCAAGGATGAGAAATTCAAAATCCAAAGGTTTCTAAGTGGGTTACCCTCCTTCTATGGTGACAAGATTCAATATGATAACCCCAATACCTTGGAGGAAACCATAAGGAGAGAAAGATACCTTTATGGGCAAAGCAAAGGAAGGCCAGTTTTCCAAAAGGAATGGAATGAGAAGATGAAAGGGAAAAAGGATCAAAGGAAGAAAGGTTTTAAGCCACTCTTTTTCAGAAATAACTCCCAATCAAATCAGCAAGGCCATGGAACCCAAAATGAGTAAAAGAATTCATATTCATTTGGGAAAAGGACAAGGAAACAACTTGTTCAATGTTGGGGATGTGAGGGAAAACACTTATATAGGGATAGTCCTCACAAAGGAGAAAGAATGAGGATTGTCCACAACATTTAGGACGTTGAAACAATGAAATACATGGGAGGAAGCATGCCAAGTATTTATGGAGCCTTGGACAACAAGCATGCAGAGTGTCAATCCCCCATGATCGAAGTGGAAGGTAAGATTGACAACCAGCCCATAGAAATTTTGATTGATTATGGAGCTAGCCATATTTACATAAATGCTAACATTGTTGAAATATTTCACTTGTAAAGAAGTGAGCATAAGAAATCTTGGTTAGTTCAGTTAGCCACAGGGGCTCAGAGGAAAATCAATGAGTTGGTTAAAAATTGCTTGATAGGCATGAATGGACTTAGCACAAAGGTAGATGCAAGAATCATACTGTTGGGTTCATATGACTGTCTAATTGGCATGGATTGGTTGGAAAAACAACATGTTGTCCTAGACTATTACAACAAGACAATCACATGTCTTGATGAGGAAGGTTAGTAAGACAAGAGTCAAGGCATTCCAAGAGTTGTAGTTGTTAGAGAGATTTCAAATATTCATTTAAATAAGAGCTTTAGGAAAGGATGTCAGATGTTTGCAGCCCATATGGAGGAGGCATCCAAAGAAAAAGTGGAAAGCATTGAAGACCATCTGGTCTTGAAGGATTTTGAAGATATTTTTAGAGAAATTACAGTATTTCCACCAAAGAGAGACATTGATTTATATATTGATTTGGTGCTAGGAGTTTCCCCAGTGTCTAAGACACCTTACAAAATGCGTACACCAGAACTAAAAGAGTTGCATATGCATCTTGAATAACTTTTGAAGAAGGGGTATATACGCCCAAGTGTATCACCTTGGGGAGCCTCGGTTCTATTTGTGAAGAAGGAAGATGGAACCTTAAGCTTGTGTATTGATTTCAGGAAGCTTAATAAGGTTACCATAAAGAATAACTATCATTTTCCAAGAATTGATGATTTTTTTTATCATCTAAAAGGTGCGAGAATCTTTTCAAAGTTTAACTTGAGATCAGGCTATCATCAAGTAAGGATAAAGGAAGAAGACATCAACATGACAACATTCAAAACAAGATATGAGCATTATGAATTCATGGTAGTGCCATTTGGGCTATCAAATTCCCCATCAGTTTTTATGTGCCTGATGAATGAAGTGTTCATGGAGTACCTGGACAAGTCTGTGATTGTGATCTTAGATGATATACTCATCTAGTCTAAATCAGAAGAGGAAGATGAGCAACATTTAAGAAGGGTGTTGCAATTTTTAAGAGATCATAGATTGTATGAAAAGATAAGTAAGTGCATCTTTTATCAAAAGAATATTCACTACTTGGGGCATATAACATCAGCAGCAAGGATAGAAGTTGATCCTAAGAATATAGAGGCCATTAGAGGATGGCCAATGCCAAAGAATGTGACAGAGTTCATATCATTCATGGGTCTTGTTGGTTATTACCGAAGATTCATAAAAGGGTTCTCAAGTATTGCAAGTCCAATGACTTATTTTCAAAAGAAGGGAGTGAAATTTGAATGGACTTCCAAGTGTGAAGGGAATTTTCAAAAGTTGAAGGGAATATTGACTAGTGCACCAATCTTGAAGATTTCAGATCCAAACGAAGATTTTGTTTTGTGAATCGATGCATGCAAGGAAGGACTCAATGGAGTTCCTAGTCAAAGGGACCATGTGGTATGCTATGAGTCCGAAAAATTAAAAGAGCATGAGAGGAATTATGCTACACATGACTTGGAGTTAGCAGCGATTGTACATGCATTGAAAATGTGGAGGAATTACCTTATGGGTAGGAAATTCGAGCTAAGGAAAGACCAATATGGCTTGAAGGATTTGTTTGGACAACCAACAATAAATGACAGACAGACTAGATGGATGGAATTTCTGAGTGAATGTGACTTCGAAATTAAGCATATAAAAGGAAAGGAAAATTAAGTGGTTCATGCACTAAAAAAGAGAGATCATGAAGTGCATATTGCAACCATCAGCATGTATAAGATAGATCTGAAAGACAAAATTATTGCAACAACAAATTCAGATCAGCACCATGTGAAAATAAAAGAAGCATTACATCAAGGTAATTTTCAGCAGAAATTTAATTATTATGAGCTAAAAGAGGATGGAATTCTCATGTACAAGGGAAAAGTATATGTGCCCAATTCCAGTGAGTTGAAAATTGCAGTGTTGAAGGAGATGCATAATTTTCCATATGCCTAGCCTAGGATATCAAAAGACAATTGCAGTTGTGAGAAGCCAATACTTTTGGCCAGGAATGAAGAAGGAAGTGGCTAATTACATAGCCAGATGTCTAGAATGCCAAAAAGTGAAGACATAAAATAGACATCCAACAGGTTTGCTACAACCATTGTCCATTCTAGAATGGAAGTGGGGAGTAGTTACAGTTGATTTTATTACAAAGATACCCATAACAATGAAGCGGCATGATTCTATCATGGTGGTGGTGGATAAATTCACTAAAGCATCGCATTTTATTCCAGTAAAGACTACACACAAGGCAAAAAATATTACAGATATCTACATGAAAGAAGTTTCTAGGATACATGGGGTACCTAAAGCAATAATTTCAGATAGAGATCCAAAGTTTACTTCTAATTTTTGGAAGGGTTTGTTCAAGGGATTTGGAACAAATTTAAATCTTAGTACATCATATCATCCAGAGTCAGATGGGAAAACATAAAGGACTAATAGGATAATTGAGGACATGTTTAAAATGTATGTGATGGATCAACCATCAAAGTGGGAAGATTATATTCATTTAGTTGAATTTTCCTACAATAATGGGTATCAAGCCTCATTGAAAATGAGGTTGTTTGAATCATTGTATGGAGGAAAATGTAACACTCCAGTGAGTTGGGATAATCCAACAGACAGAGCAATTGGGCCAGAATTGTTAAAAGAAATGGAAGATCGGATGGCAAAGATAAAGCAGAATTTAAAAGATGCCTAGGATAGGAATAAAATTTATGCAGACAAGAACAAAGTTTTCATATATTTTAAAGTGGGAGAGCATGTGTTTTTGAAAGTGAAGGAAAAGAGAAGCTCGCTAAGATTAGGAAGTTTCCCGAAGTTGGCAGCGAGATATTGTGGGCCTTTTGAAATATTAGAAAAGATAGGGCCAGTTGCATACATGTTAGCATTGTCTGCATCCATGAGAAAGAATAATGTATTTCACGTGTAATTGTTAAAGAAATATTTTCCTAATCCTAACCACATAATTGATTGGAATGTGATCCAGGTGGAGCACAAAGTGGATTTATGGGTGGAACCAATACGCATCCTGGACCGGAAATTCAAATTGCTCAGGAACAAAGTTATAGGGTTGGTAAAGGTTCAATGGACCTATTACAGTCCTAAATATGATACATGGGAGCATGAGGAAAACATGCGGGCAGAATACCCGTAAAGTTTTGTCATTTTTTAAGAAAACATAATGCAAGACTTCATTTTGAGCAGCGAAAATTCTGAAACTACATCTCAGAGTCCTAGCCAATTGTGATGAGGACCTTGATAAAATAATGGCTCATTCCTTGGGTTAGCCCTAATAAACAGATGGTATATCCATTGGTTTATCCCTGATAAATGAATGGTACATTCCTTGGGTCTACAGGTTGAGAGGAATGAGAGATTACGATTGGAACTGTTGTTGGAGCTGTTAAATTCTAAAATTCTTATTTCTAAGTATTGTGATGTAAATTTTCATATATGTATATCAGCATAGAGTGCACCGAGGATGGTGCACAATTGTAGGGAGGGGGAATGTAACATTCCCACTATAATCCTTGGTTTAATTAATTCTTATGTATATATAATGTGTGGCTACTACCAAAGTGATGTAATATGTGAATTGTATTTCAATGTTTTAATAATAAAATTTGATGTCGGCTACTAAGGGGACATGCAAAAGAGATGGGGGATGAATTAATCCACAAGAGGGGGGAGTGTCTAGGATAATGGCCAAGAGGGGTCCAAGGGGGGAATTACCCATGTATATTAATTCAACCCATTTTCCTAAATTTTCTATTTGTATATGAAACTTCCCATTTATGATTAAGTGTTCCCAAAGCCAATCATTGAATACATGTAAGAGGGTGGGTGTGAGTGGTCACATCCCAAATTTATTGGGCACATGGGGGTTGAGTACAATCATCTTGGGGAAGAGTGTGAGTCAAGGAAATGCAAGCCAAAGGGATGAAATTCATATGGGTTGGGACAACAAGTTTTTGGACAGTCAATGTGGTGCATGAGAAGCAAGTAGAAAAAAAAAGAGGGGGGAGCTGGTGCATCTAGGGAGAGTGAATTATAGAGCATATTGGAGTGTAATTGGAGTGAATTGGAGATGGAAAACTAAATATCCAGGTTTTCAAGCCTGAAGAGTGAACTGCTTTGTGAGTTTCACTAAAACAACAAGTGTTTGTTGTTGTTTTGCTGATATTTTTCCTAGCAGTAGTTTCCCTTGAGTTCCCAACTGAGAGATTCCTAGCTTCCTATGTCAAAGATACCCTGATAAATGAATGGGATTCACGAGTGACTGAGATCAGTGAAGGGGTACATTCCTTGGGTTGGACAGGTCAAGAGGAAGAGATCTAGTGAAAAATCGGGATAGTTGTAGGAGAATATCAGTTGGGTTGTAAGTTTTATGAGTTGTGAGTGGACTATGAGAGAGCACCCTCTTTTGTGGATTTCTAGCCTCAGCTCGAGGGTGAATAAATATTGATATTTGGAAAATTCATTCTATGGTTGGGTGGAACGTCCATCCCAAGCAACTGTTTGGAAAACTTTTGTTTAAAAATAAGTGTTTTATCTGGTTGTCATGTTGTTCACATGTGTTATTGTTGTGCATAAAATCTATGTATTTGAGAGTGATTTATATGTTGTTGTGTGAATGATTAAGTTGCATTCATTTTACTTTGGTATGATTTAGATGCATCTCTTTTATGGTTATAGACAATAGCTAAATATGTTTTAAATTTGTAGTTGTAAGCTACAAGAAATCAACTAACAATAAAAGAATTAATTTAGTTAGCATAAATTTTGTTTTTTTGTTTATTCTACGCTATGTTGTCCCTCAGTTGGGCTAAGGGACACTAAAAATATCCTTCAAAGTATCCAAGTATCAACCAAGCATATGGCCATGTGAAATCCATCATCCGAGGAGGGGCTCATGTAGTCCAATGCACCATGAAGACCGAAGGCAAGGTAAACAATTCAAACACAACATATAAAGTGATCCATGTCAATGAAAAATCCATTAGATAGATCTCATAAAACATCCTCTTCAAAATTCACACCAGCTTACAAAGTTATACAATTTTCCAAGTTTATGTATGGGAGGATCATTATTACCCCTATTAGGTGTGCTAGTGCCCACGATCAGAAGTATGTCCCAAGGAACCCATCAAGAAGTATGTACAATGGTATGTGGCATGGATTAGGATTTACTTCATGGGTATATTTTCATTGACATGCAAGGACATGTATGATAGTCATTCTCATGAGTGTTGTAGAGGGAGTGCTTAGGCAATGAGGTATTGCTTCCTTGGCACTATGTCTTTCTAGACCCCTACTTGCCTTTTTCTTTATTGCTTCAACCTTTTTTGGATTTTGACATTTGTTTTGCTCAGTATTTTTGTATGATATGCATTCATTGCATAGGATTTGGGGTGATGGCCTCTTAGAAAGGGGGTATAGCTCATGATTCACTTATTTCTTGGTTTTTGATACTTTTATTTTATTGTTTTTTACTTTTCCTTTCATTTTGAATTAGGGATTTTGCTATTTCTATATCATATTTTTTATAAATTTGCATCAACTTCAGGTATTCAAGTCTCTTCTTCTCATGGGATTATGAAGCATGGAACTTTTTGGGATACATGTAACAACCAACCCAAAATAAAGGACAAATGGAAAATTTTATACATGTTATGGGATATGGATAGGTTACCCCCATTAAGGCCCCCAATAGTACAACTTTTCCCAAGAGTGACAACACTTGAATAGGATATGATGATGACTATAGAGGTGAAACAAGGAAAAAAGTATAAATTCAAATAATCATGATTCATTATCTAATTCACCTCATGATCACCATCTTCAAGCCCCAAACATTGACATTATCACTCGATATGAAGTGTCAAAACTATGTACCTCAATGTGCAACACACCATGCCATATGATGTGAATGAGATGAGCATGTAATGTAAGGCATTTGTGGGAAAATGTCTATGGATAAATCCATAATGTCATCATCAGAACTATTTTTTCGAATGTGGACCATGGAGAAAAAATCTCCTCTAGTTACCCCTAGAAGTGAGGGGGTAGCAGGTACTTCCAAATACCATTGACCTAGCGAACAAATCTTGACAGTGGCTAGGCTAATCATGCTCAAATGTCAAAATTTTAAAACATAGTTTCTAATAGTTACAATTAATCCAAATGAACTCCACAAGTTCAAGGGGGTTAACACTTACTAGCAGAGGGAACATCGATGGAAGGTACCAACATGAAAACATATACCAAGCACCACAATTATTATCAAGATAAGTCAAGTCATGTCCTAACACTTGTGCAATGAGGAAGCCTAAACCATGATCAACATATCAAAGCAAATACACAATCCATATGCCAATGAGGAGTGAAAGGTTCAACAAGTTAAGCAATAAAAAATGAAAGGCTAACATTACCACATCAAGTGTCGTACACCTAAGTTCAAACCCAATGCACTATCTAGCTTCAAAACACATATATGCCAAAGTGTTAGAATAGGTTTTGCATGGTCATTAGAGTTAAGACCATGCACACAATTACCACATCTTGTCAATTGAAAAACATAATCACATAAGTGCACAAACCAACCTTCTACCAATAAATATATTGTATGCCCAACAAATACAACTCATGCAAATGAAAAGATAATAAATATTTCCAACAGATCATACAACCACCATGTGCAAATCAATGAAAACTTGAACCAATAAAAAATGCCATGTTATCATCCTCACAACACCAATTAACTATCAATATACTCAATATTATCACATTGCAACATGTACTAGTGGGGTCAAAGTAGAAACTCTATATATCATCGAAACAAGAGTCGTAGCACTTGTGGCATCAAACCATACACCATACCATATTTCACATATGCACGTGGATACTAACATGTTTTTATTGTGAAAGTACTAACATAATGTTGTCAATCTCATCTAAACCTAATCAACCACAACAATACATTCACATGTCAAGAATAATTACCATAAAATGCTACCAAACACATGAGAAAATATGGATAATAGAAGAAAAAATAATAGCCATTATCATATGGTGACCTGATAAACATATGAGGCATCAACATAATCATCATAACCATAATGAGTACTAAAACTATGTGAGGACCCACATCACTGCCTCCAACTCATCAATCATAAAACTACCTTATGCATCCTATGCAATTGGATGGTGGGACATCTCTTGATTTAAGTCAGAGCAAAAAGTGAAGAGAAGTACCAATGACAAAGCAAGAGTTAGGATAGGTTTGGATTTTAGGGCTAGAGTCCTCCGAGTGTAGATAATGGATTTCAAAAATAATAAGGCAAAATTGAAAGAATTCTAGATTCCAATACGATTGACCAAAAAAGTGGTCAACGTGTACTTTCATTTCTGCCATATTCAGATATATAGATTGAATTATGAAAACCAGTTAGTTTGATTTCCTCTATTTTTATAATAGAGTTTATTGGTCATAAGAGACAATAAACAACATCATCATCATATTACTTTCATGTTTAAGACTAAACATTTTATACTTAAACATGGAAATGTAAGAAAGTCGTGATATATAATCATCCTTGTATACACAAAAATGATTCTAAGCTTCCTCCTTCCTTGATCTATCTTCTAATTGGATTATAACCTTATTTCCTACAATTCCCCTTGTATGCATAATTTTTTCTACACTTCTTCACATGCTTTTTTTCTAGTTGTATTATAACCTTATTTCTTTTTTCCACTCATTTATACAATGTGGAGTCTCCATCAACCTATGCACTCCACACTTTGGTACAAGTAGTTACTTAACAAATCATTAAAATTATATCCCTTAAGAGACCCTTTCACCATGACATAGTAGAGACAATTTCTCATGGAGGCCCGTAATTGTATAAAATGCATGTATAGGTGCAATAATAAAAATGTAACAAAATTAAACAAGAATGAATCAACAGATTTTATGGAAACCAAACTCCCATTATTAGAATTAAACACAATCACTCACACACACACACACAATATGCAAAATACACATATTTCCATAGCAATAAATAACATGCAATCGCTACTAAGTCTACAAGATTTTTTTACAAAATAAAAAATGGATTTTCTTAAAATTTGATAGACCAATTGGTTTCAATGAGCGTTAATAATTATCATCATGGGATTGGTGAACTCATGGAACCTGAGGCCCAACTATAGGCACTAGGGCCGCAGGCCCGAGCGGGGATCTAGGTAGGCTTTAGGTCCCCCTTGGCCCCCCCCCTTCTTGTCGACAAAGTTTTCTCCTCGGAAGTCGTCACAACAAACCTTTGGAAGACTTCCAACCAATGGGATCCCACGCAAACCATGTGGTATCGGCTTTCACAATCCTTCCTCGTCGCAATGGAGGATATCGAGCTTTTAGATTTTGAGGTGGATTTTTTGTACCAGAAAAAAATATGGGTATCACCACCTAGACTACGAACCAAATCTATAGCAGGATTGAAGGAAGGAAAGGATATTTTGTAGGATTGGGGAGGCACCACGACTACCGAAAATCGAACATCTGGAGGTTGGGATAGCTTCTCCAATCTTGGCTCAGAGGGATTGGTAGAATATAGGGCCTTCAAGGCCTCGCCATTTCCTCCTCTCTCTCCTCTAGGGGTAGGAGGTATTTCAAAATTGTTGTCTCCCTTTTCATCAAAGGAGTATCAAGTGGAGAGCGACTCTAGGGTTTTAGAACAATTTTTTGTGGATTTCTCAAGAGCTAGGATGATTTTTCCATCTGAAATTACACCAAGCAGCAACAGTCATATCTAGGTTGACCCATGCACCAGTCAAAATTCCCATCTCAAGGCCTCTCTACACAAAGTGTTGAAGGAAATTCACACTCAATGACCCAAGGTAAAATTTTAATTACCCCATCTCATGTACAAAACCCTAATGCACAGAGGAAGAATAACATTCAAGTGGTATCTCCAAAGGAAGGTAGTAAGCAAAGGGATATCCAGGAGTCAGATAATTCTCGCTCTGTGGAAGGTAACCAAAGTTCTTCGTCATCGAGCAAGAAAATTTCATCTACTATCAAGTCAGTCTCCTCCCTTAACCTATCCTTGGGAGACAACGTAATGCTACCGCAGGTCCAAGAAATGGCGGAGCTTGTGACAGTGGGTAGAGAGAATGGTCGACACTTCAGTCAGGAAAATTTGGAGGAATGGGTAAGTAAATCATGGGGGGAGAAGTTGGACGTGACCCCAGAGGTACAAACCCTAGCAAAGGGTTAGTTCATGTTGAAGTCCAGGAAGGCAAAAGAGGTGGAATGGGTGTTGAAATCCCCTTCGCATATAGACTCGGTTCCGATGCTTTTGAAGAAGTGGTCACCATTATTTGATGCAAGTAGAGAAAGAGTTGAAGAGCTCCCTATTTGGTGATATTATCAGGGTTTCCAGCGGAATTATAGACCAAGGAGGGATTCAGAATGCTAGGGAACACGATGGGGAAGTTTTTAGATGTTGATATGTATTTTATGGCCACAAAGAAAATGTTGTTCGCATGAATTTTGGTGTTCCTAAATAGAAATAAAGGTCTTGTGGAGGAAATAATCATGTCTTGGAGGGGAAAATCCCTGGCACAGAAATTGGACTATAAGGTAATCCCATTCATATGTCAGAGATGCCACAAACACGGCCATGTGGAAAAGGAATGAAAGCATCTGTTGCATGGGAAGAGAGGAGTCCGAGGAGACCAAGGGACAGAGATGGAAAATAAGAGAGGAGCCTCGTAGCTAGAAGGTACCTCTCCCTCTTCAGCATCGAGGCACCACACTTCGAATAATATGGAAGAAAATGGGAATTTAGTACCGAAACCCATACAGGCAAGTGGTGGACCGGTGACCCAGGTGCAGGAGACAGATTGCAACTCCAACAAAAAAATGGTCTTGTGGACATCGGAGAAACATGATTATATATACCCTATGCCTCCATTACATAATCAATCAGGTATGCCTTTTTTTCCTTTTCATGCCATCAAATTAAATTTCCAATCTCTTACTTTAGTTGGGAAGGAGTGGGATAGGATCACCAAAAATATCTATTCGGCATCATGTTCTGGAATTAAACCTTCCCAAACCCCCCCCCCCTTAGCCTTTTTCTTCCCTAAACGTTTTGAATCTTGCCCCACCCCTGGATATTTCCCACGTGAATGACACTTCCTCATCATCCTCAAGGGATTCTATTAAAGATTTGATTTCCAATCACCTTTGCAACAGGGTTATCCTGGAAATAAAGGAAGTAAACAAAAATTTTGATGGGTTAGGTCTCAACCCACCTTAATCACATGGGATAAGGGGCAGAGGAAGGAAATATTTTTTTTCCAAAGCTCAATCCAAAGCCTCACTTGATATTGCAACAGGAAAACAATAATCTATAATTTGGGCCCTTAGAGCATCTCATCCCTGGGAAGGGGGCAAGACATGAAATTTATTTCCTTTAATTGTAGGGGTGTAGCGATTCGCTCCAAAAATTATACTCTCCAAATCCTGGTGGAGTCAAACCAAGTAGATATCATTTTGTTGCACAACTGAGAGGGGGGGTGAATCAGTTGTCACTGTGCTTAAACAATTATGCTTATTTTAAATTATTTGAAGAGCACTTAATGACAATCACAATAATGCAGGAAAGTAAGCAATAGAACAGTCAACATCATTGTAACATATGAAAACTACAGAGACAGATATTTTCTAAGGAAACCCATAAAGGGTAAAAACCTCTTATTCTTTATATGATAAGTAATCTTTACATTCTTTACATTATCATATATATGAGCACCAACTCATAATGAGGCTACAACCTCTGTTTTGCAAGCAACAACTTGTTGAGAGCACCAACTCTCTGTTTTCTCTAGCACCTACTAGAAGGAAGCACCAACTCCCTAGTTTCTCTAGCACCCACTAGAAGGAAGCACCAATTGCCTAATTATTCCAGCACCAACTGGATGGAAGAACCAACTTCCATTCACACAGGCACCAACCTATATAACAGAGAACAATAGTTCTCCCTTGCACCACCCTGCCTCCCTTCTTTCTCTAGTTGCAACCAGATGGAAGCTACAACTCCCTGTGTTCAAGCACCCACTTGAACCTTTGTGGACAAACAGTCCTCCCTAGCACCTCCCAACCTCCCTGAAATATAAATCTTTGCTATTATGACTTATTACAGCGATATAAAGTTCTTCAATGACTTACCAGTCTCATCATTGTTCTGCTACACTGCGCTACTTTGTCTGCATCAGTGTCTTCTGCACACTCCTTGCACTTTCTGTTCTTTTTCCTTTTATTCTCTCTAAGCCATGTCCCTTCAATGCACCATTCCCCTTCTGTACATTTCTACTGTTGCGCTCTACCTCCTTCTTCACACCTCAATCACACTCAACAGCAACACCCATTTCTTTTTTGTTCAACATTCTTATACTCTCTGTGCACCTTGTGCATGCAATCTACTTCTTTCTCTTGCATCCTCTCACGCCCCAATATCCTCCACATTGGGGTGTTTTTGCCACTTTCCTCTTCCACAGCTATCCCATCTCATGTGTGCCACATTGTCTCACTCTCTTCTACATCTCCTGCTCATTGTGAGTGCACTGCCTGATCATCATGGTAACTCTTCAGCTTCTCTGGCGGTTTCACCCATGCATCCATCATCACTGGGTGTTATCTTGAGATTACTCAGCTTCTCTGGCAGTTGAGACTCTTCGTCTTCTCTGTCATAGACGAGCTCATCCTCTGGCAGAAACCATCATTTATTTCTAGCAGTTACACTGTGAAGTGCAACAGTAGCCCTCCGATCTTATTCAAATTCATCTACACCGTTGAATTGACTTCATTGAATCTTGTGTTCATTTCTCCATTTCGCACTTCAACATTTCAGGATCCCCGTGGTGAATATTTAGTTACTCTCCATGTCCCAATCCCCGAAACTCCGAAATGGAGATTTTCTGCACTAACTCCTTCCTCCATCTTCCGTCAATGTAACCAATGGCTATGACCACAGGCTGAGCCAAAACGTGTTTCGCATTTCAGCATTTTGGCAATTCAACAATCCTGTTGTGAGGCTTCTCAACTCTCCAAGTCGCGATCTCCGAAACTCCGAAAAAGGAGCTTAGTTGGACTAGCTTCGATCATTTCGGCATTTCGTGATTTCCCATGTTGTGAGGCATCTCGACTCTCCAAGTCGCGATCCCCAAAAATCTGAAAAAGGAGCTTAACTCTTTGAACTCTTCTCTACAGTTCTTCAACAATGTGACCACCGGTTGTGACCACAGCCTTATTCAAAAACTGCATTTCACAATTTTGCGTTTCGGCACTTCGGGACTCCTATGATGAAGAGTCTCGGGTCTTGATTCCTCCATCTCCCGATATCCGAAACTATCCTCCTACTTTTGGGATTTCGGTGTTTCACATTTCGCGATTCCGGGACTCCTGATGATGAAGAGTCTTGACTCTTCCAACTCCCGGTATCCAAAATTTTCCTCCTTCTTCCGGGATTTCGACGTTTCACATTTCGCAATTCTGGGACTCCTGATGATGAGGAGTCTTGACTCTTCCAACTCCCGGTATTCGAAACTCCGAAATGGAGTTATTTCCCAGTCTGCAAAACTCTTCGTTTATGTGCCTATTTCAGGATTTCGACGTTTCGCATTTCATCGTTTCGGCATTTCGGCACTCCTGTGGTGAAGTGTTTCGACACTTCAACTCCCAGTATCCAGGACTCTGAAATGGAGTTATTTCCCGGTTTGTAAAACTCTTGTTGATGTGCCTCTTTCAGGATTTCGGGATTCCGGATTTCGCAACTCCGAGACTCCTGTGTTGAAGAGTCTCAACTCTTGACTTCTCAATCTCCTGGTATCCGAAACTCTGAAATGGAGTCGGATCAACGTATTCCAGCGTTTCGTATTTTGTCATTTCAACATTCTTGGTGTGAGTTGCTTCCTTGACTCCTCCAATGCCCAGTATCTGAAACTTCAAAATGGAGTTTACGCTTCTGATCTTTCCATGCAATTATCCCTGCGTTGTTGATCTTCCTTGGCTGTCTGTTTGCCATCAAATAAACAAGCACACTCTTACACTCTTCGTGCACCTCTGCACTATCTCTTCTGAGCTTACGTTGTCCCTATTTTTCCATCATTGCATACTCTGATCTTTCCATCAATGAAAAGCACATCTACCTGAAAACATGCCAACAATCTCCCCATTTGGCATTGATGGCAACCCTTAATGACTACGCTAATCTGTTTGGACCTCCAACTATAGCATCCGGTCTGGACCACTCCTTTTCTCCCCCTTTAACATCAATGTCAAAGAAAACATGCTCCCCCTGAGTTGTTGCATTATTTTTAGGAGGTATCAGATATTCAATCAATACAAAGCTCCCCCTAATAGGATGGACTCTCTTAGGTGTGAGACGGGATGACACCTAGCTTCTATCGGAGATATTCAAATGGTGTCTTGGCTAGGGGTTTAGTAAATATGTCTACAATTTTTTCTATGGTTGCAATGTAATGGACCTGAACAACCTGATTGGTGACATGCTCTCTCAGAAAACGGTATTTTATGGGAATATGATTAGTATTGGAGTGGAGTACAGGATTCTTAGACACACTAATGGCACTAGTGTTATCACAATGAATTGGGATTGGTGCTGCATATTTTACCTCCAAGTCTGCAAGTGTCTAAATCATCCATAATACCTGAGTGCAACAGGTAGCAACAGCAATGTACTCTGCCTCTGCAGTCGATAAAGAAATGGAACTTTGCTTTTTACTAAGCCATGCTATTAATGAGTCACCCAGAAAGAATGCTCCTCCACTGGTGCTTTTTCTCTCATCAACACAATTTGCCCAATCTGCATCTGAATAAGCAGTTAACTAAAAATTCTGATTTCTGGGATACCACATACCATAAGTCATTGTTTCTTTCAAATACCTGAATATCCTTTTGACAGCTAGCAAATGACTTTGTTTAGGTGCATACTGATATCTTCCTACCATTCCAATAGCATGCATTGTGTCTGGGCGAGATGTTGTGATGTACAGTAGGCTGCCTATCATTGACCTATATGAACTTTGATCAACATCAGGTGAGTCATCATCATTGCTTAATTTGCATCCAGTAACCATAGGTGTGCCCACAGGTTTAGAATCTTCCATTTGAAACCTTTTCAACATTTCTCTTAGATATTTGTCTTGACAAATGAACATCCCTTTAGACCTCTGAATAATTTGCAAACCAAGAAAAAATGACAGTTCACCTATCATAGACATTTTAAACTCAGACTCCATGGCAGAACCAAACCATTGTACCAATAGATCCTTATTACATCCGAAGATGATGTCATCTACATAGACCAGCACAATGAGCAAATCATTACTCTTTGTTTTGATATATAGATTGTTGTCTATTGTTCCTCTCTTGAACCCTTTGTCTTTGATATACGTATCCAGTCTGTGATACTAGGCACGAGGGGCTTGTTTTAACCCATATAAAGATTTCTTTAGCTTGCATACTAAGTCAGGGTTATCAGACAGTTCGAAACCCTCTGGTTGTTCCATATAGACTTCTTCATTTAAATCTCCATTTAGAAAAGCTGACTTGACATCCATTTGATAGACTTTAAACCTTTTATAACAAGCATAGGCAAGAAATATCTCGATAGCTTCTAATCTTGCTATGGGTGCAAAATTTTCATCATAATCCAGTCCTTCTACTTGAGCATAGACTTTACAGACCAATCTTGCTTTGTTCCTGACAACTTGTCCCTGCTCATTCAACTTATTCTTAAAGATCCATTTGGAACCAATGATATTTTTACCTTCAGGTCTA
>JZKD02S1948811.1:156814-198457 GCA_000966675.3 Picea glauca | reverse complement strand
TGCATACGATCTCCGTTTTAGGCGTATGATAGCTCGTTGGAAAGATCTATCCGAGGACTACAACATTTCTGACAAAATTTGTGACAAATTTTGCAACCGCAACATACCCCAAAAAACATCGTTTAGGGCCTCAAAACGGCTCCCGAACTTCAGGACCCGAAAAACTGCTAAAAATAGTAAATTGCCAAAAATGCCAGAACGTTGTTTTGAGCCAGTTGGAAAAGGTGGGTGGCCACCGATATCCATCTGGATCACTAGGAAAGGAATATATCGCAAAAATATTGGACCATCTTCTTTTGGAAAGACATATCTTGGAGTCTTCCCTAATGTGTAGACAATGGGTGGGAAATGGGGGAGAATCATACCACCATCCTATTCTCCTTGAAGTTTCCCACCAACCAAAAAATATTGCAAGTCCATTTAAATTCAATTCATCATGGCTAAAAGATTAATATTTCATAGCTCTAGTAAAGGAAGTCTAGACACCTATCGATACCTCTACAGGTATCTGGGTAGCTCTTCAAATGGCCACAAAATTGAAAAGGCTGAAGAAGGAGACGTGACTTTGGGAAAGGAGGAAAAGACAAATGGAAGACCAAGAATTGGCTGAGATAGAAAGAGACCTTCAAAACTTGTTTGAAGCAGAAGGAGGAGGGTATGAAAACCAGGAATACAAGGACCAAATCCTCAATCTTGAAAGGAAGTGCAGTCATCTTCTCAAAAAAAAAGAATAAGCATGGCGTTTAAAAATCATATCTTTGTGGCTCAAAAGCAGGGATGAGAACACAAAGTTTTTCCAATCCATTACAAAAGGGAGAAGAATGGAAAATACAATTTGGAGTATGAATGACTCCCAGGGAAACAAAGCCTCCTCATTTCAAGGCATGGCACAAATGAGCACAAGACACTTTAGGAATATGTTTAAGGAAGATGTCATTTCTTAGATTGAGGATATTTTGAGCATAATCAGACCATTCCCCAGGCTTGCATGAGAAGAAGACAACAAAGAACTAGTGAAAGAAGTTAAGGAGGAAGAATTGAAGGAGATAATCTTCAATTTTCAAAAGGACAAGAGTCCAGGCCCAGATGGTTGGTCAATGGAATTTTTTATGGGGCTCTACGGCTTAATCAAGAAAGATATACTAAAAGTGGTGGAGGAATCAAGAAAAAATGACCATGTCCATGACCCTTTCTATGCTACTTTTTTATCCCTGATTCCAATGGTTAATAATCTGGGTACCTTGGAAGACTTCAAACCAATTTCTCTTTTCAAAATAATAATATCAAAAATAATTAGTAGAAGAATCATGGCATTTTTTCCAAAAGAATTTCATTGGAACAATTTGGGTTTCTGGAAGGAAAACAAATTCATGAAGCCATAGAAGTTTCACAGGAGACACTTCATAGCATCAAAACTAGGAAATTGAAGGGGCGGAAATAACAATTGACCTCTCAAAGGCCTATGACAGAGTGAGTTGGGTATGTATAAGGCTACTACTAACTCACCTTGGCTTTGAGATCTCCTTCATCAATTGGGTGATGGGATTTTTATCTACTGTATCGTTTGCAGTCCTTATTAACGGGGTTGCTTCCCATTTCTTCAGAGTAGGGAGAGGCCTCAGACAAGGCTTCCCTCTCTTGCCTCTATTTTTTATGTTGGTATTCTAAGGACTAAGTTGAGCCATTCAAGAGGCAAAGACCATAGGTTCTTTTCAAGGAATCCACATTTCATGGGGCTTAAGTATTACACATCTGATTTTCATAGATGATGTGTTGATTTTCTATAATGGACGGCCCGAAGATGCAGATAAGCTTACAAATATTGTGGACCAGTTTAGAAAATCCACTGGGATGCAAATAAATGAGCAAAAATCCAAAATTTCGACAAATGCTATGACATACCAAGAACTGGAAAGTTATAAATCCACCTTTTCATATGAGTAGAAACACTTTGATGAAGGGTTGAAGTATTTGGGTTTCCACCTCAAACCGAACAGCTACAGAAAGGAATATTGGGCATGGTTAATAGAAAAATTGGAGAAAAGATTAAAGGTATGGAGCTTGAATTGGCTATCAAGAGAAGGAAAGATGGTGCTATTAAAATCAATACTGGAAGCCATTCCGGTCTACTAGATGTCACTGGCTTGGATTCCTAGAGGAATTCTTGAAAAGATTAAACAAATTTGTTCAAAGTTTTTGTGGGAAGGATCAAAAGAGCAGTTCGTATTTCCATGGGTAAAATGGAGTGTGTTAGCAACCCCAAAGTAGTTAGGAGGGTGGGGCCTTAAAAATATCCATATTTTCTCTAAAGCCCTGGTAACAAAGGTTGGTTGGAGACTCATCACTACTACAAGCCTGTGGACAAGATTAATTACCCAAAAATACATTCATTCAGCCACAATATAAGATTGGTTTAGGACTCCAACTAAAGAAGCAAGGATTCGCTCAATCATTTGGAAGGATACTCAAAAATATTTCCAAGTAATAGGGGAAGGTTTGGCATGGAAAATTGGAATGGGAAACAAAGTCAGGATTGGAATGGAGCCATGGTCAGGAAGCAATAGAAAGCATATGCTCCCTCAGGTTCTGATAGAAATATTACACCTGCAAAGAGTTTATTATCTCTCTCAAATTGTGGATCCAACCCAAACAACCGTTTGGAGCCAAGGATGGTTAACTACTGACCATTTTGCGTTAGAAGAAGATATTTATAATATTATAGAGCTTACACCAATGGCCCAAAGACAAACCATGTCAAGATTACGATCAGAGAGGATGAACTCATCTAGAAGCACTCCCCCTTTGGGGTTTATACTCTGAAAGAAGGTTATACCCTGATTAATGTAGAGAAAATGAAAATGGAACCGAACTAGTGGTGGAAGGAGGTATGGAAGATCAAATGTCCCCTCAAGGATAGAATCTTTCTATGGTGCCTTTTAAAGAAGACAATGCCCATTTGGGATAGAATGAAAATCATAAATTTGGAGGGACCATGATGGTTTATGTTGTGAAAAAATGAGGAAAAATCATCCTTCCACCTGTTTATGGAATGCTCTTTTACTATAAAGGTCTGGAAGGAAGTTTTGGCCAAGTTAGAATAGGGATGTATTTGGCAGGGTCCCTCTTTAGAGGACTCCTGGAAGGATTGGTCAACCTCTAGATCAAATGAAAACATAAAATCAATACCCCTCCTCATCATGTGGGGAGTTTGGCTAGCCATAAATGTGGAAATAGTCAAAGACACTATATCCAGTCTGAACCATATTTTTATTCATTGCATTGATATCCTATCTCATTTCCCCCAGAGGAAAAATTTACCCCTTCCAAGGGTGGTACGCACAGAAGAAGTGGACAAAAAAAGGCCGTGGGATTTCTTTGACGGAGCAACCATATTAGATAGTCGAAGGAGTGGAGGAGGGGCAATACTATTGTACTCAGATACACATTTCTTTACTTTAAAAATAAGACTAGGCCCGAGACAAACAATTTTACATAACTGATGGCCATAAAGTTTTTGATCACTTTCACAAAAGAGAGAGGGGTTACTTATTTACATATTTTTGGTGACTCCCGGCTGATAATAAATTGTTTGAACAAAATTTAGAAATGTCACAACACCAGACTCAGTCCTATTGTGGAAGAAGTTCTCAGTATAATAGACTATTTTTTCCTTTTTTTCTTCATCGTGTCTATAGGAAAAGGAACGAAAGGTCCGATCAACTCTCTAAGGAGAGTCTTCTACTGGATATCAGGCAATGGTCAATATAAGAAACACTAAATGGCTCCCTAGTAGGAGTCCAGCGTAGATCTTTCTTGGTTACTCAAGATTAGAGTTTCTAGTCCACAGTTTGGATATAGGGGACAATTTTGTTTTGTCTTTATTTGGTTGTGACAACATTGTGTTTTGAATCAGCAGTTACTATGATCGACCGCCTTTTTTATATGCATGGTCTATATTTTATTGTGATACATACATGAAATTGTAGTTTTGATAAATTTCCTTGGCTTTTATCTATGGTTGGTATGTAAAATGATCTAATATATTTTTTTTATTTCATGTACAAAGATCGGGTTGCAAGACCTTTGTTTTGGACATAGGAGATGTCATACATTTTGTAAACTCTTATATTGATGGTAATAAAATTTTCTTCTTTTTTTCCTAAGGAAAAAATAAATAACATGCAATCAAAAATTCATAAATGGAAATAGAAAACTTACATTTTAATAGAAGAGGAAACAAACTTTGCACTAGAAATTTTCCACCCAACCATAGTTATCCAGTGCATATACCACCCCGAAGCTAAACTATGAACCACCAAGGTGAAGGAACCAAACTATGAGCTTTTATCTCACTCAACCAGACTAATTTTGTCTCACGGTTTAGCTAATATTCTCAGTACAAAGCACTTCGACCATCTCATCCAATGATTAAACAACAATGGAATTCTCTTCCACTACCCTACACAACATAAGGAAGATGTTTCCTTTCTTTTCTCAATAGTGAATTAGGAATATTCTTCCCTTTCAATGCTCTTTAGTGTAGACATAAAGCGTCCAATTTGTTGAATGCCTTATGGGGATAGCCTCCAAAAATAACACCGGGATATCAAGCATCCAATGAAAAAAAAATACATATTGGGTGGAGTCCTCCTAACTTTCCCAACCTCTATGCTCACCTACAATCATCTATCTCTCATCCAAGGTCCACAAATTCCTCTTTCACAATGTCGAGTTGGTCAATTTACAGATTGGTTAATGATTAACCATGGAGAATACATCATGGGAAAGTGTAGAGCATGAACATGAGAGTCATATAATGAATGAAAATGAGAGAGTTTAGGGAATGATAATTGACTTCCCTTCTAACAAGTTAATGAGGTAGTCTTACACTTCCTCATAATGATTTCACTTAGCCCATTCCTCATCAACTAAATGAGGTGGACTTCCTCACCAACATATACATGTATTCAATGATTGGTTTTTTGAATAAATGGAGGTGGATGTGTTTGTTTAAAACACAATGGAAAATAGATGAGTTCATACACTAACAAATGAAAATGGATGATTACTTTCCCATAGGCCCTATTTCCTCTTTCCCTCTAGTAGAATCACAACCCCTCTTGTGCTCTCCACAACTATCTTGGACCATTATATATTATATTCTAACATTAATATTTATAGAACTTGATTTCACCATGGAAAGCCTACCACATAGTTCATAAAAGTATTTTACAGTATCTACATCCTTGGTGAATTGATAGTTCAGCCTTGTGTTGAAAATATTTTTTTCATTGATGTCAAAGACAAGGTGAGAGTACATATGTCTAAGATAAAGATTGCAATATGGAGATTGTTGGAAATATTGTTTTTGGATTTTTTATGCTTAGTTTGGATGCCCTATCTTAGAAGGATGTTTTAATCTGAATATCTAGTTCAAATGGGAGCATAGGTCATATGATTAGAAATCTTATTCTGATACATTTCCAATGGTATATGGAACTCCCTCTAACTCCTTATGAATGAGGAGATATGAATTTTTCTATCAGATAACCCAACTAGAAAGTTCAGGTCGACGCATCTAGTATTTATAGGTCGACCCTAAAAGTGAGCAAAAAAACACTATAAATATAAGATAGATGTGCACATTTGTAGAGCATACAAGAAAGAAGATCAAGTTTGAGGTGCACAAGAGAATTTGGAGAGTATTCTTGGGGTCTAAAGGTGTGCAAGAGGATTTTTCTTGGAGTTTTAGGCATGTGCTATGAAGGACTAAGGTTTATGATGCCGCAAAGTGCATTGTTTTGAGGTTGTGATGTTGCAGTCTGGGATTATATTCTGAGAATGATGCTACGAGGTTTGTTAGGGCATAAAGGCTAAATCTGACTAGGGTTTGAATCTATGTCTGGGATATGAAGCAAAGAGAGGTGTTGGAGCATGAAAGTTAAGGGTATGATGATGTTATGAAATACATGAAGTATGAAGCATGTAGGTGAATTCAAAAGTACTATGTGTATGAATATCTTAGGTTGGTGTGTATATAGGTCTTACTGAGTTGGTGCTTAGCTAAGGAGATTGGTGTCTCTGATAGGTTGGTGTCTACACAATATCTTGTTGAGTTGGTGCTTAGCTGAGGAGATTGGTGTCTCTAGCATGTTGGTGCCTATGAGCTTTGTGACAGTAGGTTGGTGCCTACAAACATTTATAAAGATAAGTTTTTTGTGGTTTTCTCCCACAAGGGTTTCCACGTTAAATTATGTGCATAATGATTTGAGTTTATGTGTGCTAATGAATGCTTGATGAATGATTAAATAAAGTAAAAAGTATCTTATATTGATTCACACCCCCCTCTCAGTATAAGCATAAGTTCAATAATTGGGTTCAGGGCAAGTTTCTTCAAAAACAATCTAACTGGTGGAAGGTATATCTCAAGAGCACACATGGCTAGTCAAGAAGGTTTCTCCACAAACAAGGCTCCATTGTTTGACAGAACAAGCTATGCATTATAGAGTATAAGTATGCAGACTTATTTAATGGCTCTTGGGTTTGATATTTGGCAATCATTCGTGACTAGGTATATGGCCCCAAAAACTCCACCAACAAATAACACTCAGAAGAAGGCTAGTGAACATAATGCAAAAACCATGAATGTTATCTTGTGTGGTCCATCATAATCAAAAATTTTCAAGGTGATGCATTTTGAATCGACAAAAACTATTTGGGACTAACTTAAAAATATCTATGAAGGCAATGACAAGGTGAATAAGGCAAAGCTACAAACTCATAGAAGACAGTTCGAGAGTTTGAAAATGAAAGACGAAGAACATGTTGCAACTTATTTCCTTCGAGTGGATGAAATTGTCAACACCATCAGAGGACTTGGTGAGAAGGTTTAAGAACTGATGATTGTGCAAAAGGCGTTCAGGTCTCTCCCCTTAAGATTTGATGCCATGGTCTCTTCAATTAAAGAAATGAAGGAACTGGAGAAACTGACAATGGATAAGTTGCATGGGATTCTCACTGCATATGAGATAAGGGAAAAAAAGTCTAGCATGGAAGGAAGCAACTTTCAAGGCATCAAAGAAGACAAAAGGACATAAATTATGTGATTGTTCTAGCCATGAATTAGATACAGAAGAATCACAGTTTGTGATAAAGCTAAAAATATGATCTGGAAAATACAAAGGTAAGTTGCCCTTCAAATGTTTTAATTGTGGTAGAGTAGGACATTTTGTTGCTAAATGTACATATGCGAAAAGGGAAGATAATGATGATGGGGATAGTAATGATAAAGAATGACATAACAATAAATAAATAAAAACCTTGTAGACACAAAAGTGGAAAATATACTAAGAAGAAGAGTTTTTACTCTAGAGGGGACAATAGCTCATCTAAAGAAAGTGATGGATATGCTTATGATATTGACAAAGAAGAATTCCTCTTCATAGTTGTGGATACAAAGTCTATTGATAAAGAAAATGAAGACAACCAGAAAGAAAAATTATATTAAGAAGAAGAAGACATTGATGGGGAAGTGAATCTTGAAGTAGAACTCATTAGTTCCTTAGAAGAAATAGACAAACTTAGGGGAAAGAATAAAAAGAAGAAAGAGAAATTGCACAAATATGAAAAGAAGGATCATGATATTGATGAAACAGAAAAAATAGTTATCATCCTAAAGACTCGACTAGAAGAGGAAAAAAGGATAGAAGAAGTGGCGAGAAGCCAACTGAAAGAAAATGAAGAAAATTGTGAGAAGCTAGAAGATGAAATAGTTTCCTTAAGAAAGGAATTAGAGAAAACAAATGATCAGTTGAATATAAGCTTTAATTTTGGAAGACTACCAAAATATTAGATAATATTCTCATTTTTCAAAGGTCACCATTCATCAAGATAGGTATTGGCTACAACGAAAATAAAAACACCCCTAAGGGAGATACAAACACTAAGGTCACACAGCCATCAAAAAAGGAAAATGAAGAAATGCCCAAAAGTTATGCCAATATTCTCAAAGGCTCCATAAACAATGAAACCAACAACATGAAAGTAAATGATGACCATCAGAAATCTAATTCTTCTCACAAGAATGAGTTCAGAAGAGTCATTCCACCAAGATGACCTTTCATAATCTGGTACCAAAATCTCTTTCTTGGCTATTGTTTATCTTGCAATACTTTTGGTCATAAAGCAATAGATTGTAGAGCTTATACAAGAAGTTATCATGTGAGAAATAGAAATAGAGGTTCTTATAAAACCTCAAATAATGATTATGTGAGCAAAAAAACTAGAAGTTTTCATGGGTTTGTTGATAGAAACTACAATTCATTTGCTCCCATACTTGATTACAATGTTGAATGTTATAAGTGCAATAACTATGGTCACATAACACGTGACTGTAGAAGCAACATAATAAAGACTCATAATAAAAACAAGGAAGATTATGCTCTTAGCTCAAGCATATAGAAGAATACACAAAGGTGTGGAAAAGGAAGCAAGAAGAACTGAAAAAGGATGAATGTGGACTTGTAATGTATGCTCAAGACAAAGGAATCCAATGGTACATTGATAATGGATGTTCAAAACACATGACAGAGGATCAGAACAAATTTCTCATGGTAAAGGATGAAAAAGGAGGCAGCGTTACCTTTGGGGATAATGCTTCTACAAGGATAGTTGGAAAAGGTATCATTAGTCTTGATAATGGAAATACTAAAACACAAAATGTCTTGTATCTTGAAGGGTTAAAACACAATATTCTAAGTGTTAGTCAAATGTGTGATCAAGGTTACAACCTCACATTTCATTCTAAAGGATGTGAGATAAGGAAAGAAGGTTCAAGAATATTAGTGGCAAATGCAAACAAAACCCCGAGCAATGTATACATTCTTAATGAAGTCAAAGGAGAAAAACGGTGTATGGGACAAGTAGACGAAATATGTTTATGGCATAGAAGGATGGGTCATATAAACTTTGACAACCTAGAAAAACTCAGCAAGGCACAAACAGTAAGAGATATGCCAAGGATCTCAAAACCTACAAAAATTATTTGCAAGCCATGTCAGCACAGGAAGCAAACGAGAGTTAGTTTAAAAAAAAGGAATACTCAACATCAAAGTCATTGGAACTTGTACACATAGACCTCTACAGGCCAGCAAGAACACAAAATTTAAAAGGTGAGAGTTATTTTATGTTGCTTATTGATGATTACAGAAGAATGACATGGGTTACATTTCTTAAAGAACAAATTGAAGCATTTGAGAAGTTTAAATCTTTCAAATCCCTAGTTCAAATTGAGTCTAATTTAAAAACAAAGTTCTTAAGATCAAACATATGAGGTGAGTTTACATCTTATGAATGTGATGGATTATTTTAGAATCATGGAATCAAGAGAATTTTTTCGGCAACAAGGACTCCACAACAAAATGGAGTTGTAGAAAGAGAGAACATAATTGGACAACAAATGGCTAGAACAATGTTGAATTAAGCCAAGCTATCAGACACCTTTTGGAGAGAAGTAGTCCGCACAACAGTCTACATTTTGAATAGAGCACAAATTAGAGTGAACAACCACAAGAAACCTTATGAATTATGAAAAGGTAGACCAACTACAGTTAAATACTTCAAAGTATTTGGGAGCAAGTGATATATAAAGAGAAATGAAGATAATTTAGGCAAGTTTGATTCCAGAACAGATTAAGATATATTTCTTGGCTATGAATTTGAAAGCAAGGCCTACAAATGCTACAACAAAAGACTATGCACTATTGTATATAGTATTGATGCAAGAGTGGATGAAACAATACCTCAAGAGGAAAAGTCACAAACAAATGAAGATCCATAGGAGACAATCTACAAAGAAGAAGAAAAGAAAGAACAAGAAGAAATAGAACACCAATATCCAAATACATCATCCATAATTTTCCAAAAGAATCATAAGTCAGATTCTTGGTGATATAGATGCAAACGTTTAGACTAGAAGAAGATTGAACTTTTATTTGATATCTAAAATATAGCCCAAGAATTTTACACAAGCTAGTGAAGATAAGCATTGGGTTAATGCTATGGAAGAATAACTAAATTAGATTGAGAAGAATGAGACATGGGAACTTGTGCCCGGACCAAAAGAAAAGAATTTGATTGGCACCAAATGGGTTTTCAAAAACAAATTGGATGAATATGGACAAGTAGTAAGAAATAAAACAATATTGGTCTGTAAAGGGTATGCTCAAGTTGAGGGTATTGAATTTGAAGAAACCTTTGCTCCAGTTGCAAGATTAGAACCAATCATAATGGTTTTGGAATTTTCTTGTTTCAAGAACTTCAAAGTCTATCAAATGGATGTCAAGTCAACATTTATAAATGGAAATCTAGAAGAAGAAGTATATATTGAACAACCAAAAAGATTTCAATTGTTAGACAACGAAGATTATGTATGCATACTGAAGAAAACACTCTATGGACTAAAGCAAGCTCCCAAAGCTTGGTATTCAAGACTTAAAAAATGCTTTCAACAACAAGGTTTCAAAAGAGGAGCTGCAAACATCAATATTTACATCAAAATAGACAATGCATATTTGTTAATCATTGTGGTTTATGTGGATGATATCATTTTTTGAAGTAATGATGATAGAATGAGCCAAAATTTTGCAGAAGAAATGCAAAAAGAATTTTAGTTGTCCGTGATTGGAGAATTTTCATTCTTTATAGGTTTGCATATTTCTCAATCCAACAAAGGAATATTCATTTCTCAGACCAAATATATCAAGGAAATATTGAATAAATTCAGAATGGATTACTGTGCACCAGTCAATACACCCATGATCATAGGATGCAAGTTGAGAAAAGACGATGAATTTCCAAGAGCAAATAAAACATTGTATAGGTCAATGACTGGAAACCTACTATATGTGAAAAAATCAAGGCCAGACATAATGCAAGCAGTAGGATTGGTTGCAAGATGTCAATCTGTTATCACCATATAATTCCCAGCTGGTGTTCGAGTTTCGAAAATTTTATGATGAATTAAATCGCTGCAGAGCTGTGATAAATTTAGAGGACTCGTCTATATCTGGCGGCATTTGGAAAAAATAGCAGAGATATGAAGAATAAATCTCAGCCGGTCATCGATCTCAAAGGCGGCCCAGATCAACGGCCGAGACGTGTATCGAAGATACAACTAGCACAAAGATTAAGCGGTCGAGGGCGGGTCGGGGAAAACCATCACGATTTTTTGCGAGACGCGTGGCACCCTTAGAATTATATCGGAAAGGAGGGTTGTCTGACCAAAACCACCTTTTTCAACCTCCGATGTCAAATTCGTCGGGCAAGATGCTGACCGTAGATCTTGAAACGACCCAGATCAACGGACGAGGTACAATTCGGCGATCGAAGTAGCGCGAGAATTAGCAGACAAGGGGAAGATCAGGAAAAACTTCCCTAGTTTAAATCATGGACACGTGGCGTTCTCTGAGACACATCAGAGCTAAGGATGGTTCATCTAAAACCTCTTTTTTCCAAACCCCGATGGTAATAGACGCCTATAAAAGGAGGGACCCTGCGCATTATTCTATTAGTATTTGAAACAGCTGGGCGGTCAAAGAGATTATTCATGATGGTGAAACGTTTCTTTTTGTTAATGATTGTAAGTCATTTCGTATACCGAAACTGACATCCGAAACTGTTACAGAAGCTTAAACGTTTCATTTTCAGTTATTTTTTATCAAATTGTATAAGTACTAAGAGGCTTGAATTAGCCAAGGGGGGAAAAAGTGCAAGGGCACAATTCTGGTGGTTCTGGACTCTATTGTAATTTTTCTGGGACTGAATTGAATACATATGAAGAAGCATTTGGAACTGTTTATGAAAAGATTTTAATTGGTTGTGATATGAGTTATGTCTTCTTTCATAGTGTGTATTTCATCTGTTTCTTTAATTCCACTTACACTGTCTTCTGTTTAAATTGGAGAGTTAAAGGCCCAGAATTCGTCTTGTGACGCTCTCGACTCAAGCAATTTAAACTATGTATGTTTCTTCTTAGCTAATTCAGAATTCATTTGCATAATGCTCTAATGTAGTTATTTGTCTTCTTTATCTTCCTACACATCTTTTTATTTCAATAATAACTCAGATTCATCGCCTTATTTATCCTTTTTCCTCTGGAGAGTTCTATCAGTCTATGCATTGTCTTCGTTCATTTTCAAAATTTTGACTCCATAGCCCATAGTGTTCTCCTCTTCTTCGCCAGCAACTCTATTAAAAATCTCCCAAACAAATCAAATTTATTCATCGGTTTCCATAGATATATCAAGTGACACGAGAGAGCCCTCTCTGAGTTGGGCAGGCTAGTGCCTCAGCTCTAAAGTTGGTTGAAAAAATTACCCTTGTCATCTGTTTGATAGCCGAGCAGATTTACAGGGTGCTAACATTTTGGCACCGTTGTCGGGGATGAAATTGAAAAATTTTCCCTGGGAAGAACGACATGGTTGAGTTCTAAGGTCTGAGAGCAGCAAACACTTAGGCACATATTGGTTGTATTCCTGCTCTGGTGACTCCACACATCAAAAATCAGTTTGAAGGCGATTCTGTTGGTAGAAGAATCCAGAAATTCAAATCTTCAATGGCAACTCCACTCTCAATGCATAATCCAGCTTCCAAAACATTATTGGCGACTCCACTCAAGCTTCGAATGTAATTCAAAGACTCCACTGGAAGATGAGATCCCTTGACAGAGGTATGAAAAGACATTATGGAAGAAAACAAGTACTTAAAATTGGATTTTTTCCAAGGCATTTTATTGTTTGTTATAAGTTACCTCTGGTCCTTCCTTGAACATGCCAAATAAATTTGTATTTACCTGCTTCATTCTAATGATGATCATGCGAAACTTGCAATTGTATATCCTCCTCTTCAAGTGGAACATGCATATCCTCACTGTATCACTGATTTTGATAAAAAAAATCCATCTGGGCCATGTGATGACCATAGCCAAGTTGATGAGCCTCATGAAACCATGGTTGATGTTTCATCTCCTACACTTGATCCAACACCCTCCAAGACTCATCATTGATATAGACCCTTAAAGTTACCCCACATCCTTCATAATTTTCCTCCAAAACACTATGAGTACCTACCTATGTTTGATGGGGAAACCGATTCCATATCAGCTGGAAAACACATCCAAGAGTTTGATCATTTTATAGATTTGTTTGAGATTGACCATGATGATGTTTGTATGAGGGCCTTCTCTCAATCCTTGAAAGGAGACACCAAAGACTGGTTTAAACATTTGCATCCAAAGACAATTAGCTTATGGGAGGAATTGAAGGATGCCTTTTTAAAGTTTTGGGGCAGGAAGAAATCTTTGGATCTACAACTTATAGAGTTATATGCCTTAAAAAAGAAGAGCAATGAAACTATTTCTATATTCAATAGAAGGTTTTCTAGTATATATTACAATTTTTCCAAAGAAATTCAACCCACTGAAGTTGTTGCCATGCTCCATTATGCAACTACTCTTCATCCAGATTTGGCTTTCATCCCGATGGAAAGAAGACCTAAGTCCTTACAACAAATGTTTAATGATGCTCAGGACATTCAACACAACGTCCAAGCATGAAAACGGATCCAAAATGAGGGGTTGAATGCTCAATAACATGAAAGTGAATATGAACAAAAAATAGTTGATTGGAATCTTGAGCATAGAATTGACAATATCATAGGTCCTCTTGAAGTTTCCAATGCTAACGATTTTTGCAAAAAATTATATCCCACTTGTTGAAAGAGGAGGTGTTGATTTAGCTTTTGATCCATCCCATGATAAGCAGGGGGCTGATCGTTTTATGTATTCATTTGTAGACAGTCAAGAAGATGAATTTGCAAATCAGATTATCAAAGAACATGTTGATATTCCAAGTTTGTTCTTGTTAGATGACATTGCATATGTTGTTGATTTGCCTATATATGATTAATATGATGATGATTATGATGTTGACTCCCTAGAACAACCAACTAGATTTTCTCTATCAGAAAATATTCCTTCTCAGCAGTGTAATGAGAGCAATCAGCCTACATATCACAGTTACAAAGAAGAAAGTATTGAATCAACTGAAGGGAATTATTTACCTTTATGTTTTTCTTCATTTAAATTGTTGAAAGCAAATCATGAGATAACAAAGGAAGTAGGGAAGTCTGATTGCATTCATAGTGGCATTGTTTTACATGAGAAAATGGTTATCAATGAGGAAGAACAACAACCTTCTCATGCATTTAATGATCGTGTTGCTGATTACATGGAAGGTCATCTCAATTCAGATTTGCAACCCGTGCTAAACTACCAGCTTCGAAATGAAGATGATAGTAAATCAACATCATTGTTAGACATAGATTTCTTTCCACCAGGGGTTTCATTTCATCCAACACTATCTTCTGATTCAGAAGATTGTTATTTCTAGCAGTCTCAACAGATTTTTCAGCTTCTTGGTGGCAATCAACATGTTAAATCACATGAAAACAAGAATGCAGTGGAAGGGGTGAAACATGATTGTTGTTTTCTACATATTTTAGAGGATCCATTTGCAGTTTTGTTGGAGGCAATGAACAGTCCAAATGTTTTTAATTTTTTGAGATTTGGATTTATGGATGAATTTTTGAATGAATTATCAGTAAGCAGGAATTGGAGCAAGCTTGTGAAAAGTAAACAAACAGTGGATAAAATGCTTGCATGGTTGCATTGGCATTTTGATTTCACTTGATTGGCAGTTCATTTCAGCAGTTAGAGTAGGTAGGAGTGTGTGAATAAGCTTATTGGTCAGGCATTTTTCAGTTTGGATTTCCAGTAGTGTGTATAGTCATATTTTAGTAGTGTGTTCAGTATTCAGTATCCAGTGGAGAGAACTATGCAGAGTTTGGTTTTCAACAGACACTAGTGACAGGTTGGAGCAAGGTACAAAGACATGTTTTGGGATCAGCCCAATGGATCAGGCACGTGGTCTACTGTTATTTTCTACCTCATGGGGAGGATAGCATCCCCAGTCAGAGCCAATGTTATCACCATATAATTCCCAATTGGTGTCCGAGTTTCGAAAATTTTATGATGGATTAAATCGTCGCAGAGTTGTGAAAAATTTAGAGGACCCATCTATATATGGCAGCGTTTGGACAAAATAGCGGAGATATGAAGAATAAATCTCATCCGAACATCGATCTCAAAGGCGGCCCGGATCAACGGTCGAGACGTGTATCGAAGATACAACTAGCACAAAGGTTAAGCGATTAAGGGCGGGGCGGGGAAAACTGTCATGGTTTTTTGCGAGACGTGTGGCGCCCTTAGAAGTATATCGGAAAGGAGGGTTGTCTAACCAAAACCACCTTTTTCAACCTCCGGTGTCAAATTCGTTGGGCAAGACGCTGACCATAGATCTTGAAACGACCCGGATCAACGACCGAGGTACAATTCAGCGATCAAAGTAGCACGAGAATTAGCCGACAAGGGGTGGACCAGAGAAAACTGCCCTGGTCTAAATCATGGACACACGGTGTTCTCTGAGACACATCAGGGCTAAGGATGGTTCATCTAAAACCACTTTTCTCCAAACCCCGACGGTAATAGATGCCTATAAAAGGAGGGACCCCAGGCATTATTCTATGAGTATTTGAAACAGTCGGGCGGTCAGAGAGATAATTCATGATGGTGAAACGTTTCTTTTTGTTAATGATTGTAAGTCGTTTCGTATACCGAAACTGACATCCGAAACTATTACAGAAACTGAAATGTTTCAGTTTCAGTTATTTTTTATCAAATTGTATAAGTACTAAGAGGCTTGAATTAGCCAAGGGGGGCAGAAGTTCAAGGGCACAATTCTGGTGGTTCTGGACTCTATTGTAATTTTTCTGGGACTGAATTGAATACATATGCAGAAGCATTTGGAACTGTTTAAGAAAATATTCTAATTGGTTGTGATATGAGTTTTGTCTTCTTTCATAGTGTGTATTTCCTATGTTTCTTTAATTCCACTTACACTGTATTTTGTTTAAATTGGAGAGTTAAAGGCCCAGAATTCGTCCTGTGACGCTCTCGGCCCAAGCAATTTAAACTATGTATGTTTCTTCTTAGCTAATTCAGAATTCATTTGTGTAATGCTCTGATGCAGTTATTTGTCTTCTTTATCTTCCTACACATCTTTTTATTTCAAGAATAACTCAGATTCATCGCCTTATTTAGCCTTTGTCCACTGGAGATTTCTATCATTCTATGCATTGTCTTCGTTCATTTTCAGAATTTTGACTCCATAGCCCATAGTGTTCCCCTCTTCTTCGCCAACAACTCTATTAAAAATATCCCAAACAAATCAAATCTAGCCACCAATTTCCATAGATATATCAAGTGACACGAGAGAGCCCTCTCTAAGTTGGGCAGGCTAGTGCCTCGGCTCTAAATTGGTTGAAACAGATACCCCTGTCGTATGTTTGACATCCGAGCAAATTTACAGGGTGCTAACACAATCTACACCAAAGGAGACACATGAGCTAGCAGTAAAAATAATATTCAGATATCTGAAGGGCACATTGGAATTTGGCTTGTGGTATTCAAGAAGTAAGGACTTAACTCTAAAAACATATGTATATTTAGATTGGGTAGGAAGTATTGATGACAAGAAAAGTACCAGTGGAGGAGAATTATATCTAGGAAACAGTCTAGTATCATGGTTGAGAAAGAAGAAAACTTCAATCTCTCCATCCACAACTGAAGCTAAATATATTGCAGAAACAACATATTGCACACAAGTTATCCCGATGAAGTAGACACTGAAGGATATCAAGATAGAATATGATTAAACAATATCAATCATTTGTGCTAACACAAGTGCAATCAACATTTCAAACAATCCTACTATGCACTCAAAGACGAATCATATTCCAAAAAAGTACCACTTAATAAGAGAACATGTAGCCAAGAAGATTTTCAAGATGGAATACATTACCACCAAAGAACATGTTACATATATTTTTACCAAAACCCTTCTCAGATAGAAGATGGGAGTGATATCCCTCTCATATCGCCAATAAAAGGAAGCAGAAGCTTAGGGGAAGAAACCCTTTTCCATTGATTTCAAAGGGGGAGGAGTTGCAAACATAGGAAGAATTGTAGACACAAGGAGAGTTGCAGACAGGGGGAGTATTACATAATTAAATAAGGGTTTCCATCAATGAAAAATGGGGAGATTGTTGGAAATATTGTTGTCATTGATGTCAAAAATAGGGGGAGACTACAAATGTCCAAGATAAATATTGCAAGATGGATATTTGTTGGAAATATTTTTTATTTTTTTTATGCTCAATTTGGATACCCTATATTTGAAGGAATTTTTACTCTAAATACCTAGATCATATGGGAGCATAGGTTATATGGTTGGAAATATTATTCTGATACCTTTCCAATGGTATATGGCACTCCCTCTAACTCCTTAGAAATGATGAGATATGAATTTTTCTGTCAAACAACCCATCCATAAAGTTCATGTCAACCTAACCAATATTTATAGGTTGGCCCTAAAAGTGAGCACATAAATATTATAAATACAGGATAGATGTGTGCACTTGTAGAGAATCCAAGCAAGAAGATCAATTCTGAGGTGCGCAAGAGAAGCTGGAGAGTATTTTTGGGGTCTAAAGGTGTGCAAGAGGAGTTTTCTTGGAGTTTTAACGGTGCGCTATGAAGGACTAAGGTCTATGATGTCACAAAGTGAGTTGTTTTGAGGTTTTGATGCTACAATCTAGGATTACATTATGGGAATGATGTTACAAGGTTCGTTAGGGAATGAAGGATAAATATAACTAGGGTTTGAATATGTGTCTGGGATATGAATCAAAGAGAGGCACAGAATCATGAAAGTTAAGGGTATGATGATGCTATGAAATACATGAACTATGAATCATGTAGGTGAAGTCAAAAGTACTCTGTGTATGAAGATCTTAAGTTGGTGCCTATACAGGTCTTACTGAGTTGGTGCTCAATTGAGGAGATTGGTGTCTCTAGTAGGTTGGATCCTACACAATAGCTTGTTGAGTTGGTGCTCAATTGAGGAGATTGGTGTCTCTAGTAGGTTGGATCCTACACAATAGCTTGTTGAGTTGGTGCTCAATTGAGGAGATTGGTGTCTCCACAAGGTTGGTGCCTACAAGCTTTGTAACAATAAGTTGGTTCGTACAAACATTTATAAAGATAAGTTTTGTGGTTTTCTCTCGCAAGGGTTTCCACGTTAAATTATGTGCATTGTGATTTGATTTTATATGTGCTAATGAATGATTGATGAATGGTTAAATAAAGTAAAAAGTATATTATACTAATTCACACCCCCCTCTCAGCATAAACATAAGTTCAACACCTTGGTCGTAAGCTCTACACTAGGAATCCATACAAACATATTTACATCATTTACACACAGAGTCATTTATTTAAGCTCACATGGCACAACTCCCATCATTATAACCATGCATACAAATTATACATACTTCTATGTAATACATTCTAGAGGTCAAAATTGAGTTATTACATATAAATGCTTTGGTGTAAGTTAAAGAGTGGACAAACTCAACCATTTTTCCGTCAAAATATGATCCGTATTTATGAGCAAAATGAAATGAAAAAAAGATTGAATACCATAACACATAGATACAAAGAACAACAATAAATATCCAATGAACAATAACTTCTATTGAATAAATAAAATAGGCTAAAACTGTAAAACTACATAACTGAAACAACTTGCTCGAATGGTGGTAGCTATCTCTGAGAAGAGATGTGGCTGCTATGCGCATATGTCTAATCAGAATGATTACAATGAGGCTCCAAAGGCCTTTTTAACATTACTCATGAATGTCAAAACCCTAGACATTCAAAAACCTAACCCTAGGAGACGAAACGCCAAAAATTATGTGGGCCCCGATGGGTAAGTTGGTACCTCAACTTCCCGGGGTTGTAACTTTTGCATATGACCTCTGTTTTAGGCGTGTGATAGCCTATTGGAAAGGTATTTTCAATAAATACACATCATGTTGTCAAACTTTGACTTCGTCTACAATTTAACTATGGCAAGCCAAAAAATCATTGTCCAGGGCCCCAAAATGACCTTGGAAGTAAAAAAAGATGTACTGATATGAAAACTTCCAAAATAAGCCAGTTGGAATAGGTGGGAAGCCAGCAATATCCACCTGGATGTTGTGTAGGGATTCAAGACAGGCCTGAAAGTGCAGAACCCACAATTACAAAGAAATGTCATCATTACAAAGAAACATGATGAACTAAAAACTCTCAAGATGAGCCAATTGGAATAGGTGGGTGGCCACCAATATCCACTTGGATCAGTCCTCCCCCCTTAGGAAGCAATGGTATTCATTGCGTTGAGTGCCCCCATCAGGTGAGGAAATTTTTGTTGAATTTGGCCCCACGTGAGCCGTTTTCCTTGGTACAAGAGCTACCCTGCCTTGACAACCCCATAAAGATGGATCATTTGTTGGTGAGTTCCCTTGACCTGTGTGTCCACTATCTGATCATTGGATGCATGTTCCATGCATTCAGGGTTGAGCTATGTTGGTTTCAACTATTATGATATCTCCGAGGTGTCCAATAATGGTGGAAAATATGGCCGATGGAGGTCCACATTGAACATTTGGTGTAATCCAAGGAAGGGTGGAGTGTTGAACTAAAACGAATTGCTACCCACAGCTTTGGTGATAGTGTAATTCCCATAGCAAAGTGGGCGGAGCTTCCGATGGGGCCCTGTAAGACACTCTTTCTGCAAATTTAACCAGACCTTGTCTCCCACTTGAAATAGGTGTGGTACTCGGTGTTGATCATGGTGTTGCTTGTACTTAGCAATGGATTTCTGCAAAATCTCATGGACCTGTTGGTAAATGTGTTGAATCTTCTCAATGAATCTGGTGGCTTTGTGGGCCACAGACTGAACATGGGAAGATTATGTCAGTGTGGTTGCAAGAGGTAGTGCAACATCAATGGGACCCAAGGGTTGTAATCCCATCCCCACCTGAAATGGGCTATGGTCAGTGGAGTTATGGAGAGGCTTGTTGTAGTTGTGCTAAACATAGGGAAGACTCTCATCCCATGTACGTGGATGCTTAGAGTTGTACATGCGCAGAATGTGCACAATCATCCGATTGAAGAACTTTGTCTAGCCATCGGTTTGGGGTGGAAAGCAATGGATTTAGTGAGCTTGGTGTCCAACAGTGACCAGAGACTCGACCAAAATGTGCTAAGGAACCTGTTTTCCTGATCTGAGATGATGGTCTGTGGTATCCCAAAATGGACACACACTGAAGAGCTTGGCAATATCTATTGATGTGATGCTCTTCTTGCAGGATGTGATAATGACCATCTTCGAAAACCGATCAACCACCACAAATACACAATCATTGTCATGCTTGGTGGATGGAAGGCCAAACATGTAATTCATCGAGATGGATTCCCAAGGCCTCTCAGGAGTAGAAAGAGGGGTGTATAAGCCTTTCTTCTTGATGGTTGGCTTGGAAATGGCATAGACAGTGCAAGATCTGATATACTTATTGATGTCTTATTGAAGTTTTGGCCAATAAAAATGTTTCTATAGAACGACCACAATTTTCTCCACACCAAAATGTCTTGTCATATGACTGTAGTGAGCCTCCCAACTCAACTTTGCACGCTCGCTTGTGGAAACACAGAGGTGGACCAGATGGCATAACATTCCATCATGTGATAGATGTGCCTATACCCAAGAGTTGATAGGAACTGGTGAAGTCAAGGTCACACTGATAAAGTTGGGGCCACTCGGATGCCTCATGCCCATAGGAATGGAGCACTCTGGTGAGTGAAGCAATAGGAGGGCGACTGAGGCATTCGATGACATGATTTGTGCTCCTTGTCTTATACTTAATGTTGAGATGGAACTTTTGTAGGTATGTGAACCACTTTTGATGGCAGTCGTTATGAAACTTTCCCTATGTCTATATGAACTACAGAGGATTGTGATCAGTGTGGATGATTGTCTCCTTTCCGAGAATGTAATGTTTACATTGACGGCAGGATTGCACAATGGAATACATTTATTTGTCATAGGTGGGGTATTTCCAGATAATATCATAGAGTGTCTCACTATGGTATGCTACTGGATGACTGTGTTGAGTGAGAATTGCACCTACAGCATAGTTGAAGCCACCAGTCTCAATCTCAAACGATTGTTGCAGATCGAGTAAGGAGAGTATTGGAGCTAAGGACAAGTGATGCCTCAGATCATCAAATGCTTGTTGTTGTATCTTCCCCCATGCAAACTTTGCCTTTCCACCTCCCTTCATTACTTGGCTAAGGTCCCATGCAATATGGGAGAATCCCAACACAAAACTTCAGTAGAAATTGGCAAGTCCCAAGAACCCATGAAGCTCGGTTAGTGTGGTTGGGGCTGGCCAATCACAAATGACTTGGATCTTAGCTGGATCTACATGTACACCATGCTCATCAACAATGTAGCCTAAGTATTGGACCTTTTTCATGTCAAAGGAGCATTTTTCCAAGTTGAGCTTGTGTTGCCACATAGTGCCCAAAACCTGTTGAATATGTTGCATGTGCTCCTCCCAAGTTCTGTTGAAGATGAGGATGTCATCCAGATATACCACCACAAAAGAGTGGTCATCCAGACACACCACCACAAAAGAGTTGGTGAAGGGTCTCAATACATCATCCATCAATCTCATGAAAGTTGTTGGTGCATTTTTTAAGCCAAAGGGAATGACCAACCATTCGAAGAGACCTTATTTAGATTTGAAAGTTGTCTTCCATACATCAGTTGGTTTGATGGGAACCTGGTGATAGCTAGACTTTAGGTCAATCTTGTTGAAGAACTTTTCCCCCTTGAGTTGGTCAAGAAGGTCATCAATTCGCGGAATTGGGTATAGGTTCCTGACTATGATTTTGTTTAATGCTTTGTAATCAATGTAGAGCCTCCAGGTCCCTTCTTTCTTCTGCACTAGCACAATCAAGCTTCTGCAAGGGGAGGAGTTGGGTCGAATGTGCCCCTTTTGAAGTAGCTCTTGGATCTGGTGCTTGATTTCCTCATTTTCTATCAATGAGCAATGATATACTGGTCCATTAGGAAGTGGTGCACCGAGGGTTAGATCAATTGGATGCTTGACTTGGCAGTGTGTTGATACCCCGATGGGTGAGGAGAAGATGTCTATGTACTCTTTCATGATCCCGTCCACTTGTTTCTGCTACAAAGAGAGGCTCTTTGTAGAGGTCACATATGTGGTGATGAACTTATGCCTACTGCGAGAACAAATCACAAAGAAGACGAACTTCCTGGTTTATGAAATGACCTTATTGCATTGCTTCGCAGAGATTAAAGAAATAGCGGTAGACGATGCTACCTCTAGTATCATGTACAATTGTCTACCCAAAGTAATAATAACATTGTGGGCTCTAGACTCATACACAACGTGTCGCTTCCACAAATATGGCTGGCCTAAAAGAACATCACAAACTTTAAGGGGAGAAATATCACACAATACCTCGTCTTTGAAGGGCTTGATGTTGTAGGGTAGACGAAACTGTTGGCTAATGTAGAGATCTCTTCCTTGGCGAAGCCAGCCAATGGTGTAGGGATGCGGGTGCGATGTTATCAGAAGGTTCAGCCGCTTGACAACCTCTGCCAAGATTAGGTTCTTTGACTGCGGCTATCGACAATGAAATGTAGCAGAGTCCCCTTTACTCACATCTGTGAGTGAAAGAGGCGTTCCCCTTCCTATGGTTCTTCTAGTTCACTTGACTGGACTTTGGTGGTAGCGATAGTGGCACCGGGTTCGACATCGATGATCTGCTTCCCACTTTATGTATTTGATTTAGAGTCAGAATCTACCTCTGACTCAGAATCTTTCAACTCATCCACCAGTCAATTCATGGAGTGACATTCTTCAGTGTTGTGCCAAGGGATTGTGTGGTATTCACACCAACTTATCATGTCCTTCTTCGAATTCTCATTACCCTTCTTGGGTTGTGGCTTGGACTGGTTGTCTTGAGAGTGGCCATCTTTTCTCTGTCTCTTGTTTGGTGGGTTGGGACCGCCTTTTCCCTACTTTGGCTGTGAGGAATTTGCGAATCAAACTCTCACCTCTTCTACTTAAATTTCTACTCGATCTTGACAGCATATCTATAAGCTGCACCTAATGATGCGATATCCAGAAACTCCATTTTTTTTTTAATGTATCTTTGTAGAAATATGTGGTAATTGAGCACCAAATGTCGTTCAGAGTCTTTGATACCCAATTTGGTGCGCAAAGTATGGAAAATATTGGTGAAATCTGGTACTGTTTGGTCCCTTTCTTCATGCAGTGTGGTCCATCTTGTGTATTGGTCCTCATAGCTTCCAACATGGTAGTATTGTTCTTTGATGGCATCCCTGAAGGAATCCCTAGTGGGGGCGACTGCAAATATTGCATATTCCTCTGTGGCCCTTTGCTCAAAGTATGTATCCCACCAGTCCTTAACATGGGGGATGACCTTGAGGAGTGAAAAAGTAATATTTTCCCTATCAGAAAAATTATGGACCGAAAAATACCCTTCGAGTAGATTCAACCATTTATCTACAACATCCGCATCTATCAGTCCTTCAAATAATGAAATTTCAAAATTTACATGTAAATTAAAGGGGATTGTGTGGTCGCTTGATGAAGATGCGTCTCTTATAGGCAGTCACTGAAGGATCTATGCAAATTTGTCCATCATCTCATTCCTTTGTCATGCAAGGGCTTGCTTGAGCAACATTTTAAAAGGATCTCCTGCTCCATCATATTTATTCTCGTCCCCCATGAGTTGTGGTCAAATTCGGCATGATCGATCTTACAAAGGCTCGACTGGTTCGAGTCCCAGCTTCTTGTACCCAGATCTTGTTGAGGACATGCAAAAATATAAACAAATAAAGAGTAGACCGCTATGATACAACTGATCCATATGTATGAGCGGAACGAAATTAATAACATATTGAATACCATAACACAGAGATATGGAGAACAACAACAGATATCCAGTGAACAATAACTTCTATTGAATAAATAAAATAGGTTGAAACTGTAAAACTGCAAAACTGAAACAACTTAGTTGAATGGTGGTAGCTATCCTTGAGAAGAGATGTGGCAGCTATGCGTTGTTGATATTATGGTAGTTGTGGGAGGTATTAACCTCCACATGTAACCCTGACAAGAATAGAATATTCTGGGAAGCAAGAAGAAACACTAAAGCATTGGACATAACCCTAGAAGACAAGTCGGCTAAATGAAATATTTAATATTGTGTTTTTAGCCTCTAGAATGACATGTCAGCCCAGAAAGCTAAGCAGGAGCAGTATAAATACAAGACACTAGAGCTCATTTGATAGATACAGCTCGCAACTGCAGAAATTTAAGAGTGCGCACTGAAGAAATTTAGTAAGTGTGCAAGTCTAGAGAGTAGTTGCAGTTGCAGATACTTTTATTTTTGGTTTAGGCTTGGACTTTCTCTTGGTTATGGTTTGGAATTTCTTCCTTGTGTCATAGCTTTGGAGAGAGGTATGCTACATTGATTGGTAATTAGGCCTAGGGTTTTCTTCTGGAATATTCTCTGTCAAGGTTAAGGTGCTCGGGGGTGGCTTCGACCTATGGTTGGGTGACAATATTATTATATTTTCTATGGTGAAACGAGCAAACCTATTATTTCTAACAGGTTATGGGCCCACACTATCTTCGAACAGTCTAACCGTTGGAAGATAGATTGGGAGGATTTGCTCAGTTACAGATGCAGTTGCAGTCAATTTTTTTGTTGTACCAATGACACCCTAACCCTCTTGTTGAGGCACCTTAAGTGAAGAGATTTACCTAATTTCTAAATAGCCTAGTGTGCCTTAACCTAGCACACCTCCTGGTACTCTCAGCAAGCTCAGACGTCAAGTTTGATTTTTTGGTCAAAGTCAAAGCAGTCATGACATACTCTATGAAGTCATAAAACAAGTTAGAAGGGGCTTCTAACTTCAGAGCATGGAAGACAAGGATTGACCTCATCCTTGCCAAGAATAAAGTGTTCGATATCATGAAAGGAAATATCATGGAACCACAGTTTGAAGAAGGAAAAGAGAAGGAACCTCAGAACGTTGCAATTATGGAGAAGTTCAAGGACAGTGACAGCAATTCCATGAGTATCATAGTGGACTATGTAAAAGACCACTTTATACCCTACATCTCTAATCTTGACTCATCTAAGAATATGTATGATGCCCTAGCTAACCTCTTCTTAGTCAGAAACATTGGACAAGTAATGAGTCTGAAGAATGAGCTATGTGACATGAAAATGAATGATGATGACAACATAACATCATACCTTGTGAGAATATCTCAGTTAAGAGATCAACTACAAGCTATTGAAGAAATCATTTTAGAGAAGGAACTGGTAAATTTAGTATTCAATGGCCTTCCCAAGACATGGGATGCATTTTCCGCAAGCATGAACACAAGAAAGGAGTATCCCACATTTTAAGAACTTTGGACTTGCTATGCACAAGAAGAATCAAGGATTAGTGCAAAAGAGAAATCCCAAAGGAAAGATGATGATCAAGCCTACACAACAAAGTTCAAGAAATTCAGGAATAAGAAGAAGTTTGACTCAAGGAAGAAACCAAATCAAGAGAAAGATATGTCAAAAATACAATGCTTCAACAGTTGAAAATAGGGTCACTACAAGAATCATTGTCATGAATTAAATAAAAGGAAGGAAACACACGAAGCATTAGTTATCGAAGAAAGGGAACCCTCAAAGAAGGCCAAGCAGGATAAAACAAACTTCTTCTTCTAAGACAAGGTAACAATATTCTTCATAGTTCTTGTACATACCATGTTTACATAGTTTATGTACATATCTTGCATATCTATTTMTTAGAAGATAAGATGYTCAAAGWGAAACAATACCTATGGAAGAATAACAAGAWAAGGATTKCTATCAYGATGACTACAAGTCAAGCAATACACATGAAAAGATGAAGTACATTGACAATCCTTGGTAACAATTCCTGTGGAAGCTATTACATAAGTAACAACTGCAAGATAAGTCGAAATCAGAATCAAACTTGAAGAAACCCAGAAGAATTCAAAACAGAAAGAAGTCAACAATCAAGAGGAAATTAGAAAAAGACTTGTGACACTTTGCAAAAGGCAATAAGGATGCAGACAGAAGCGTGGACTCTCTTAGATGGAGGGAGATGATTATAGAATTCCAAAAGAAGAGCATGCATTCATGCATGAAGTGAGGATTAGGAGGGAGATAATCCTAAATGATATGATCCATTGAGGATTATGAAGTATCTGTCCATGTTCCAATTGAAAGTAGCAACCATGATAAACAACATGTGTTTAGTTTGACTCTAGAAGAAGTCTTCTTCGAAAAGAAGCCTTAAAGTATCTTTGGTTGTCCATCTACATCCATGATCCTATGATGAAAGGAAGAATTTGCAATCTTCAGGGCATATAGAAGACCCCATGGACCCAAAATCTAAAGAGAGAAATAAGGAAGAACATGAAGATTCCAAGAAAGAAAGAAAAGCAAGAACAACTAGATATTATATTGAGAATCACAAGACTACCAGCTTGGTTTGAACCCACTAAGAAAAAATTGAGCAGAAGAAATGGAAGTTATGATAAAGAACAATGTATAGAAAATATGAAAAAGAATTATGAATGAAAGCATTACAACATTCAGAGGTTCTTCCAGAAGGAGGGAGAATACTATGACAACAACTTTTTCAAGATATACCTCTTTTAGTATCCATGGATTGGAATTTACATGTAAAAGACTTATCTTCCCAATAAATCAAGTGAGAAAGAATATTATACCAGAAAGAGACCCATGTATGCAGATATAAGAAGACCTTGTATGGATTCAAACAACTTGATGTAGAGTATTTCATATACAGAAGAAGCGTGGTGAAAAATTTCTATGACAGAGATAGTATATCAGAATAATTACTCATAAGTCTGGGATGATGGATTGCTAATCCATGGAAAACTCTCATGATGATAGAAGAATTGCTACTTGGATATGTTTCAGTTTGATCCTTGCCACGATGTCATGAGCTAGCAGGAAACAGAAGTGTTGAATTCAACCATGATGAGAAAACCAATGTTCCATGACAGACCGAAGTACATTGAGATCAAGCATTACATTCTTCGTGATGAAGTCCAGAAAAGAGAAGTGGTTATCCAATATATCTCCACAGATGAGTAGATAGAAGATATTTTGGTAAATCCTCTCTCCAAGATGAAAAATTTGTATACTTAAGAAACAAGTTGGGGCTTGGGGAGACGACTTCCTTATTGAAAAAGGAAGAGATTACTCCCAGGTTGGGAGGGAGCATTGATGTGTTATTGATTTATAAACATTTATTTTTCAATTTGAAAAATGGTCCAGGATGAGCAGTTCCTTTCCAGTTCAGAAAGCGGTTTGATATTTTTGACGGACATGCATTTTCCAATTCGGAAAATGGTCCAGATCGAACAATCATTTTCGTAATCAAAATGGTATGATAGATTGTTGATGTACCATAGACAATGATTCCCCTTGTGGCCAGTGTGGGGTAATTGTCTAGGACAATCATTCTTCTTGGCAGTAACTCTGAGTAGTGATCAAGTAGAATGGTCTCCCTCATCGGGCAGTCATTCTTTTGAAGTTTACAGTTGTGAGCAGTTTTGAAGAATGGTCTATTTTGGAGGTTGGTGCAGGACAGTCATTTCCATTAGGAAATGGTACAGAAAGTCATTCCCTAGGGAAAACTCATTCTATCCAGGTTGCACTCTTATTAGTGCCAGAGGAATGTCCCATTTAGGTGAATGGTCCAGGTTCAACAATCAGGGATAGACATTCCCTAGGGAAAACTCATTCTCTCTAGGTTGCACTATGACTAGTGCCAGAGGAATGGCCCAGTTAGGTGAATGGTCTGGGATCATAAATCAGGGAAAATTATTATTCTATGCTTGATAAGAATAGTCCAGATAACCCATGGATGATGTTTTACATTATGAGGGAAGATGCTCTTCCATATCTCATAGATGTGAGTGGAAGAATGGCCCAGATGACTCAGCTTACATCATGATATTGTTTTATGCAGGTTGATATCAGATGATATGATTTTTATGGAGACTGCATTTCTCTGGACAGTAGATGTATGCTACTTTTTCGGATGTGTTCCACTGGTTGTGACTGTGTGTCACTGATTAAGTAGTCATGTGCTACTTGGTGTGGTTGTGTACCACTAGATAGTATTTGTGTACTACTATGGATATAAACAGTTGTGTTCTATTGAATGACATTGTTCTGATTGCCATGTAGACTATCAGTAGTGTTGAAAATGATTATCAACTAGATGGATAGTCAATGTGTTGGTGGACAAACATTATAAAGGTGGAAAATGGTCTAGGACATTTATTCTTCTAGGACGTATGTTCGGATTAGAAGAATAGTCATTGTAGCCCATGGCATGACTTCCATCATCTGTTGGAACAATTATTCTACTAGGACATATGTCCGGATTAGAAGAATGGTTCTTATATCACTCTGTGGAGTGAGTGACTTATTCAACATCATGCCTGATTACTTAGATGGAGTATGGCTTTGAGAGATGATGCAGTTGATGATATCAGATGATATTGATAGTGATGATGGTGCTCGTGATATAATCACGAGATATCATGTATGGCTATGATGATGCTACCAGTTTAATGGTATGTTTGTGCTCAAGACCATTTCTTTCAATACCTCCCTAGCTAGGAGGGAGTGTTGATATTATGGTAGTTGTGGGAGGTATTAACCTCCACATGTAACCCTGACAAGAATAGAATATTTTGGGAAGTAAGAAGAAATCCTAAAGCATTGGACATAACCCTAAAAGACAAGTCGATCTCATTTAACATATACAACTCGAAACTGCAGAAATTTAAGAGTGCGCACTACAAAAATTTAGTAAGTGCGCAAGTCTGGAGAGTAGCTACAGTTGTAGCTACTGCAACTTGTATTTTTGGTTTAGGCTTGGACTTTCTCTTGGTTATGGTTTGGAATTTTTGCCTTATGTGCTAGATTTGGAGAGAGGTATGCTACATTGATTGGCTATTAGGCCTAGGGTTTGCTTCCAGAATTATTCTCTGTCAAGCTTAATGTGCTCGGGGGTGGCTTCGGACTATGGTTGGGTGACAATATTGTTATATTGTCTATGGTGAAACAAGCACGCCTATTATTTCTAACACGCGCATCCGTGTGAGCAGAATGATTACAATGAGGTTCTAGAAGCCTTTTTAACATTACTCATGAATGCCAAAACAATAGACATCCAAAAACCTAACCCTAGGAGATGAAATGCCAAAAGTTATATGGGCCCCGATGGGTAAGTTGGTACCTCAACTTCCTGGGCTCGTAACTTTTGCATACAACCTCCATTTTAGGCATGTGATAGCCCGTTGGAAAGCTCTTTTAGAAAAATATACATTATTCCGTCAAACTCTAATTATGTCTACAATTTGACAGTGGAAAGTAAAAAAAAAACATTGTTTAGTGCCCCAAAACGGCCTTGGAAGTACAAAAATATGTATTGATATGATAACTTCAAAAATAAGCCAATTGGAATAGATGGGTTGCCACCAATATCCATATTGATGTTGTGTAGGGCTTCAAGACAGCCCCAGAAATGCATAACCCACAATTACAAAGAAATGTCATCATTAGAGAGAAATGTGTTGCATTAAAAACTATCAAGATGAGCTAGTTGGAATAGGTGGGTGGCCACCAATATCCACTTTGATCAAAATCCTTCCCCAAATTTAGTAGAAATTTTCTCGGAAGTTATTGTTCCACCTAATTGACAACAACTTTGACCATGGAACTTTTTTTTCAAAGGTTCTATCCCATTTTAAGAAGACCCAAATTGTCAAAATTTCGAAAAAATAAGTGATCATGGCATAACTTTGGCTTGCCGAAAAAAATAAACTCATTGGAAAGGTCGAGTTTTTCCATTTTTTAACTCACTCTTGAATGCTTCTCTTATTACCCTTGTTATTGATTTCCATCATTTTATAAAAAATCTTGGATGATGAACATCTGAAAAGTTCAGTAAGTTCTTAAGAGATTAATTAAGTGTTCACTGCAAATATTAATTTAAAAATTTTCTCAATAAATTAAAAAATTTACATGACATTCTTGAGTTTATTTCATTTACATTATAGCTAATGAATCATTATAAAAATAATTAGATAACATAGAATTATGATAAATCATGTCCTCCATACCATTGAACATGCATGGATTTAAGCAATGTGTACAATTAACCATGATAAAGTTGTACGTCAATGTGTATGAGCACTATAACACTAATGCGACGAAACCACTCAAATCAACATATCACATCAATGTTATAGCTTTACTTGTATGTGAAACCATACACCCATTATAAATACAAAGTATGAACCAATATAAAAAACCTTTTTCCCAACGGGAAACTTTCTTGATTATATTAATGAATATAATGTGTTCTCTAGTCAAGAGATGTTACAAAGCACAACTAAGATGACATAATTGTCAATGAATATTTCGCCAATAGTGGTCTCTCGACCAACAGATGGAGAAATTTCATAAAAGAAAAGAGAAATAAAACCAAGCTACATAGTAGGAGTTGCTATAACTAGCAGACAAAAATCCTCAAAGAAAGTCGAAGATCAGTAATAGTCTATAATGACACAAAATAAATGAGAAACGATGAGAACAAGATAGGCATAGCTTAATATAGAGATATGAAGTGGGAGGGGCCCTCATGGCCATCTATCCAGAGGTTGTAGGTAATAATGCCCTCTTTTTTTTAAGCATTGTCTTGAATAGTTGATCTGCAGAATTATTGTATTCACGGTAGATGTGTTTGAAGTGAGATTTTTAAAAGAGGGTAGAAGTAATCTAATTTTGTCCTTCCAAGCCAGAAGTGAGGTGGCTTGTAGATCACCCATGTTGTTCAACCACTCAATAATAATTCTAGAGTCTCCAAGCATCTGAAGAGATTCAATGTGAAATTTGGAAGCTAAATATAGAGTGGCCCAAGCACCCAATTGTTCAACTCTGGTATTTGTACTCGGGCCACAATTAAAATTCCATTGATAGGATGTGTTTTTTGAAAACTTGATCAATCCACCAGCTCCACTCTGTGTTCCATTTGATAATGTTTCTCCATCGAACCATCCAGTTGAAATATCCTCAAGATCTGGTATCCTCTTCATGTTCTTTAATCTTGTCTTAACAGGGTGAATGGCATTCCAGCTTTTAAATAAACCAAGTGTTTTGTGTGTTGATGTGCTTATGGATGGGGTCTCATTTGAGAAGATTTTTTTATTTCTGATCAACCAAATGGACCAACATACTAGAGGTGGTAGATGTTTAAAATTTTTTTCCATATGTATCCAATGATCAAAGAAAACAAAGAGAGATGACCCTTCCCAAGTAGAATTAAGATCAAGCACTAAAGTGATTTTTTCCCAAACCAATATGGAGAAAGGATACTTGATGAACAAATGGTCTAAAGTATCAGCATCATTGAAGCAAACATGGAAAATGTTTGGTCCTATCCATCCTTTTATTTGAAGTATATCTTAGGTGTTCAGCTTATATTCGGTCATGAGCCATATGAAAATTTTAATTTTGGAAGAAAGATGCCAGCGCCAAAATTGTTTTCTCCGTCCCTTTATATTTGTTGGCAAGAGCGAGTGAGTAATCTCTGTGTATACATTCTGCACAGTAATATTACCCGAATGGTCTGCTTCAGACCACTGTAGGTGATCATCCATATCAATTAAGTGTATACCAGCAAGTGTTAAATCCAAGCAGAAAGAGTTCCAGGTTGGAGTAAGCTCAGCGCTGAGTTCAAGCGATGTGTTGGAGATCCACCTATCAAGCAGTGAAGCCGATATGGATCAATCTCGGATCTGGTATAGATACTAGATGTTTCTATATTGTAGATGTGTTAGACATTGTGGAGTAAGTAAAGAGGCATCTCCCAGCCCAAGGATTCAGTCGTGACCAAGTGTGATGGAGTGGTCCGACCCCGGCTTCCAGCAAATGCCATGCAATAACCAGTCTTTTGATTTTATAAGATTTTTCCAAAAATAAGAATACACCCTGGAGGTAGTCGTTTCAGTTTGAAGCCAACTGATAACTGTGAATTGAGAAAGATATTTGTCTTTAATGATGGAATGCCAAATGCCCAGAGAAGTCAGCACTCACCAGAGAAAATTGGTTGCGAGCGCTTGGCTAAAATGAAATAAATTGTGGATCCCCCATCCGCCTTTTTGTTTGGGTTTTGCCAAGGATTCCCAATTTCATAGGTGTTGTCAAGAGCAGTCTGAGCAACCCGACTAGAGGAAATTATAAGTCAAGCAGCGGAGTTTTTTAATTACCATAGCAGGAATGGCTGCAAGAGCCATCCAATACACCGGTTGTCCTTGTAGTACATCTTTGATGAGAGTGAACCGACCACCAAGGGAGAGCCACCTCATGCACTAGTGGCCAGTCATCTTTTCAACTTTTTTAATAAGCTAATTCCAATCCGCTAACTTATAGGAGTTTTCCTTTAAAAAATACCCCAGATACCTGAGTCGGGTGGAGAGATGAGTGAAGTTATGAGGGAAGATACCTTTAAGTTGTTCCATAGAATGTTGTTGTAGATTTGCAAAGTGAAATGTCGATTTTTCCTAATTGATCGACAATCTCGTTTCCCAGAAGAAAGTATTTAAAATCTCTCTAATCTCAGTCCATTCCTGTAAAGAATCATTGGTCATGATAGGCGGTGGTGAAGTCAAGGTCACACTGATAAAGTTGGGGCCACTCAGATGCCTCATGCCCACAGGAATGGAGCATTGTGGTGAGTGAAGCAATAGGAGGGAAACTGAGGCAGTCGACGACATGATTGTGCTCCTTGTTTTATACTTGATGTTGAGATGGAAATTTTTTAGGCATGTGAACCACTTTTGATGGAAGTCCTTCTGCAACTTCCCCTATATGAACTACAGAGGATTGTGATCAGTGTGGATGATTGTCTCCTTTCCCAGAATGTAATGTTTCCATTGACGACAGGCTTTCACAATGGAATACATTTATTTGTCATAGTATTTGTCATAGGGGGGTATTTCCGGATAATATCAGAGAGTGTCTCACTATGGTATGCTACTAGATGACCGTGTTGAGTGAGAATTGTGCCTACAACACAGTCAGAGGCACCAGTCTCAATCTCGAATGATTGTTGCAAATAGAGTAAGGAGTGTATTGGAGTTAAGCACAAGAGATGCCTCAGATCATCAAATGCTTGTTGTTGTGCCTACCCCCATGCAAAATTTTCCTTGCCACCTCCCTTGGTTACTTGGCTAAGGTCCCATGCAATATGGGAGAATCCCAACACAAACCTTCGGTAGAAGTTGGCAAGTCCCAAGAACCCATGAAGCTCGATTAGTGTGGTTGGGGTTGGCCAGTCACAAATGACTTGGATCTTAGCTGGATCCACATGTACCCCATGCTCATCAACAATGTAGCCTAAGTATTGGACCCTGCTCATGCCAAAGGAGCATTTTTCCAAGTTGGCATATACCTTGTGTTGCCACAGAGTGCCCAAAACCTGTTGAATATGTTGCATGTGCTCCTCCCAAGTTCTGTTGAAGATGAGGATGTCATCCAGATATACCACCACAAAAGAGTTATCATCCAAATAGACCACCAAAAAAGAGTTGGTGAAGGGTCTCAATACATCATCCATCAATCTCATGAAATTTGTTGGTGCATTTGTTAAGCCAAAGGGCATGACCAACCATTCGAAGAGACCTTCTTTAGATTTGAAAATTGTCTTCCATACATCACTTGGTTCAATGGGAAACTAGTGGTGGCTAGACTTTAGGTCAATCTTGTTGAATAACGTTTCCCCCTTGAGTTGGTCAAGAGGTCATCAATTCGTGGAATTGGGTATAGGTTCCTGACTGTGATTTTGTTTAATGCTTTGTAATCAATGTAGAGCCACCAGGTCCCGTCTTTATTTTGCACTAGCACAATCGAGCTTCCACAAACGGAGGAGCTGGGTCGAATGTGCCCCTTTTGAAGTAGCTCTTGGATCTGGTGCTTGATTTCGTCATTTTCCATCAACGAGCGATGATAGACTAGTCCATTAGGAAGTGGTGCACTGGGGCTTAGATCAATTGGATGCTTGACTTGGCAGTGTGTCGATACCTCGATGCGTGAGGAGAAGATGTCTCTGTACTCTTCCACGATCCCGTCCACTTTCTTATGTTTCAAAGAGAGGCTCTGTGTAGAGGTCGCAGATGTGGCTACAACCTTCTACTTACTGCGAGTACAAATCACAAAGAAGACGAACTTCCTAGTCTGTGAAATGACCTTATTGCATTACTTAGCAGAGATTAAAGAAATAGCGGTAGGCGGCACTACCTCTAGTATCCTATACAATTGTCTACCCAAAGTAATAATAACATTGTGGGGTCTAGACTCATACACAACATGTCACTTCCACAAATATGGTTGGCCTAAAATAACATCACAAACTTCAAGGGAGAAATATCACACAATAATTTGTCTTTGAAGGGATTAATGTTGTAGGGCAGATGACACTATTGGCTAACGCAGAGATATCGTCCTTGGTGAAGCCATCCAATGGTGTAGGGTTGCAGGTGTGATGTATCGACAAGTCCAGCCACTTGACGACCTCTGCTGAGATTAGGTTATTCGATTGCCACTATCGACAATGAAATGCAACAGAGTCCTCTTTACTCACATCTGTGAGTGAAAGAGGTGTTCCCCTTCCTTTGGTTCTTCTGGTTCACTTGACTGGACTTTATGGTCAACATAAATGATCTTCTTTCCACTTTATGGATTTGATTCAGAGTCAAAATCTGCCTCTGAGTCGGAAGCTTTCATCTTGGCCACCAGTGACTACTTGGAGTGACATTCTTCGGTGTTGTGCCAAGGGATTTTGTGGTATTCACACCACTTTATTGTGTCCTTCTTCGACTTCTCATTACCCTTCTTGGGTTGTGGCTTGGACTGGTTGTCTTGAGAGTGGCCATATTTGCTCTGTCTCTTGTTTGGTGGGTTGGGACTGCCTTTTCCCTACTTCGGCTGTGAGGAATTTGCAGATCCAAACTCTCACCTCTTCTACTTAAATTTTTGCTCGATCTTGACAACATATCTATAAGTTGCATCTAATGATGCGATATCCAGAAACTCCATTTTTGTTTGAATGTATCTGTGCAGAAAGCTGTGGTATTTGAGCAACAGATGTCGTTCAGAGTCTTTGATACCCAATTTGGTGCGCAGAGTATGGAAAATATTGGTGAAATCTAGTACTGTTTGGTCCCTTTCTTCATGTAGCGTGGTCCATCTTGTGTACTAGTCCTCATAGCTTCCAAGATGGTAGTATTGTTCTTTGATGGCATCCCTTAAGGAATCCCAGGTGGGGGCGACTACAAATATTGCAGATTCCTCTATGGCCCTTTGCTTAGAGTATGTATCCCACTAGTCCTTAACATGGGGGACGACCTTGAGGAGTGCAAAAGTAATATTTTCCCTATCGGAAAAATTATGGACCGAAAAATACCCTCCGAGTAGATTCAACCATTTATCTACAACATTCGCATCTATCAGTCCTTCAAATAATGGAATATCAAAATTTACTTGTACCTTGAAGGGGATTGTGTGGTCGCTTGATGAATACGTGTCTCTTGTGGGCAGTCGCTGAAGGATCTATGCAAAGTTGTCCATCATCTCATTCCTTTGTCGTGCAAGGGCTTCCTCGAGCAACAGTTTAAAAGGATCTCCTGCTCCATCATATTTCTTATTGTCCCCCATGAGTTGTGGTCGAGTTCGGCGCGACTGATCTTGCAAAGGCTCGACTGGTTCGAGTCCTAGCTTCTTGTACCCAGATCTTGTCGAGGACATGCACAAAGAAAAAAAAATAAAGAGCAGACCGCTATGATACAACTGATCCATATTTATGAGTTGAACGAAATGAATAATAGATTGAATACCATAACACATAAATATGGAGAACAACAACAGATATCCAGTGAACAATAACTTCTATTGAATAAATAAAATAAGTTGAAATTGTAAAACTACATAATTGAAACAACTTACTCGAATGGTGGTAGTTATCTCTGTGAAGAGATGTGGCAGCTACACGTTTTTGATATTATGTTAGTTGTGGGAGGTATTAACCTCCACATGTAACCCTGACAAGAATAGAATATTCTGGGAAGCAAGAAGAAACCCTAAAGCATTGGACATAACCCTAGAAGACAAGTCGGCTAAAGGAAATATTTAATATTGATTTTTGGCCTCCAGAATGACAAGTCGGCCTAGATAGCTAAGGAGGAGCAGTATAAATACAGGACACCAGATCTCATTTGACAGATACAACTTGCAACTGTATAAATTTAAGAGTGTGCACTGAAGAAATTTAGTAAGTGTGCAAGTATGGAGAGTAGTTGCAACTGCAGCTACTTGTATTTTCAATTTAGGCTTGGACTTTCTCTTGGTTATGGTTTGGACTTTCTGCCTTGTGTGCTAGCTTTGGAGAGAGGTACACTACATTGATTGGCTATTAGGCCTAGGGTTTGCTTCCAGAATTATTCTCTGTCAAGGTTAAGATGCTCAGGGGTGGCTTCGACCTATGGTTAGGTGACAATATTGTTATATTGTCTATGGTGAAATGAGAAAACCTATTATTTCTAACAGGTTATGGGCCCACGCTATCTTTGGACAGTCTAACCGCTGGAAGATAGATTGGGAGGATTTGCTCAGTTACAATTGCAGTTGCAGTCAAATTTTTTGTTGTAGCAACAAACCCCTAACCCTCTTGTTGAGGCACCTTAAGTGAAGATATTGACCTAATTTCTGGATAGCCTAGTGTGCCTTAAACTAGTGCACCTCCTGGTACTCTCAAAAAGCTAAGACGTCAAGTTTGAGTTTTTGGTCAAAGTCAAAGGTTGACTAAGTCAAAGCAGTCATGACTTACTCTATGAAGTCAGAAAAGAAGTTAGAAGGGGCTTCTAACTTCAGAGCATGGAAGACAAGGATTGACCTCATCCTTTCCAAGAATAAAGTGTTGGATATTGTGAAAGGAAAGATCATGGAACCACAGTTTGAAGAAGGAAAAGAGAATGAACCTCAGAACATTGCAATTATGGAGAAGTTCAAGGACAATGAAATCAATGCCATGAGTATCATAGTGGACTATGTAAAATACCACATGATACCATACATATCTCATATTGAATAGTCTAAGAAGATGTACGATGCCCTAACTAACCTCTTCTCAGTCAGAAACAATGGACAAGTAATGAGTCTCAAGAATAAGCTCCGTGACATGAAAATGAATGATGATGACAACATAACATCATACCTTGTGAGAATATCTCAATTAAGAGATCAACTACAAGCTATTGAAGAAATCATTTCAGAGAAGGAACTAGTAAATATAGTACTCAATGGCCTTCCCAAGACATGGGATGCATTTGCTGCAAGCATGAACACAAGAAAGGAGTATCCCACATTTGAAGAACTTTGGACTTGTTATGAACAAGAAGAATCAAGGATTAGCGCAAAAGAGAAATTCCAAAGGAAAGATGATGATCAAGCCTACACAACAAAGTTCAATAAATTCAAGAATAAGAAGAAGTTTGACTCAAGGAAGAAACCAAATCAAGAGAAAGATATGTCAAAAATACAATGCTTCAACAGTTGAAAATATGGTCACTACAAGAATCATTGTCCCGAGTTAAAGAAAAGGAAGGAAACACATGAAGCATCAGTTGTCGAAGAAAGGGAACCCTCAAAGAAGGCCAAGCAGGATAAAACAAACTTCTTCTTCTAAGACAAGGTAACAATATTCTTCATAGTTCTTGTACATACCATGTTTACATAGTTTCTGTACATATCTTGCATATCTATTTCTTAGAAGATAAGATGTTCAAGTGAAACAATACCTATGGAAGAATAAGAAGATAAGGATTGCTATCACGATGACTACAAGTCAAGCAATACAAATGAAAAGATGAAGTACATTGACAATCCTTGGTAACAATTCATGTGGAAGCTATTACATAAGTAACAACTGCAAGATAAGCCGAAATCATAATCAAACTTGAAGAAAGCCAAAAGAAGTCAAAAAAGAAAGAAGTCAACAATCAAGAGGAAATTAGAAAAAGACTTGTGACACTTTGCAAAAGGCAATAAGGATGCAGACAGAAGCGTGGACTCTCTTAGATGGAGGGAGTTGATTATATAATTCCAAAAGAAGAGCATGCATTCATGCATGAAGCAAGGATTAGGAGGGAGCTAATCCTAAATGATATGATCTATTGAGGATTATGAAGTATATGTCCATGTTTCAATTGAAAGTAGCAACCATGATAAACAACACGTGTTCAGTTTGAATCTAGAAGAAGTCTTCTTCGAAAAGAAGCCTTAAAGTATCTTTGGTTGTCCATCTACATCCATGATCCTATGATGAAAGGAAGAAGTTGGAATCTTCAAGGCATATAGAAGACCCCATGGACCCAAAATCTAACGAAAGACATAAGGAAGAACATGAAGATTCCAAGAAAGAAAGAAAAGCAAGAACAACCATCTATTATATCGAGAATCACAAGACTACCAGCTTGGTTTGAACCCACTAAGATACAATCGAGCAGAATAAATGGAAGTTATGATAAAGAACAATGTATAGAAAATATGAAAAAGACTTATGAATGAAAGCATTACTAGATTCATAGGTTCTTTCAGAAGGAGGGAGAAGACCATGACAACAACTTGTTCAAGATATACTGCTTGTAGTATCCATGGATTGGAATTTACATGTAAAAGACTACTCTTCCCAATAAAGCAAGTGAGAAATAAGCTTATACCAAAAAGAGACCCATGTATGTAGATATAAGAAGACGTTGTATGGATTCAAACAACTTGATGCAGAGTATCTCATATACAATAGAAGCATGGTGAAAACTTTCTATGACAGAGATAATATATCAAAATAATTACTCAGAAGTCTGGGATGATGGATTGCTAATCCATGGAAAAATCTCATGATGACAGAAGAATTGCTACTTGGATATGTTTCAGTTTGAGCCTTGCCACGATGTCATGATCTAGCAGGAAACAAAAGTGTTTAATTCAACCATGATATATTGTAATTATCAGAGCTATATGAAGCCTTCAGAGAAAACCAATGTTCCATGACAGACTGAAGTACATTGAGATCAAGCATTACATTATTCGTGATGAAGTCCAGAAAAGAGAAGTGGTTATCCAATATATCTCCATAGATGAGCAAATAACAAATATTTTGGTAAAGCCTTTGTCCAAGATGAAAAAGTTGCGTACTTAAGAAACAAGTTGGGGCTTGTGGGGATGACTTCCTTATTGAAAAAGGAAGAGATTACTCCCAGGTTGGGAGGGAGAAATGATGTGTTATCGATTTATGAACATTCATTTTTCAATTTTAAAAATGGTCCAGGATGAGCATTTCCTTTCCAGTTCGGAAAGTGGTTTGAGATTTTTAACAAACATGCATTTTCCAGCTCAGAAAATGGTCCAGATCGGGCAGTCATTTTCGTAATGAAAATGGTCCGATAGATTGTTGATGTACCATAGACAATGATTCCCCTTGTGGCCAGTGTGGGGGAATGGTCTAGGACAATCATTCTTCTTGGCAGTCACTCTGAGTAGTGGTCAAGTAGAATGGTCTGCCTCGTCGGGCAATCATTCTTTCGAAGTTCACAGTTGTGAGTAGTTTCGAAGAATTGTTTGTTTTGGAGGTTGGTGCAGGACAATCATTTCCATTAGGAAATGGTACAGACAATCATTCCCTAGGGCAGACTCATTCTATCCAAGTTGCACTATGATTAGTGTCGGAGGAATGGCCCAGTTAGGTGAATGGTCCAGGTTCAAAAATCAAGGACAAACATTCCCTAGGGCAGTCTCGTTCTCTCCAGGTTGCACTATGACTAGTGCCAGAGGAATGGCCCAGTTAGGTGAATCGTCCAGGCTTAGAAATCAGGGACAATTATTCTTCTATGCTTGAGAAGAATAGTCCAGATAGCCCATGGATGATGTTTTACATTATGAGGGCAGATGTTCTTCTAAATCTCACAGATGTGAGTGGAAGAATGGCCCAAATGACTCAGTTTATATCATGATATTGTTTTATGAAAGTTGATATCAGATGATATGATTTCTATGGAGACTGCATGTCTTTGGACAATAGATGTATACTACTGTGGTGGATGTGTTCCACTAGTTGTGACTCTGTGTCACTGATTAAGTAGTTGTGTGCTACTTGGTGTGGTTGTGTACCACTAGATAGTAGTTGTGTACTACTATGGATATGCACAGTTGTGTTCTATTGAATGACATTGTTCCGATTGCCATGTAGACTATCAATAGTGTTGAAAATGATTATCGACTAGATGGATAGTCAGTGTGCTAGTGAACATACATTCTCAAGGTGGAAAATGGTCTAGGACATTTATTCTTCTAGGACGTATGTCTGGATTAGAAGAATAGTCATTGTAGCCCATGGTGTGGCTTCCAACATCTGTTGGAACAATTATTCTTCTAGGACATATGTCCGGATTAGAAGAATGGTTCTTATATCACTCTGTGGAGTGAGTGACTTATTCAACATCATGCCTAATTACTCAGATGTAGTATGGCTTCGAGAGATGATGCAGTTGATGCTATCAGATGATACTGATAGTGATCATGGTGCTCATTATCTAATCACGAGATAGCCTGTATGGCTATGATGATGCTACCGGTTGAATGGTATGTTTATGCTCAAGACCATTGCTTTCAATACATCCCTAGCTAGGAGGGAGTGTTGATATTATGGTAGCTGCGGGAGGTATTAGCCTCCACATGTAACCCTGACAAGAATAGAATATTCCGGGAAGCAAGAAGAAACCCTAAAGCATTGGGCATGGCCCTAGAAGACAAGTTGACTACAGGAAATATTTAATATTGAGTTTTTAGCCTCCAGAATGAGAAGTCGGTCGAGACAACTATGGAGGAGTAGTATAAATACAGGAAACCAGAGCTCATTTGACAGATACAACTCACAACTGCAGAAATTTAAGAGTGTGCACTGCATAAATTCAGTAAGTGCGCAAGTCTAGAGAGTAGCTGAAGTTGCAACTACTACAACTTGTATTTTCAGTTTAGGCTTGGACTTTCTCTTGGTTATGGTTTGGAATTTTTGCCTTGTGTGCTAGCTTTGGAGAGAGGTACGCTGCATTGATTGGCTATTAGGCCTATGGTTTTCTTCCAGAATTATTCTCTGTCAAAGTTAAGGTGCTCGGGGGTGGCTTCGGCCTATGGTTGGGTGACAATATTATTATATTGTCTATGGTGAAACGAGCACACCTATTATTTCTAACACATGCATCTGTCTAAGCACAATGATTACAATGAGGTTCCAGAGGCCTTTTTAAAATTACTCATGAATGCCAAAACCATAGACATCCAAAAACCTAACCCTAGGAGATGAAACACCAAAAGTTATGTGGGCC
>JZKD02S1948811.1:117294-146066 GCA_000966675.3 Picea glauca | reverse complement strand
TAGATTTTAAAATTAAATTGTGAAAGGAGAGGCTTCTATAGTTCTACTTCTAAGTTCTAACTTTTGAGTTGTAGAAAACAAAATTATACATTGATAAAAATAAAAACAAATGCACCTGCAGGCTGCTATGGAGTCTGCTCAATGCTCACTATTGTAGCAAGTAAATAATCTTATCCTGTAGATGCTGCTTTTTCCTAAATAAATCTTGAACTATGTTGGATTCTTGTGTGGTGATTGCAATCAAATGTCAAAATTTCATACTCCAAGCATTCACTGATTTTCTATTAGCTTTATTTTTGCTTCCAGAAATAGAACACTAGACAAGCAGTGGGTATGCAACAATGTAACTATGTTGGAGGCTAGAGCAAGTTGCAATGAGCCTGGAGTATACCATATACGGTGTCTAGATCGACCACGGGCACCCACGTCGCACACACCTGGAGGATGGAATTTGGACAGTGAACAATGGGCAAATTGCAATGGACCGTGGTCCGTGGGTCGACTCGACCCTCGAGGTTACAAACTCAGCCCTCGGGGAATGCTTTCAACTGGAGAGTCGAGACTATGAGTATGTTGGTAGATGGTCGCTGGAGTCTGGACTCAAGTCCTCTCGAGTCTCCTCATTAATCATTGGCTTAATCGCGGACCACGGTCGAGGTGTGCTCACGACAGGAAATAAATTGTTGTTGACCCGTCGGGATGTGCTACTGCTCACTACTGGTCCCTGGATATGGATTTTCGTCGGCCCGTCGGGGTGTGCAACGTGCTAGAGAGATGGGCTCAGTACTCATTCGTGGACTCGCAGACTACGGTCGACCCTCGGGCTGTGCAGTGTGCTAGAGATGGAGACTGGATTGTTGTTCGGGTTAAAATGCACGTGAAAGAATGGAACTAAAGCTGAGAGAGGAGAAGTTTTAATGTCGTGGGGGTTTTTCCAATTTTTTTTAAACAAACGTCCGCGAATTTCATCAAACCCTAGCCGAATTTCAATGTTTTTCAACAATTTTGTTTGAGTTTGTGTTCATAATCAGGTTTGGGTTCGAGTTTGCCTTAAAGTTCGGCGAACCTGAACGATTAAATTCAAATTCCAATAAAGTTAGTCGAATTTCGAACTTTGAGTATAAAAATCGGCTAACCCAGTGAATATATATATATTACAAATACAAAAAATGAAATATAGATAAAGATTCATTTTTTTAGAAAATAGAACATTTACAAAACATTTGGGATCTTTTTAAATCTCGATTTTATCTTTCACCTATACAATGGTGAAAACTGTTTTTTATAGTCAAATAGTGAGGATAAGGTTAGGGCATGTGCCCCATGTTTAGGGCATGTGCCAAACATGTGTCCTAGCGTGTTTGTGTTTGACACATGGGATACATAAACGATACCCTTGGGCACTGTGTCTTGTTACTTAGGTTATGAGATATCAATTTTGAGAATTTTTTGTAGGTAACATATCCCTAGGGAAACCTCTCGAGCACTTCCCCTTATTCTTTAGGGCAAAAGGATAGGTCAACAGCTCATGAATATATAATGTATATCTCATCAACAATTGGTTCACTAAAGGGATGGCAAGTGTGGTAGGGGGATCATTTTGGATCCCGAGGGAAATTTAGTAAATTCATTTGCTTGGGGTCTCAGGAGGGCATCAAATAATCAAGCAAAGGCTGACGCTCTTTTCTAGGGTAGCCACCTAGAAAAAAAATCCAATTTGAATTCTTTGACCAAATTGGGGATTCAAGCACAATCATCAGCCTAATGGTTTCAAAGATGACCCCCTCCAATAGAAAATTATCTTCTATTGTTTCCCAAGTTCAAAAGGAGATTGATGGCTTCCATAAGATCTCATATCATCAAATTTTTCGAGAATTTAATAACCAAACTAATATTAGCGAACAAACCAATGATTTACAATATTGTTTTCATTTGGACAAAATATGGGTGGAGCACACACCCAATTCCTTAATAATATGAAGTATTAATGGGATGGACAACCATTAAAGTCATTAATAGCCACTTGTCAATCGACATTCAATGGAAGATCTTATGCGAGGAGCTTGGATTCAAAATGACAACCATTTCCTCCTCTAGCATGTTGGAAGTTGTGTTTGTGCAATCATTTGAATTATGCGTGGAAGAATTTCCATGTCATTGTGGGATTATGAATTGGTATGGAGAACATGCTCAAAGGGACAAACATCAAACAATTGGTTACCCATTGGAATTTTGGTTTGTTTGAATTTCCTGTTAAAAGTGAGAAAGGTGATTTTCTTCTGGTGGTTCTGGCTTCTAGTTCTCAAATGTGCCCAACGTGGCTTTGTTTGGGTTTCTGACCCTAATTGTTTTGATAATCCCCCAAGTTTTGCAATTTTGGGTTGGCAAAGGTCTACCTTTATGGGTTCCCTTTTCTAAGTGACACCATTGTGGTCTATTTTGTGCCTTTTTTATTCATGGTCCATTTAGCGCCTTGGTCCTTCTTTCCCTCTATCTTTTGGTCTTGACAAATATCAAGCTAGACCATTGCACTAGCTTTTGTGGAAAAAAAGGCTCCCTCTATTTAAATCCAATTTCCCATAAGTATTGGTTTTTTCTTTGGTTTGTTGTCAACGTGGACTATAGAGAGGTGCAACAATTCAAAAGAATATTGAGAAACCATGAGGAATCAACACAGTGCAACAAAACCTCGATATTCTCAGTGACCTCCAAGGTACATGAGAGTTAACATTAGTGCACATCCCAAACTACAACAATAATGAACTCTCTTATTCAACATAAACAAAAAGTGGATGAATTGGAGGATGAATGCAAGTTGCTGAGGAATATGGTAATTAATTTGAGTAAAGACTCACAATCAACAACATCAAATCAAAGTGTCTATAAATTTAGGTCTTGTGGAGTTAAATGAAGAAGACACTGTGTATTAGATGCTAGAGGTGATCCGGATTATATAGGGAACAAAATAAAACACACATAGGCATATCTTAGAGAGCATAGTAGTACTATAGTAAAAACCCAATTTCTATTAATGAATAAAATAGTGGAATAATGCAGAACATGTTATCGCATGATTTGTAGTTAGGGAAAAGCCCAACCCAAAAATGTATGACACAATTGGGGACGTCTATCATTGTCACCTCAATAGACATCCCCCTCGTTTTAGTGATGGACAAGTCCAACAAAAGGGAGGCTTCCTAGGTGACCCTAGGGGATTGTAAGGGAAGAGACCAAGAGTTGAAGGAACCACCCCTATAGGTCATGATTAAAGGATCTTGAGGCTTGATGGAGGATGAGTATAAGTCAAGGAAAAGGATGCCAATTGATAGTACCTGTAAAACAAATGTTAGACAAGCCAAACCAAGACAAGATATGATGAAATAAACACCAAGAAATGAGGGAAAACAACAAGAAGTCTTGCTGTCCCAAAATTGCAGCATATAACAATGATATATCAACAACAACATAATTATAATAGTTGCAAGTTAGACCATCAAAATCAACATATAATATTGGATAACAAGGCTTGTAATTAATAAACAATGTTCCAATGATTAAACCAATATTTTGATGTCAAAAGAGAGCTGCAAAAAAGTGTTATCAACAATGTTTATGATAGCCCTATGGTTGTGGCTAATTTTTTCTATAGCAACAAAATCTAACTACTAAAATCAACAAGTAAACCATCCAAACAATTGCTCTTTAGCAATAGATTAATTATCACAACTCACAAGTAAATTTCAGTGGTAGAAAAATGTAGAAATAATATGCAAATGAGTGTTTGTTGCATCCATAATGGTCATAGCTTAAAAATTATTACAATAGACTATTCACTTAACCAAACAATATGGCCTTGAAGTAGTCAAGAGTTCAAAGCATGTAGAATTAAAATCCAACTTGATCAATTTCAAACCATCAATTTTCACGTTTACCAATGCAATAATTTATGTTCTCTATTGTAATTAGTGCCTTGTTATTGGGTGAATGGAGACTCTTCCTTGGGAGACAAACTAACCAAAGAGAAAGAAGAATATTTTCTTGAGAGTTAAACCCTTATAAAACTCAAGAGAACAATAATTCTTCCAAATCGTCTAGCTTGAAAACCAAGATGATCTGGGATTTAATAAGTCTCTAGGGGTGTAAACCCTCTTACCTCCTAAAGAAAACAAACCCTAGCCAAGCCTTGCAACAAGGGTGTAAACCCTCTTACTCCTTGTGGCAAGTCTTGTAGCCTTTCAATAGTAAAGAAGAACAAATTTTGGTGGAGGGTGTAATCTCTTTTACTCCTCATGGGGTTTTAAGATATATTTCTTGAATTTAAACATGCAAGATGAAATAAATTGTAGAAATTACTCACCAAATATAAGAGATAACATGCAAGAAAACTCTTAATATGAAGAATCATCCAACGATTTTCCAAAGAAAACCATCCAAGAGAAGTCACTAGCCTTTACTGCGCCAAAAGACAAATATTGCATCCATTTGCACAAGAAAAAGAGACGTTGAAATTCTCCAAGAGGATTGTAGGCCAAAGAGCAATATTATCAAATGATGAGTTCTGTCTAAGTGACAAATGACTTGCGTCTATTTATAGAGGAAAACCCAAGTCATAGATTGTTCACATCACAATTAAATCCATAATTTTAGGCTAAAACCAAAGTTATAATGCTTAATTAGCAAATCATTTTTCTCTTTTATCCCACATAGGCTACAAAATGGCCAAAAATAACAAAATGATGGCATGTAATCCCATAAATCTCTTCTCCAAGGTGGCACATGTGAAAGTAGGTCTCCAAAGGTTGGAACGTCAAGCTAGGAAGGCGCCACATAATCCCAAATCAATCTATAATGTGGGGCTTCAAGCCCACAACACCATGAAGTGCACCAAATGTGTCAAAAGTGTGACGTCATGCTACCCAAGAGGAACGTTTGGGCATAGGAGGGTGATGTCCCATTCTCTTCATGTTCCCAAGCGGCCTCGTTCATGTGCTAGAGACATCATCCAAGGTACAACGTTCATCATCCTACGCCTCCAATGTATGGGACGCAACATACATCCGGTGGGCTTTCAAGCCCCTATGAAGGTCCAAGTGGCTTAGTCCCCTCATGAATGCCTTTCATAGGGCAAGGTCCTGCATAGACAAGCAAATACACCCTCCAAGGGTTCACAAGTCATATGAATCATATCAAGTAAGCCACATTTAATAAAAGAACCACCCAAAAAAAGTGCATTAAGTCCCCCCTTTTCAAATTAAGCAAATGCTCAAAGACCTTATAAACTTTGCCAAATTTAGATATGGGAGGGGTGTCATGGTGCCCTATTGGGTATGCCAATCCCCAAGTCAAGGAATGTTACTTGAGAAGACCCTATTTAGACCATGTGATGAGTATGAGGTGGATTGGGGGAAATATTCTTGGGCATGGGGTTCTTAACATATCAAGGGCTCATATTGTCTCATTTATGGATGCCTTTGTGGAGGGTGTGTTGTATCCCTTAGTTTGCAATACAACATTTTTCCAAGCCCTTTATTTTCCTTTCTTTTTTATGGTCCGAACATTGAGTGTTGTATGAAATGGAAAGAAAGAGAGCACAACAATGCCACTTGAAGTTAGAACACATTGTGTACCATATGCATTGTGACACCGCAATGCATTCCCCCATTAAGTGAGCCATTTTTTAAAATTTTATTTTTAAAGGTCCTTCACTTTTATAGAGAAGCATTTCATGGCTCTCAGGACCTTAGGGAAATCATCTAGAAGGATAGATTATGGATTTTGATTTTTATAGTGCTAGTTGCAACACCTCTGGGCCTTTAGCCCCTTCTTCCCATGAAATAAGGTATAAGCCCTTCTTGGGGTCATTGAACCAAAAAACCAAATAGAAGAGGAAACGAAGGGGAAGACATGTGGAAAGTAGTAATTATGGGTGGGAATGGCACGATGATCTTTCAAGGATACCCCCCAGTAGAAACCCTTTTCCCGAGGGTGACCAACTTACTAGGATACCATGTCAACCACCAAGGTGAAATAAGGAAAAAGGTATAATTTCCAAGAAAAAATGTTCCATAATCAAGAGAGAACCCTTTGCAACATGTTCAGTGCTTCAAATACTAAAGTGACACTTACCATGAGATTGGACTTGATACCTCATGAAGCAAGACCTGTTGTGCTCTATGGACCAAGCTGGTGTGACGAACGTTGCTATGCTGTTGACAATGAGTGGTGTCACATGATGGAGAGGAGGGGATCTATCTACTCAATGTGGGATCTGGCGACCATCTGGCTCTCGACACTCCATGTTTTCTACCTGCGGTCCTTGAGACATTATCTCCTTAGTTACCCCTAGGCTGGGGGGTAACATAACACAAACTGGATAGAATGGTGGTAGCTTATCTATGAAGAGAGAGAGAGAGAGAGAGAGAGAGAGAGAGAGAGAGAGAGAGAGATGTTGACTACGTTCATTCACAAAAATTAATACAAGAGACCAAAATTGTGTAATTTTAACATAAATAAAGAATCCTAAAGGTCCAAAACCCTAAACCTAAGAGGCGAAGGGCCAAAAGGTGTTTTTGAAATGCCAAAAGGTATTTTTTGGCACGAGTTTCTACATCAACTTTCCGAGGGTATATATTTTTCATACATTCTTCGTTTGGTGAACATATTATCCTATTGCAAATATCTAACCGAGGACTACAATATTGTAGCATGGACTTGGTTTGTCAAAGGTAAATCCAAGCCCTTGACCCTTTTCATAAAACATCTGTTAGGGCCTCAAAACGACCCTGGAAGTTCAGGATCCAAAAAATCCCATAAAATTAGAACAAAAGTGCCAATATGGATAATTGTGTTAAGTCAATGGAAGAGGTGGGTGGCCGCCGATATCCTCATAGATCAGTCCTCCCCCTTTAGGAAGCAATGGTCCCCATTGCATGAAATTCCCACAGTATATGGGGAAACTTTTGCTGAATTTGAATCTTGGTGATCCATTTACCTCGCTCAAGAAGATATCCCTCTTTGAAAACCCAATGGAGTTGGATGTTTTGCTGGTGGGTTCCCTTCATCTTGGTGTCCATGATTTGATCCATTATAGTTTTCTCAAGGTAGTCGAGATTGAGTTCCATGAGAGCCAACTGCTTAGCCACCTCCAAGGTGTCCAATAGAGGTGGGAAATATGGTCAAAGCAACTCCACATTAAACATTGGGGGAAAGCCAAGGAAAGGAGGAATACTCAATTCAAAATCATTTTCACCCACATCCTTTGTGATGGTGTAAGGTCCATATCAAAGTGGTTTGATCTTCCTATGGGGGCCCGTGAGGTGCTCTTTTTGTAAACGAAACCAGACCTTGTCACCAACTTGAAACTTGTGTGGAACCTGATGTTGGAAAATAAGAGTGACATACTGGACATTGACAAGAAAATGATATAGAATTTATCAGAGGGGGGAAATCATATCCTAAATCTCTTTGTGATTTTGTATGTACAATAAGCAAACTATGAGAACAAATGAGTACAATCACTTGATGATACACTTTGTAAGTAGTTAAAAACGTATAATTGAGATGTTAATAACATGAGTGTTTTTAACACATTGAGTTTTATAAACTTATGTAACTGTTATGCTTATTCATATGACCTTGAGGATAGAAGAGGAGGTTGTTAGACAATAAAACAAAAAGAAAACATTTGTGAAGCACAGGGGTTGCCAATGCCATTTCATTGTGAAGATTATGGCTCATAATCCAAACATTTCTATATTGATTTATAACATGTATGAACATGAAGATGAGGAGAATTCACCTTGTCATGGTTGGCTTGACACTTTATGTGATGGCAAGTTCTTACATAAAATGAAGCTTTTAGGGGACATTTTTTCTTATTGACAAAATTTGTTTTTAGGAAATATCAATTGATTTGGTTTATAAAATGAACATTAAGCAACATGTTTACATGGATGTGTCAACTCATAATATAGATTTATCCTTATCGAGGAGAGTTGCTATAAACATATGCAATTGTTTGATGAAAATAAATTATCAACTTCATAAAAAAGGATGAAATGAGTGCCAAACAATGGGATAAAAAGAAGAGATTTTTTTTAACTTTTTCCAAAACCTCAATTGTGTAAAGATCCCATTTATAATGGGTATTCAAAATAAATGAATTATAGAGATTATAGTAAAACTATATGGTGACAATATTATAAAAAAAAAGATTTTTTTTTTACTTTTTCCAAAACCTCAATTGTATAAAGATCCCATATTTATAATGGGTATTCAAAATAAATGAATTATAGAGATTATAGTAAAACTATATGGTGACAATATAGTAAAACTAAAACAATGATTTTAATAGGTGTGATTTCAATGATTTATTCAATATCATTGTTTTAGTTGTTATTCAATTTGATTATGTGTGTTCTTTACCATGTGGCAACATCATTTATACACACTCATAGAATTTGGCAAACAACAAAATTGAATACCAATTGCATGGGTTACAATGTCACAAAATAGATAATCTAATATTGGTCAATAGTTGAAGTAGTTCGTGCATAGGTGTTACCAACTCCATCCTTATTGGAAAGTGAAAGTGTTTAAGGTCAATGACGCATTCACTAAAATTGATGCTTCGAAGTAAATTTAATATGCAAATTTTCCAATTGTATGTATTCGATTTCAAAACTTAAACACATTCAATGTGGTAGTGGCAACTTTTATGTATTCTACGATTGCAATACTTAATCACATCGAATTTGGAAAGAAAATCATGAGGTATGAAGTGATCTTACGTGTTTGGCATGTAAGGAGGGCATGGCTTAAAATTTGTAACGTTGGCCACCAATGCAATGCAAAGAATGCTAACAAGATGTTTGATAAGTTAGGTTACATCATGAACATTTGTTCCAATAATGAATCAGTGGCTAATGAAATTGTCAGATTTTGTAACAAAATATTAATTGCGTAAACATTTTTGGAATATTCTTTTTGTATAATGAAAATGACTTTTACTATACTAATACTCTTCTTTACATTTAGGGATGTGGGTAAAATGTTATTGTGATCTCCCTCATGCAAACTAGGAGATGAATAATTCCATAGTCTTATAATTGTTTCTTAAAGATAAAATTTATAATTTATTGAAGGAATGCACCTGTAGGATGGATTGGTTGATATACATGCTCTTAAAAAATGTTGAATTTTATTCTCGATTCAAGAAAATTATGAAAAATGTATCTTAACAATTACAAAAAAGTTAATTAGTTTGATGCATCGATATAAAGAGATACAAAAATACTTGATAGTGATCGTTTGTTGCATGAGAGAAACTCTCATGCTTACTAGGTGAGGAGTCAAACCAATCATGACAAAAGATACCTTGTGACTTAGTATCACACAAGTTTTATAGTGTGCAAATTCCCTTGGTCTTTTTGGGAAAACATTTGTAAGCATGCCATATAGGTTGAGTGTTTGTATTTTAAGTCAAGGGGTTCAATTTTTTTATCATATAAACATGAAGCGCTTGATATATTAAGTTCCCCTCCAGAGATAAATATAGAAACATCGAACTTTGAATTAGATGTAATTACAACTCTTATGGCCAATGCCAATGTTGAATGAGATTTTGAGGGCCTTCACTTGGCTACACAGGAATTGTTTGAATAGGCTACATTTTCTTTGAAATATTTCTATTGCTTCATTGAGCCAAAACAAATAGTGGGGTTGCTTTTTCAAAATGATGTTGGATGGGGTCAATAATTAACAACTTTTTTTTTATTTTGACTTCACACTTGGGTTGGATGCTTCCGAGTCATATTTGAAGTGAAAGAGGAGTTTCCTTAGCTCTCCAAATAAATGCATAAGAAAAAAAAAAAAGTTTAGAAACATATTTGAATGTCCATTTGTATGAGTATGAACCATTTGAGTTTATTCACCTCGAGAGTCAGGCACGTCCACACTCAAATAATGCATCCCTTGTGGTAGCATGTAAGTTTGGCTAAGAGATGAGGTCAATGTAATTAGATGTAGTGTCATTCCACTTCTCCAATTGCATCAAGTACATATGTTGTTAGCAAGGTTTAAATATGTATGATTAAATGCTTGTAAAGATGGGATGAAAATTGCATAGTTACCTAGTGCTTTGTGGTGATAGTTTTAGTTACATGGATTTTTCTGATGGTGCTTCCTCCTACTTTGGACCATGCTCAATTGATTGATAACTCTATAGTCAATGATGTTCAAGGTATTGCATTTGATATGTTTTAGGGAGTGGATAATTTTTTGGTTGAAAATAATTTCATCTTTTATTCTCATTTCGTTATATCACTATACTTGTTGTTCTAGTTCACTATAATTGTGTTGATGAGATATTTTCTAGTGAACTGTAGAGGGAAAAAACTTTTCGGTGATAGTTTTTGAAACAAAAGCATTGCAACTAGCAGAGCTTGAGGTCATTAAGGTCTGTTGTTTTCTATCATTATCACTCACAAGAGGAAAGAGGAAGAATAAATAAGAGATGATGCAGGGAAGAAACCCTACCAACAAAATGAATTTCTCATTCTACTAAAACTCATTGTAGCCTAACTAATGCTTATACCAACAAGAATATATTTTGGGACAACCAAGGAAATATTGAAGCTTGCATGTAAATGCATCAATTTTAATTAATAGACTAATAATTGATTTTTTGAGTCACCCAATGGTTTAATCAAGAATGTGGATGCTATTAAAACAATTCAAAACTAAAATGATGTAAGCAACCACTAATCTCTTTACATGGATAATATCACTAGATATTTGATTATCAACACATTAATAAATTTAGTTATCAATGTACCATATGATTTTTTCTTTATATATTTAGAAAAAATGGACCTATTTGGACCAGAAATAAAATTAGCACTTCATAATATTTACAAGCTATCATACAACTTTTTAGAATTATGCATACATAAAACCTTGGTACTTATGCTAGTTAATTTATATTGCCCATCTCATGATCTCTTCATTCTATCGATTACCTCCTCGGGAAGACTGTCACCGATAAATTTAGTTATCAATGTACCCTTCAAGTATTCTTCGATGTAGGGTATCTTTCCAAAACTATCATGATATCCATGTTATCCCTCATCCTATCAATTTATATAAGGATACTCTTTTTAGATATAATAGTGTCATTCTTTTCCAAGGGTTTTAGTAAACCTAGCGCTTTCAATCTCTTTACATTGGCCTTCATTAAACATACCTCACTTAGACATCTCACCCTTTTGACGTCAACATATTTAATCAATAGTTCTTTGTTACTAATTTTCTAGGCTCCCATCATAATGCCTGTCCTATCACTTATGTTGAAGGATTTCAACTTCAATGGAGGTATCCTTAAGCATAAATCTTCTATCAAGCCGACCATTCAAGACTTCCCTTGTGTGTCATCTCTTACCTTTTTGAGATCATATCCCGCTTGATTTATTGTTGTGACCTTCTACTATATGTGGGTTAGATAAGGCCTCCATGTAGCTACAATATCCTTAACTTGTTCCCATGCAAGTTTCCTTACTCAAAGCATCTTTTATTTCCATAAAGTTTGACTTCTTGATTTTCTCCAACGTCATTGGGTCTCAACCTTATGCTTCTTGAAAGTGTCCTTTTGTTGGATCTCATTACTGACATTTACTTGAGCCTTATTTAAACTAACATGCAAGGTGGCTATTTCCTTATATTTATTTCTTTCCACTGACTTATAATAGTTAATGTTCCTTTATTTGATCTTGGAGGGATGCTACCTCTATAAAGCCACTTTTATCTTTCAATGGATTTCCTATCTCCTCTTTCCTTTCTTTATTGACATCATTCTTCTCAATCTACATCCTTAAGTGTACTTGTAAAACTTTGATCTTCATGAAACATTCTGTCATGAAGAGGCCTTTCTCTAATTCATTATATTTATGCTATAACTACTAATCTCTGGCCTCCATAGCTACTACAACTTTAGTTTTCATTATGAGTTGTTTTCCTTTGGGTCAAGCACCTTCAACTCTATAATTATATTTTATTTATGCTTGCTCTTTGTTTGCTCAAACGTCAAGTCCTTTTGCATGTTTTCTTTCAACTTTACCAACTTAAAGGATGTATCTATGTATCCATCAAACTTTCCCTCCAATTATTCTCTAGAAAAGTCCATTTGATTGGATGGGGGCATCTCTCCTAGTTTTAATGAGAATCCCATTTTTTAGAATTGAGGCTCTGCTAATTATTGTAGTTGTTATTGATCAACCTCTATCATTGCTATATAGAGTTAACCCTCTTGATATATCAAAATCAACCTATTTTACATTCATTTAAAGGAGTTTACCTCCTTTCTTGACAATTTCTTTCTCTTAATTTTCCTTCCAAATCTCTTCTCGTTGACACTTGATGATTAGGCTTAGCCCAAGGTCATATCATCCTTAGACTAGAAGGTCTTTGGGCCTAACTAGGAGTGAATGGGTAAAATATTGGCGTTTTAGTGAATAAAACGAGAGTATTGAACATATTGGTGGTAACACTAGAAATATCCACACAAGGAGTGTCCATTGGAAACATTATTAGTGGTGGAGTATAGAGAGATAGGTTGTATTAGTAGGACGAGGAGGGGGGAACTAGAAAGGATGTTAAATGGTAGTTTAATATATGGGCTCTTAAATGAATATTTAGGGGAATTTGATGGAACAATAAACACGAAAGAGGGAGTGACTAAAAAAGGAGTGGGATCCTTTTCCTATGAATCCTAGTGTTGTATTCCCCACACCTCTTATTTCTTTGTCCTTTTAGCCTTTGGTTTCTCAAGAGGATCTTATGGATAGCTATATTTTCTTTTATTCATCTTGTCTATGCCCCTTCTTATCCTTTTCAACTCCATTGGGGTCTTCAAGGGGGTGATTTTCTGCAACAATGACAATTATGGTTGCAGAAGTATCAATGGTTGCAACATTATGGGCCTTCATGCATTCAACATGTTTTTGGTTCTCTTTCCCCTTGTCTTCTTTTCCCATTTACAATGTTTTTCTCCTCTCTCTCTATATAAGTGTTGATCCTTTTCATGCTAGTTATAAAGGTGGTCTCACTACAATATTTTATCTTGTCTTTGACCCTAAACCTTGAGTACCAAGTTGTTCAATGTTTGTCTTTCCCACTAGTGGAGCACCAATATCTTCCTCCTCATCATTATTATCATCACCATCACTACAACATCCAATATTTTCCCCATATTCTTTCTCCCACAGTTCATAAAATTTACTATCGTTGGTGACATTGCCCAATGTATTGTATTTCTTGTCAAGTTATAGACTCATCGACCACCAAGCTCTAATCCTTTCTATTTTCCAAGTTTTGGTCCTTACCTTCCTTTTCCAATGAGCTGTAGGATTAGGGATGTCTTTAGGTATCGTTTCCCCCAATTTCCTATAGAAGTTATAAGGAATGATTTGTTGCATTTTTTTTTATATGATATTCTTCTCAACCTCTATGATCCTCTTGCCATAGGTTTGGACTTTCCCATCCATAAAGGCTAACACTTGTTCCTAGGAAGATTGATTTTCTAGCTTCTTGGTCTTAGCTTTAGGTTGATGGGGAAACCTACCTTGTGTTTGGCCTCTTGGGTTGTATAATATCATAAGGGTCATAATTCGATTCCACATCTTCTTCACAATTGTAGCACCAATTAAATTCAATAACCTTTTTGTATATTTCCCTGTTTATAAAGGAAAGGTTGGCTAGAGAGAACCGAAGATGAAAATTGTTGGAGGCTTGCCTGTGACCTCTGAATAATTTTAGGTCTACATGTTCCATCTACATGATATGTTCAAGTAAAAAAAATGTAGGAGTCAATAGCGAGGGTAATTTGTAAGGTTTATTTGTAAAGACATATATACCCTAGTCATAGTGTAGTCTTGGTAGAGGAAACAATCCTCTTTCGTATGCTCTCATCAAAATGAAATGTGTGCACACCTTTGGGTCTATTCTAGGGGGAGTTCTCCTAGGATAAGAGTGAATTATTTTCACATTAACCTATCTATGAAGTGCTTATATCGAATGAAATTTTTGGAGGCTTTAACCACATTGGTTCATTCACTAACAACAATAGTTTAGCTAGAGTCAATTATCATTTTAAGGTAAAGAGAGATAATTGGTTAGTGTGGCTAAACAATAAATGATATTTGATTATGTAGGTTTTCACAGTTAGTCACAATGCTTCTTGAAATTCCTGGAAATAAACTGTGTAGAAAGTTTTGAAACGTCCTACATAATGTGTTTCTAGAAAGTTCGAGCAACAATATAAGATATATTGGGTAAGATAAATTTTTGTATGAGGAAAATCTAATAACTTCCCTTGAATGGTATGAGTCATGAATTCTTCATACTTCAAGATCCTACATCTCATTTGGATAGTGTTCATAATGGGCACCATGAACATCTTTACAATTGAATTTGTTCCCCTTCCCAAGGCTAATGATAGTATAAAAACCAACTCATGGGCCCATTCTTTGAACAAAGTGATTAAAAATTTATCACTCTAGGGAATAGATTCACTAGGGTCTAAAACTGTGTTAATCACCTTGTAATATCATCATATGAAGACATATTGTTGTATTTATTGGCTTGAGAGGGTGGTTTCAATACTGTATATCCTTCAAGAAAATGCATCATCAACTGAATGGATTGGATGAAAATGGGGAAAATTGCAACAAAACTTATCATTGTACACTATGGCCCCTTTTTCTTGATTGTAGTTGATGGAATATAGTTCTACAACTTTTGGGAAAGGCTAAATTGTATGGACCAGAGGGTAGGCCAGGCCACTGGCCCATGCATTTTGTGCCTTGTCCAATTTAGACCAGTTTCCGACTTTATTGTTGACAACATATCAAAGGACTCCAACTTTACCATACTTGGAAATGGGTTCATAGACACCTAACCAATCATTAAATATATCATTATCCTTTTGCTTACCCACCTTAGGTAACACCATGATGGTTGTGTCCTTCTCATGGGGCATTATCTAATGGATATCGATGGTAAGGGTAATAAAGTGTTGATAGATATAATTGAGTACCTACTTGATTTACAAGGGAACATTCATGTCACAAATTAATCTCCGTTGCTTCCTAGAAAAAGAAGGATCAACAATATTCGATGTTATATCTTCTTCAACGTCCAAAGCACTTTTCTCAGAGAATGGTAACTTGAATGGGTAGAGCTGATGGTGAAGTTTGACTCAAAATAAAATTATGAAGTAACACAGAGGATTTCTCATTAAAATGACTCATTCCATCAATGAATTTGTGGATAATAAAAGTTTATCAAATGCCCTTGTGCTCCATAATGTAAGACATGATGTATTTACAAAAGAGAGATTCCCGCCCAGATGATCCATACACGGTGTAGCTGAAATGACATGTAAGAAAGATACAAGGTAACAATTGAATTACACGAGGAAATCATCATTAATACCTAGTACGTTTCACCATCAAATTGAAATGATCAGAAGGTCTACGCATTTCAATTAGAAACCCATTTGTCTCCTATTATAGTGCAAGTTGTAGGTTGGGAAAAGCCTGACCCAAACACAAAGCATGTGCTACAACTTGAGAATCCTACACCCAATGTCACCTCAATGTAGGTCCCGCACTTCAAGGGTGACTAGGTCACTCTAGGGAGGCGATCTCGATGAACCTAGAGGGAATGAGATGGAGATGGATATAGATAGGATTGGAGCCCCTAGAGTTCAAGTATAAGTGGAGTAAAATGTGTGGAATTAACTCTTGGGAACGTCCAAGGGTTTCCAAGTATGTTGAGTAACTTGTAAATGGTGAAATACCTATCCGAGGCACAAGAAAAACCACTTTGCAATGATGAATGTTAGTTGGATCAACAAGTTAATATTGTTGTCCATAATTTGAAGCAATAGATAAAAATATATATCAGAAATAATATGGTACTATGATATTCTCAATAAATGCTAGAGATCAAGTAGAAGATACAAGATAAAGACTAGTTAATGACTAGATAAACTCAAGATGAAAAACCAATATTCTAGCATAAAACGATAAGGATGTTGTAAACACTTGTCTGCAACAAATTATATCAGCCTTATGGATGTAACATTAAATGTATTACAAAAATAAAATAATCCATTTAAAACCCCTCAAACTTTTCCAAAAAGTGCGCTAGACCAAGAAGAATAAGTGTGCAAACTTTGAGCAAAATCCAATGGTTGATAAGAGAGTTATTCAAGAAAATGAGTTAGGGTTTCTATAGCCCTAATGGATCAAGATGTAATTTTATAATAGAATAAAGAAGTATCCCCTTGATGGGGATTCCCTAGTGGCTATGAGGTTCCCAAGGCATAAGGAATACAATCCACTCTGCAAGAAGTAAAAATGACCAAAAATCATGTTTCCCAATGCAATATTTTATTTCTCCAATGCAATAATAAATGACTAGTGCTCTTAATAATTGGGTTAATGGGGTCATGCAAAGAAAGATCTAGAGAAGCTATCTCCTTGGGAGTGTAAACCCTTTTAATCCCCAAGGCAAGTTTCTCTATCTAGGGTTTAATCTAAAAGGGTGCATGCCCTTATACTTCCCACCTATCTCCTAGCACAATAACCTTTACTTGAAACAAATGATAGCATGAAATTAAAGACCATACGAATTCAAGGAAAAATGCCAAGATAATTCACCACAATAGCAAGAGATAAACATTACAAGGCTAGTGCATCACTTCCATCAACCATAACATCAAGATATAACCATAAAAAAGAGCCAAGAGAGACAAATTTGCCAAAGGTATCGGAAATTTCAGACCAATACTTCTCACAAGAGAGAGAGTTATGATAAAATGAGATATTATGATCTCTTATTTATACAAAATGTCACCAAGGTGACTTGTCCACATATTTAGGGGTAAATCACAAGACTAGGGGTCAAAAACTCTAATCTTTCCCCCTTAACAAATTAATTCATTTAAAATTCACTTTTGCACATAAGAAAACCCTAATTTAGAAGAATGTCAACCCTTTAGAGGACGTTTTGGCATTTGGAGCAAGTCGTTGGTGTAGGAGGAGGGTGGCTAGCCTTGCCAAAGCCACATGTCAAGTATCCAAGTTTCTTCCTTCATGGTCAAAGCTCATTTCTCCTCAAAACTTCCAAGTGCCAATGCATCAACCACACCACCAAACCCTAACCCCCCTAGGTGATGTCATGCCTCTAGATGTGACATTTTTCCTCTCCTAGGGAAAACATTTGGCATGTGGGGGATAGACTATGCTGTCCAAGTCATATGTAAGGCCTTCCAAGTTTGACCTTTCTTATCTGACATGTGGGCTCTTGGAATCCACCTGTGGGCTTGTATCCCCATGGAAGCTCAAGCTAAGATTGTTCTCCCAAAACCGTCCACCAACTAGGTCCTGCAAAGACACATGAGCATGCCCTACAAGTATCTCAAGTCATAACATCATGATAAGTGAATCCAATCAATAAATGAGCCACCTAAGCATGTGCATCGAAGATCACTATATCAAACAATTAACTTATCAAATAAACTATGCGACTTGTCAAGATTGAATATGGGAGGGTTGATGAGGTGTCCTATTGGGTAGATATTTCCCTAGGTCAAGGAGAGTTTCAAAGAGATCCCTCTATAATCCATGTAAATTGGATGAAGTGGTTTGGGTAAAGACTCAATGTGCATAGGGCTCATGACATACAAGAGGCCATAGTGTCTCATTCATGGGTGAATTTGTAGAGGGTGTGTGGTAGATTCGTCCGCAATGCACTTTTTCCAAGCCCATTATTTTCCATTCTTTTATTATTTCATAATTTTAAGGAGAGGTTGACTGTCACTTCCCTGGCATGGTGACCAGATAATGGCAATGTCACCCACAAATACCTATTGGAAATGAGAAGGTTGGCTCGTGATGAGACCCCCTTTCTCTAAGCCATGAAAATGATAGCCATTATCCTGGTTTGGTGACCAGATGATGGCAATTTCATACCACTAGACATTCATGGATGTGATAGGTTGGCTCGTGATAAGACCTACTATCCTTCAACTAAAATTTTAAGCATTATTTATTATATTGTGGGTCCCCTTTACTGAAAGATAAGCATTTCAATGCTTTCTTGGGTGATCCATGGGTGAAGCATTTGGAAGGTTTATATAAGGATTTTATCTTTTACGCAACATCAATCCATTTGGGCCTTCAACCCCTTCTTCCCATACAATGAGGTACAACCCCTTCTTGGGTCAATACACCCTAAAATCCCAAAAGATAAGGAAATGGAGGGGAAAAATGATGGAAAGTGGTAAGTATGGTCGGGAACGGTACAATGGCTCTTTAAGGGAGTTCCTAGTAGTAAAACCATCCCCAAGGAAGACCACTTACTAGGGCATAATGTCAACCACGAAGGTGAAGTAGGGAAAAAGGCATAATGTCCAAGCATATATCATGGAGTCTAGAGAAATATAAGATACAACATACTCAATTGGCTTAAATATTGAAATGATGCTCACCATAATATTGACTTGTACCTCATGGAGCAAGGCCCACTGCCTTTCGAAAACTAGATGATGTGGTGGATGCCATTTGGAAATCTGTGACCATTTGTGGTGGTGAGAGGGTTTTCCAAATGTGCAAAAGGGTATTTCTGGTCATGTAGTCTCTCGAAACTCCATATATGCAACCTGAGGGCCTCGAGACATAATCTCCTTAGTTATCCACAAAATGGGGATAACATATGGCTCCTACTTGGGGACATGTGCTCATTGTAGAGTGCATGAGAACCACAACATCTCCTGGCAAACCTGTTCATCCAAGGAAACAACAAACTGTCAAGTGCAGGATGACCTACTCATCCTTGTTCTCAAAATCTAACTAAGCTAGAAAAATAAAATTTTGACATTTTTTCAAAAATTTATAAACTAAGCATGAAATCAATATGCAAGTAGAGAAAATGAAAATTAAATGCATCTAAGCTAATATGAGCAATCAATATGAAAATTTAGGGGAAAATAAGATGACTTACCTACTTACCTGGGGACTTACAGATCACATGTTGGATGATGTCAGGTGAAGTCATACAACCAGTGCAACCATTTGATCATCTCATCAAAGTATCTCCCCCTGTGCTTAATCATATAATACAACAAAAATAAGTCAAGCACATAATACTCATGAGTATGAACACAGATATAATCGATCATGAAATACAACTCATGAAGATGGGTGAGAGGGAGGAAATCTTGCTGGAAAGAGAAACCATCAGCCCGATCATTCTGTCTGAAAGTGTAGCCACAAGACTGATCAATCCATCTCTGAAAGGGGATACTATACATATACGATGTCTCGTCTGCATATTCACTTAGAAGATCAGTACTGCCTAAAGGATGAGAAAGGACAAGAGATCCAAAGAAAACCCTATGATTTCCCAAACAAGAGGAAACGTGGCAAGGCACAACCTTAGAGAAAAAATCCTCTGTCAGACTCAAGAAATGTCTCTTCTTTGTCTGCAAATCCCTGCCCAAAGTCTCAACATGAAAGTACTTTCGTTTAGTAGTATGGACCTCAGATTTATTTGGGTGGGCCATGACCTAATTTCTATAAAAAATAGAGTATGGTGGTTGAAAATCACCCTTAAAACGTTGCGTCAAGTCATCCTCAAATGGATGGAACAAATCTGTAACCATATCATCGGGTTGGCACATATATGGACCATCTGGCTGTAAAAATAAATCCTCTGAAGAAATTCTTTCTGTATCCTTTATCTAAGATGTTCCTTCAATGTCGTACATAAGATCTCCATAAAAAATGAAACAATCCAAATCCCATATGTATCTCCCAATCTGTATGAAATCATCAATGTGATAGTCAACTGTATCTGAGGGGTGTTCCATGATTTCATCTGCATTATAGACAATGATTACTTCTTCACAAGACTGGATAACTTCATCTTTTTTGAAAGGGACAATAGAGGACAATGTCTCTTTCAGGACTTCTGCAAGAGAAACTTCATCGAGATCCTTTTGGCAATTTTCTTCATTTCCACAATCATGGAATAAATCATCATCAAAGTTCTCAAAAACATTATAACTCATCATGTTCTCTTCTTTATGTGAAGGGGGAGCAGAGGTTTGGATGTCCTCATCAAGTGGAAGAGAATATAATTAATCTTCATCATATGTCTCATCCAGATATTCTTCAAGGTTTTCTTCATATATGGTCTCATCATCCATAGTAAAACCTTCTCGGCAAAGAGTGTGTTTGAGCTCTTGCAAAGCATCTTGCAAACTTTGAGTAGTTGGATGATATTTCTTGAGAAATTATTCAATGAGATTTGTAGAAGAAGGGATACTCTTTGGATCACATGAGTGTGCAAGCCAATACTTTTGACTTGATTCCATTGAAGACACAAAAATTTTCATCAACACATCTTTATGTAGCACATTTAATCTCGATCCATACTTCATATAATTCACGACATGGGTGACTGCTAGAGCTGGATCACCATCAAATTTGGGGAAACTTTCTCTCCATTCTATTGGACAATGATTTGGATAGCCAGGGACATTCTGAACATCAAGAGAAGGATACACATTATGGAATTCCCATGGTAAGTCCCGTGAGGCCATGGTTCCATCACTTAGGGTAATACCTCAATGGAGGTGTCATATGAGCTCAAGGATCATCAAGGGATGAAAGGGGAAAAAGGGAAAAATGGGTTCGTGGAAGGTGGAGTCGCCAGATGAAATTCAAGGTGAGCTCATCAAGGAAAAGGGATAGGGAACGTCCCTTAGGTGGAGTCACTAGGAAAGCTAAGGAAAAGGATTTGGGATAGCTTACCAAAGTGTTGTTAGGGTAAGAAGAAGATTCAAAATATTCCTCGACAATGATGCCATAAAGTTATAGCACAAGTTGTAGTTTGGAAAAATCCCAACCCAACCAAAAATCAAGTTCTACAACTTTGGAATCCTACACCCAATGTCACCTCGATGTAGGTCCCAAACTTCAAGGGTGACTAGGTCACTCTAGGGAGGTGATCCCAATGAGTCTAGGGGGAATGGGATGGATATGGATAGAGACAAAAGTGGAGACCCTAGAGTTCAAGTCTAAGTGGAGTAAAATGTGTGGAATGAAGTCTTGGGAAGGTCTAAGGGTTTTCAAGTATCTTGAGTAACCTGTAAATGGTGAAATACCTACTCGAGACACAAGAAAAACCACTTTGCAATGATGAATGTTACTTGGATCAACAATTTAATCTTCCTGTCCCTAATTTGTAGCAATATATAACAATATATATCAGCAATAATATGGTACTATGAGCTTCTCAATAAATGCCAGAGATCAAGTAGAAGATACAAGAGAAATACTAGTTAATGACTAGCTAAACTCAAGATGAAAAACCAATATTGTAGCATAAAAAAATAAGGTTGTTGTAAACACTTGTCTGCTGCAAATTATATAAGACTTATTGCTATAACATTCAATGTATTACAGAAAGAAAATAATCCACTGAAAACCCATCAAATTTTTCCAAAAAGTGTGCTAGACCAAGAAGAATAAATGTGCAAACTTTGAGCAAAATCCAATGGTTGATAAGAGATTTATTCAAGCAAATGAGTTAGGGTTTCTGAATCCCTAATGGATGAATATGTAATTTTATAACAGCATAAAGAAGTAGCACCTTGACAGGGATTCCCTAGTGGCTATGAGGTGCCCAAGGCACAAGGAATACAATCCACTTTGCAAGAAGTAAAAATGACCAAAAATCACGTTTCCCAATGCAATATTTTATTCCTCCAATGCAATAATAAATGACTAGTGCTCTTAATAATTGGGTTAATGGGGTCATGCAAAGAAAGATCTAGAGAAGCTACCTCCTTGGGGGTGTAAACCCTCTTACTCCCCAAGGCAAGTTTCTCTAGCTAGGGTTTAAGCTAAAAGGGTGTATGCGCTTATACTTGTCTTAACAAACCCTTATTTAACCAATAACATGAAGCATAAAATAATGAAAAATATGGTTGGGGTGTATTCCCTTATACTTCCCACCTAGCTCCTATCATAATAACCTTGACTTGAAACAAATGATAGCTTGAAAGTAAAGACCATACCAATTCAAGGAAAAATGCCAAGATAATCCACCACAATAGCAAGAGATAAGCCTTCCAAGGATAGCGCATTACTTCCATCAAGCATCACATCAAGAGATAACCATAAACAAAAGAAAGAGAGACAAATTTTCCAAAGGTAGAGAAAATTTCAGACGAATACTTCTCACAAGAGGGAGAGTTATGATAAAATGAGATCTTATGATCTCTTATTTATACAAAATGTCACCAAGGTGACTTGTCCACATATTTAGCGGTAAACCATAATATTATGGGTCAAAAACCCTAATATTTCCCCATTAACAAAGTAGTTCATTTAAAATTCACTTTTGCACATAAGAAAACCCTAATTTAGAAGGACGTCACCCTTTAGGGGATGTTTTGGAATTTAGAGCAAGTCGTTGGTGTAGGAGGAGGGTGTTTAGCCTTGCCAAAGCCACATGTCAAGTATCCAAATTGATTCCTTCATGGTCAAAGCTCATTTCTCCTAAAAAAATCCAAGTGCCAATGCATCAACCACACCACCAAACCCTAACCCCCATAGGTCACATCATGCCTCTAGATGTGACGTTTTTCCTCTCATAGGAAAAAAGTTTGGCATGTGGGGGCTAGGCTACATTGTCCAAGTTATATGTAATGCCTTCCAAGTTATATTTTTCTTATCCAACATGGGGGCCCTTGACATCCACCTGTGGGCTTGTAGCCCCATGGAAGCCCAAGCTAGGCTTGTTCTCCCAAAACTGTCCACCAACTAGGTCCTGCAAAGACAAAGAACACACCCTCCAAGGATCTCAAGTCATAACATCATGATAAGTGAATCCAATCAATAAATGATCCACTTAAGCATTTGCATCAAATATCATTATATCAAACAATTAATTTCTCAAAGACACTATGCAGCTTGTCAAGCTTGAATATGGGAGGGTTGACGAGGTGTCCTATTGGGTAGATCTTTCCCTAGGTCAAGTAGAGTTTCCAAGAGATCCCTCTCTAAGACATGCAAAGTGGATGAAGTGGTTGGGGTCAAGACTCAATGGGCATAGGGCTCATGACATACAAGGGGTCATAGTGTGTCATTCATGGGTGCCTTTGTAGAGGGTGTGTGGTACCTTCGTCCACAATGCACTTTTTCCAAGCCCATTATTTTCCATTATTTTATTTTTTCATAATTTTAAGGAGAGGTTGAAGGTCACTGCCTTGATGTGGTGACGAGATAATGGCAATATCACCCACAAATATCTAGTGGAAATGAGAAGGATGGCTCATGATGAGACCCCCTTTCTCTCATCCATGCAACTGAGAGCCATTACCTTGGTTTGGTGACCAGATGATGGTAATGTCATACCACTAGACATTCATGGATATGATAGGTCATCTTGTCATGATACCTCCTATCCTTCAACTCACCTTTTAAGCATTCTTTATTATATTGTGGGTCCCTTTTACTCAAAGATAAGTGTTTCACTGCTTTCTTGGGTGATCCTTGGGTGAAGCATCTCAAAGGTTTATATAAGGATTTTATCTTTTACACAACATAAATCCCTCTAGGCCTTCAACCCCTTCTTCCCATAGAATGATGGAAAACCCCTTCTTGGGTCAATACACCCTAAAATCCAAAGAGATAAGAAAATGGAGGGGAAAATTGATGGAAAGTAGTAATTATGGTTGGGAACGATACGATGGATATTTAAGGGAGTTCCTAGTAGCAAACCCATCCTCAAGGAACAACACTTACTAGGGCACAATGTCAACCACCAAGTTGAAGCAAGGAAAAAGGAATAATGTCCAAGCATACATCATGAAATCTAGATCAATCTAAGATACACCATACTCAATTGGCTTAAATATTGAAATCATGCTCACCATAATACTGATTTGTACCTCATGGAGCAATGTCCACTGCCTTCTAGAAGCTATATGATGTGGTGGATTCCATCTGGAAATTTGTGACCATCTGTGGTGGTGAGAGGGTTTTCAAACTGTGAAAAAGGGTACTGCTGGTCATGTAGTCTCTCGACACTCCATATCTGCAACCTGAGGGCCTCGAGACATAATATCCTTAGTTATCCACAAAATGGGGATAACAACTCCAAAAATATCAGGCAACATTAGAAATTCCTTTGTTAAGCCAACAAAATGTACAATCATTATACTTGTCATATTGAAATCTCTTTATCTCCATAAAGCTCAAGCAATGTGTGAAACCCCTTTGTCAAGCATATGGAATGCACAATCACGATACTTGTTACATTTTCTCGTGTGCAGGACTTGCTTGAGTTGTCCTTGATTTCTTGAGGTGCTTTCATGTGTCTTGTAGGGTGTGCACTAAAGTCTAGCTAAAATTTCCAATGCTTGACATTTTTAGCTTGAGTTTCCATGGACTATTCCATCATTAAATTTGATGGAAATTCAAAATTACATTTTCATCAACCATTTTTTTCAATCCGTGCAATGGATAACTGCTTATTAGGGTTTTAACATATTTGACGCAAATGCTCCAAATTGCAATTTGAAAAATGTATATATCAGATTTTACAATTCTGTCAATCACTAGATTTCGACGAAGTGGGGAGATTTAGTTGTTCCATAATCTTTCCATCTTGTAGTCATTTGCCTCACCAACTGGATAGAAGAGTTCCATTATTGCTCAATGTAATACATCATTTTCTGAGCAGACTTCACCATCAATCAATCTGTGTAAATCTAATGACTTGTTCATTCTCCTTGAAATTTCTTATCATATGTACAAAATACACATAATTGATGCATGTCCATTGAGAGCCCATAGAACTAGTTATTTTGTAACAACGTAGGATAACTGCACAACTTTTTGGCCCTTCTTTGACAGGGTATAATAATGGAAAAAAATCTGTTCGACAGGGCCAATTCCAACAAACAATGTTTTTGGTTGAATCCATTTTAAAGCCATTGAAATGGTGTAGTGTACATGACCAACCTTTTTTCCCTTTTTGGTAGGGCCAAAATAAGTCGCTCAAGTAGGATAATGTGCAACTTTTTTGGGGTTGAAATTTTCCATGTAGAGCCATAAATGGCATAATCACGGTTCACTAGGGTTTTCAAGGCTCTTAAATTGATCTATGCCAATAGAGTTTGCAGATTCTACAAATTTCATGCTCAAAGTTGACAAAATTTGTTTGTTGGATTTAGAGGAGAGCTATCAAAACATTGGAGAACATTCCCATTTACTTATGTAACAATAGTCATGGATTATAAGTACACTTTGACATGGCATTGTATTAATCATCAATCAATATCATATCTTATGTATCGTTTGTTATTTATATAATTATTTGTCCTATATATATCATATCTTATGTCTCATTTGTTATTTATATAATTATTTGTCCTATATGGATTTCAACTCTTTGTCCTTTTGATGTTAAATATCGAGTTAATGAAGTATCATTCATTACATTGATAAATTTAGATCTATGTATGATCCTTATGCTTGGCCACACTCTTTATCAGATCCTTTCAAATCCAACTTTTCACCACACTCTTTATATCATAGTTTCTTCGATCCTTGGTTCTTTGACCACAACTAGCCTTGGCCATTTATAGTTCACAAATTTTAGCGAGGAAAATAATCAATTCACTGTAAATATGCAGAAATACCAAATCAAGTAGATCTATTAAAACAACAACAAACTCAACCCACAAAATGTAGAGCTATCAAAACAACAACAATCACCACCACTATAAAGCAACAACAAATCATTTTGAAGTCTCATTGGAGGATTATTGTTGCTTAATACTTGTGCGCTACAAATATAAATCAACCACAATTGAACAACCATTCTCCTTGATGATCTGAATCCTAAACATTGTGGATGTTGCTAAACATATCAAGGAACTAGAAACCATTGGTGTATTAATTTCTACTATGGTAAACAAGAAATTATCTCCATGTATCCAAAAAAAATTTGCACACTTTAGTTCCCTATCCCAACCACCATTGAATATGGCTTGAATGCCCACAAAAATTTCAGTATGTCACCTTGGAGAGTAGTTAAATGGAGGGTGACACATTGATCAACCAACAATAATGACCTCAATATTTTGACTTTTGAAAGGATTCCAACATTGCTTTTAGTTCCTATTTGAATACTTCTACATTAATGTCTTCCTTTTGATCTTGATTAAAGAACCTAGGAAAGTAGGTTATCATTTTAATTATTTCTTTAAAGTTTTCCCTTGGTGGCTCTTGATTGATCTTCTAAAAGTGGGTTACACCAAGTTTTGCAATCGCTTTGATCATTCTAACCTTAATTCCATCCTCTTTCCTCATATCTCATATAATATTGATATTTTTCCTGTGCTTTGCATAATTCTAGAAGAACTTTGTGTTCTCATCCCCTTCCACTAGCCAAATTGCCCTACTTTCCATTCTCAGTTTGCTTCTTACCATTCCAACATCGCTCTCTTCTTCTTCCCCAAAAGTATTTAATTTAAACTTTTCTTTGTATGAGAAAATCCCTCCTGTGCTTTAATTAAATAAATTTGCAATTCGAGCTCCAACCTCAAGTATATTTTTTGGCGTTGTCTAGTTTTTCTACGAAATGGTTTTTTTTTGCTGGAATCCGACAATATAAATTTACATGAATCACTATTTTTTGTTGTTCAAAATCCATTTCTGAATGCAAAAATGGATTCAACATGCTGAAAAATCCCGAGGCACTTGGATTATACATAAATAATCACTCTAACTATGAATCTAACAATTTCTCGTCGGATTTCGAGAAAATGTCCTCAGAAAAAATCATCATTTCGTAGAATGTTTATCCTATGACATATTTTTTTATGAGCTTTGAAACTTTTGTTTAACCCAGTTTGTTATCACCCTTTTAATTTTTTTAATACTCTCTACGAATTGGAGCATAGTTGAGTTCCCATTTAATGGGTCATATCTTCTTTAGTTTTGACTGACCATACTTTTAGAATCTTCATTTTCCAACCATTTTGGGTTAAACTTGAAAGGTTATAGAGGTTTAATTTTATCTTTCTCTATTTTGCAACGAATAGGGAGATTATCTAATGAATCCCTAATCCCCACCCAATATTTTCCTATTTTATTCCTATATTACCCTCTATTGATAAGAACCTATCCATTCTTTTAGACACACTTTCATTTCTAGTCCTTAAGTTCTTGCAATTTGGAATATATTTTAATGGAAACACATCACAAAGACCCATATCTTCAATCATATGGAAAAAATAATCTGCCAGAGGATCTTTTCTAGGAGTGAAACACCACAACTCTCCTATTTTGGTGGTAATATTCAGATCTCAACACAAAATTATATTATCTTTTTTGAGAATATATTGAGAGCAAATATTATTTGAAAAAATATTTCTTTCTTCACATGGACCATATATATTAATGATAGATTTTTTTTTCCCTAATTCCATCGAACTTAACTCTGTTAACACTATTGCACTAAAAACATAAGAATAAGTAAAGTTTAGGGAGTTCTTTCATCGTATTATTAACCCCCTTGATCTCCCATTATAATCCAGGGATATAAAATTCCAGTGTTTTAGAAAGGTTAATAAAATTCCTTCAACTTTCCCTCCTTCACATAGTTTCTTGGATTAGAAAATTTATGGCTTGTATTAAGCAACTAATCTCTTGAAGGCTAGATTTTTGTGAGAGCCCCCTTTCATTTAGGGAAATGAAAATAATTGAAGAAATAGAACACAAGAAGATCGAGGCAAGAATTTTGGCGGAAAAGGACTCAAGCCATAATCTCACACATTGTATTAATTGTAATGATACAAATATATGATACAATAATGAAACCACCTAAATTTATCTCACATCAAAACCTCATTGGGAGATAAGGTAGGAGGAGGAAAAATAGGAATCTAGAAACACACTTAGGATAACAACTGTATCCTAGAATGTGAAATATACAAAGGTGGTATACTAGGAATTCATGACTGTATCCGAGTAAGAGGCTAACATCCCCCCCCTTAAATCATAAGTCCGAACAATAATACCAACAATGTAGCATAAACTGGTATAATCTCCAAGTCGTCATGTCGAAACTCTTGAGTTGAGCCTCAATGGAGAACTTCCTGAAAAACCGCCAAATATGGATGTTGAAAACTATGGAAAATATCACTATGTAATCTTGTGAGCCATAATTCCTGTAATTGTTTCACTGGTGTGAACTCCAATATGATGAGAGAGAACCAAGAGAAGTGAATCAAATGCAAATATGAGACATCCCTGACAATGCCCAACAACTCAATCAAATTCCAAGTTGCAATGCAGAAGGATCCTATTGTCCTCTGCTAGGTCGAATGACCATCCAAGTGAACAAAATGTTCACATCATTGCTTTCAAAATCAACATCCTAATATTGTATCCTATGTATGATTCAATTGCTTTTCATTGAACCATAATTATGCCAAAGTATTCCATCTACAGATTGCAATTGCCCATCTAGAAAATTTCATGCTCATCTGGCATATTTGTTGTCGAAAATTTTAGCCTGACAACCATGCTCAATTCCTTCATCAGTTCCCCCCTTTGTCAGTTGAAAGGAGAGACCACAAGTGGTTTCATGAACCATCTTCACTTGATTTTTGAACTCCCCCCCCCCCC
>JZKD02S1948811.1:77904-108963 GCA_000966675.3 Picea glauca | reverse complement strand
TAATAATAATCTATTTTTAAGGTCACGGCCAAGCCAACACACCAAATTGGTGTATGAGACCCCCTTGTTTGTGGGACAAGGGACCCCCCTCCACCCAACGATTTGACTGGTAAAGAATACGAAGGTATACATACCCTACCCCCCTCTGGATTTGAACCTGTGACCTCTTAAGAGGAAACACATGTTCTTAACCATTAGGCCCACTCAGGCTGTATAATATATGCTGGTTTTCCTGGTTTGGGTTTCCAGGGGAAAAATATCTGTGTAATGTTTGTATTTGCCATTGTATATTTTCTTAATATCTTTTTACAGTAGACATTGTACAAGGTCAGAATTTTACATCCACCCTCCAAGAACCCACATTTCCCCTTTTTCTCCTTTAATCCTTTGATGAGCCTTGTTCTCGTCTGACAAATCCATTGAGGTATTACCCTAAGTAATGGAACCATGGATTCATGGGAATTACCATGGGAATTCTATAAGGTGTACCCTTCCATTGATGTTCAGAATATCCCCAGATATATGAATCATTTACCTACAAAGTGGAGGGAAAGTTTCCATAAATTTAGTGGTGATCTAGCTCTAGCACTCACTCATGTCGTCAATTATATGAAGTATGCTTCAAGCCTAAATATGCTACATGAGGATGTGCTGATGAAAATTTTTGTATCTTCACTGGAATCAATTCAAAGGAATTGGATTGCACAATCATGTAATCCGAAGAGAATCCCATCTTATACCAAGTTCATTGAATAATTTTTCAACCATTATCAGCCAACTACCCATAATTTTCAAGATACTTTCCAAGAGCTCAAACATGCTCTTTGCAGAGAAGGTTTTCTGGTGGATGATGAGACAATAGAAGAAGAAATGATTCAAGAAAGTTAGAAAAAATATCTTGATGAATTTTATCATGTAGTAGATCTGGAAGAGGAATTTGATGAAGATAAAGTGCTTATATATTCACTTCCACTTGATGGAAAGATCCAGGCCTTTGCTTCTCCTACACATTAAGAAGAGAACATGATGAGTTACAATCCTTATGAAAAAATTGATGATTCTTTGTTCCATGACCGTGGAATAAAAGAACTATTAGAGGAGCCCTCAGATATGATAGATCCTTTTGAAAAAAGGAAAAGAAATCACTTTGCAGTAAGGATCATGCCTCGTGTAATGAAGAGGCGATGGAAGAGCATGCCCATGAAGAGAAAAGAGAATCCCGATGAAGTGAAACATGTTGAGTCATCATTATCTTATTTCCCTCTTGATGAAGTTGAGGTTATCCAAATGTGCTCTCCTCCTGTTCATGAAGTTGAAGAAGAAACTAGCCTCAGTGATGAATACTTTGAAGATCCTGTTGAAGAGGCCCCAACCTCTACTCTTCCTACACATGAAGAAAAAGAGATGGTCATTTTCAGTCATGCTAATGATATTATGAAAGAACCTTTGGATATGGTTGATGAGCATATAGACACTTTCATATATATTAGAAAACATAGGTGGGATTTTGGTCATCTCATTTTTGATAGAGACCCCATTTACGATATTGAGGGTAGCCCTCAAAAAAAGGGGTTTTATTTTTCATATTCAAAGGACTACTTTTCATGCATTTATGATTCATATGTTTGGTAGCTTGATGATGACATGTTACAAATTTATTCAAGGATGATTGGTCACAACATTTTCAAGATGATTTTCACTCATCCCTTAGGGCTTGTGATGCATATATTTTTGGGGATGCAAACTTGTTTTATGAGGACTCTCAACCAACTTCATCCCAAATTTTGGAAGAATATCAGGACGTGACCATCTCAGAGTGATGAGAGGCTCACTCTACAAAGAGGAAGTGTTTTCATACTGAGGATTTTTACAAGGATTCAGAGATGAAGAGGCCATGTTTTTATTTCTCTAGACCCGAGCTTGTCCCTTACCTCTTTCCTTATTCTTGGGGAAATCATGAGGTCTTCCCAGGATCTCTCATATATTCTCGGTCTTCAAGAAGCAATGATCATACCAAAAAAGATGAAGATGAGCCATCGTCTACACATGGTATCCCTCTTTATAGATGGATTGATCATGCTTGTGGTTACACTTTCATACAGGGTGATCAGGCTAATAGTTCCTATTTCCAACAAGATTTCCTCCCTCCCACCCATCTCCATGAGTTTCATTTTACGATTGATTATATATCTATTTATGCTCATGATAATTTTGTGTTGGAATTATCTTTTTTGTTTCACATGATTAAGCACATGGGAGGATACTTTGATGAGATGATCAACTGATTGCAGTAATTGTATGACTTCACCTGAAATCACCTATTACCTGATATTTAGGGCCCCAAGGCCCCAGGTAAGTAGGCAGGTCATATTTATTTCCTTTCATTTTCATCTTGATTTCTCATATTAGTTTACATGCATTTCATATTTCATTTTGCTCTACTTGCATATTGATTTCATGCTTAGTTTAGAAATTAAAAAAAAATGCTAAAATTTTCTTTTCTAGATTAGCTTTCATTTGGATTTTGATGTATATGGACGAAGGGTGATGGAATCACCCTAGATTTTATGATTTCTTGTTCCAGTTTAGGAAAATGTCTATAGGATATGTTGCAGTTCTGATGCACTCTATGACAAGCATATGTCCCCAAGTAGGAGCCAGATGTTATCCCCATTTTGTGGGATAACTAAAGAGATGATGTCTCTAGGCCTTCATGTTGCAAATATGGAGTGCCAAGAGACCACATGCATAACAATGTCCACTTGCACATACACAATACCACTCTATCACCACATTCTGATCCATTGTAAGCGCATCCAGCACACCAACCAGCTTCTGGAAGACAGATGGGTCTTGCTCCAAGCAGTACAAGTCATGTATTGTGGCAGATAATCACCCTAATATTTGATGCATTTAAACATGTTGTATTTAAGTTTATTTTGATTATATAATGATTTCTTGTACATTATGCTTTTTTTTAATATTATGGTAGCCGCGGGAGGAATTAACTTCCATATGTAACCTTTGACTCGAATAGTATATTCCGGAAGCAAGAGAAACCATAAACAGATGTATGAAAACTTTATGAGACATGTCGGCTCAACAAAATATATAATATTAAGATATTATCCTCCAAGAATACAAGTTGGCCCAGACAGGTGACAAAACCACTATAAATAGAGGGCATATTGGCTCATTTTTTCACTCACTCACACTCTCAGTCACCCAGAAACAGTTGCAAGTTTGGAGGAGGAGCAACAACAATTTCAGTTGTACAGTTTTATATTTTTCAGTATTTTTAGTACTTTCTCTTGTGCGCTACCCTTGGAGAAGGTGTGCTCTCTTGGTTATCTGTTGGTTATGGTGTGGCTTCCTAGAATAATTCTTTCTGTAAAAGGTTAAGGTGCCCGGGTGTGGATTTATGCCTATGGTTGGGTGACAATGGTGTAGAATTGTCTATGGTTAAACGAGCACATCAATATTATTCTAACAGGTTATGGGCCTGTTGACGCTTGAATTGGTTAGGAACGAAACAACATCCTCACAAGGATGTAAATCCCCTTGCATTTTTATAGAGGTGGCACTCCTCTTTAATTAAGATTTTCTTAGGATTCTAAATATTCAGAGTATGGGACTTTGCATAAGTCCATCGTGGTAATCAAAGAAATAAAAGATTGAAAGAAAGATAAAAGGAAAATGTTTTTGTTTTATTTTTAAACAAAGTTCATGAGAAAGGACAAAGAATCACACACTTCACACATTTAAAGCAAATAAGAAAAATTTCCTCACATCCATCATAGTTTAAGATAAATATTTCTGATCACATAAAAAATAAAAGGAAGATGATCCGCATGCATAAGAGAACTTTAACAGAGTGCACACATGGGAAAATCAAATAAAGATAATGATAGATCAACCTCAAATACTTTATAATATGAAAACAAGGTTACAAAGTACAGTCGAGATTGTTCCCAAAGTAACTCTCTTGAAATTTCTAAAAAATATATAGTCTATTACATATTCTTTGAAGTTTAAAATGTGTTTGTCTTAAAGACTAGGATTGGGGCTCCTGCAGACCATAAAGAAAATAAATACAAGAAATAAGCTCTTAGAAGGAATATAGTGGGTGGTAGAAGAACATAAAGACCTGGTAAGAAGAAAAGAGGAGTTATCAGTCTTTGGTTAAACCTTTCTAGTGAAAGAGGTGGAATAACTGGATGAAGGAATTGATAAATAAAAGAAGGTTGTGATCATCATAAACTTACTATGATGGTCTCTCATTGTTTTCACTTGCTTGCTAATGCCCTTTTATTGTTTTCATCAACGGTTACATGAACCGTCTCAATTATTTCTTTCCCCTCATTGGTTAGTTTATCAATATCTTTCTTGAACCATTCTTCGATATAACTTTTCATTGGTGCCACGTTGATTTCATGCCAGATTTTGATGTTGAAAAACTCGCCCTCCAAGTCCCTCAGATCAATGGAAATGCCATGTAATGCTTCTTCAATGTCCTGATTTTTCACAGAGTAGTCCACTAGCCAATTGTCTATGTCTTCCTCATCATATTCAAGAATACCATATAACTTTTCAAATGAAAACCCTTTAAAAACTGAGACAAAATCATTGAAAAATTCATAAAAATGCAAAGAACCTTTGTGTCTCCACAATGCTTGGTACCAAAAGGCAACTGGGTCAAATTCATAATTCACTTTCTTACAGATAGACAATTTAGGAAATTGACAACAATATGCTATCACAAAAACCAAATAAGAAGCCATAAATAACTTCTTATCTTTTGGTACTGTGACAATTGGGAAGAGATTTCAATGGAAATCAGTTTTCCCCAATCGAAAATGGTTTTCTCCTTGATGGTAAAATATAATATATAAAGAATCATACGAGAAATTCTAGCGGTATTTTCTTGGCCCATTACCCTGGTGAATAACCAAGCAATTTCTTGAAAGGGGTTTTTGAATGAGTTGTCTTGCAACCTGGTAATATCTTTAGGGATGGACACGAGATTCTCCAAGAAATCAAGAAAGAGGTCTAGGCCATTGTCATGCCTTTTTAGGAAATCCCTACAATCCTCTCCTTTGAAAGTAAGTGTTGGTTCAGGGAGTTCCAGCATCTTACGGAACACTTGAGGTGAAAGAGAGATGGGATAATGGTCTTGAAGTTGAATAATTTGTTGACTTGGTATATATTTCTCAGTGCACCAGGGAACGAGTTCCTTGCAGTCGAAAACCTCAGTAACATAGCCTACACGAGCAATTTCGGATGTCCACATTACTTCATTTTGACCAGAAGAGGATGAGTAGTAAGAATATGCTCTAGACCACTGAAAGTTTTGGTCCTCATGTCCAAAAATATTCAAGGTATCTTCGTAGAACTATTTTCAAGATGTTTCTTCCATAAGTTAAAAATATTGTTCTTTTAATTCGGATAATATTCGAAGTGAGCGCTTGAGAGAGATAATATAATCTTCCACAAATCGTGCTTTAATGTGGTTTAATGAGAAATTTCCTCGATCCCTTTGTTTATTAATGACAACCTTTACGAAAACTGCATGATGAGTTATTAGAATTAAACCATACTAAATGTGTATTTGGAAAAGCATGGAGGTGGTGGGGACGAATGAGAACAACTAGGATTTGGGAACTTTAGTGAACCCGCCAACCCATGGTTGTGAATGATAGAAAATTGGCTAAGTGTTGGGAGCACTCGATCGGACTTGGACATAAGAGAAATGAAAAACTTGGGAGCTCGGTACCCGCGACAAGTTTGATGGTCATAATGTAGATCGTGGATATTTGGGCACAAAATGGATATCGCAAAACTTGGAATGTGGTAGCTGGAACCCACGAAACTGCGATTGTAAAAATGGTTAAGTATAGGATAATATAGCGATTGGTCAGACTCATGATATGGGGGTATGTATGGAGATGAGGATCCACGAGTCTTCCAACCCGTGAACCTACTATTTTTGAAAAATGATTAAGTAAAGTAAATAGAAAGGGAGAATAGAAGGGAGAAAAGAAAAGGGGAATTCAGGTAAGTATAGAAGAGGGAAAAGAATGGACAAAAGAAGTTGGGAAAATATAAAAGGGGAGGGAAATTTTGGAAGTGGGAATTGATCTCAATAGGGCCCACACTACCGTCAGAACAGTCTAACCGCTGGAAGGTAGATCGAGAGTTTCTTGTCAAGCTTGTTGTAGCACTAGTTGTCGTTGCAACTAGGGTTTTTGATTTTGCAGCTGTAGCAAACCCTAAACCTAATTTCTTGGGCACTTTCAATGAAGCATTGGAACTAAATTTTGGGTTTTCTAGTGCACCCTAGGCTAGCACACCTCGTGGTGCCCTCAGCTAGAAAAAAAATCAAGTTTGAGTTTTTGGGTCAAAGTCAAAGTCAAAGGTTGATTTTTGGTCAAAATTGATTTTTGTGGTCAAAGTTTAAATTTTAGGGTTTCTAGCTTGTTCTAATCATTGAACCTTTTTGATTCAGTTTCTAACCTTTTTTTGTCAAGATGGTGCGTAGTTTTAGATTAGAAGACAAACTGAACGATACTACAAATTTCAAAGGTATGCACTTGTATATTCTTTTCAAGTTATATCATCCAAAAAAGCATGAATGTGTTTGCAGGGGATGTACAAGAGACCTTGTCCAAGCATTGAAGACTCTAGTTTTGATTATTTAAAATTGATGTCTCTCGCTGTTATGTAATTATTATGATCTTATGCTGCATCTTGATCTATTGAAGTTATGATCATTATACTAACCCATTAATACTAGAGATACACTTGTTGATCTCCTCTCTAGGAGATATTCTTGTTCTTATGTAAATGCTTATTGTTTACAATATGAAGTTGATATCCTTTAGGAGATGTTCTTGGTTATTGAACTAGACTCCAGGCAGGATATCTTCCATAGAGGATACCATGGAGATTTTGTTGTTCTTGTTTCTTGTTTCGGGTAGGTCATAAGAGATAAATCTGAGAGGGAATTAGACTCAGAGGGAGTTAGTGATCAATAAGAAGACAACATTGTTTCTTGACACTTTGCAGAATGAAAAGGGGAGTGCAACAAAAATAAGCGTGGTCCGAGGATTCTCTCAGATAGAGGGAGATGATTTCAGAGTTTGAGATGAAGGATCTTGATTGGATATATTTAGATTGGAAGCGTGGCTAGCACTAGATGATATCTTCAATGAGGAGACTGAAGAGGTTTATCATGATGGACAGGAAATCCATGGACACACCTATGTTGACACATCTGAGGAAGTTGTGTGAAGGGATATGCATTTTCTTTGCAGAGAGCACCTTGTGTTGAGCCATGATCATATTATTAGGTTACAACACAACATGCAAGTACCTATGTTGTGGTACAAATATATATGATTGATATCAGATGATGAAGTATGGTTGTTAGGATATACAGTCTTTTGATTGTAAGTGCAGAAGACAGATCTAGCACCTGGGGTGCTACTTCAACTTGGGATCAAGCAAGATTTCTAGACAAGCAGGGAAGCAAATATCTATAGCACTCAGTCATATATCATAACCAATGACACAAGATATGAAGTAGGGTGGATTTTCAAAAAATCTTGTAGGACTTCATCAGAGACATGGTGCAGGAAGGAGCAGTGAGGCTCCATCAGTTATCCATAGATGAGTAGATAGTTGAAATTTTCACTAAGCCTTTGTTTGGGAAGGGTTTGGAAGGAATGCAAATTTTTCCCTGGGGGAGTATTGATGATTGCAACATCATGTAGATATTCTAATATTGATCAGATGGAATTGATCATGTGGGAATAGGCCCAGATGTAATACTCGTCGGAATGGATATTTGAGTTGCTGCTAGATCTCCTATGTGTGAATTGCATCAGGCCTTGAAACTCTCATGAGTAGGTGAGTAGTTAACTTGCGGGTAGGTGAGTAGCCCCGATAAGCATCGGGATGACTCTATCTCCACAGGAACTAGGCTACAAACTAGGGGAGATAGGGAACATCTACATCCAGAGTAGATGTGCCCCAACGTAGTCTTCAATGTATTGAAGACTCGAGGTGAAATTCCATGTGTTCGATAGCATCAAGCTAAATGCATTCACAGAGTGATCCTATGAGAGGATCACCATGAGGTGTTTGTGTCTTCGATGTGGTCATAATTCTTGTCATGGGACAAGAACGATCTGAGGTTCTAGACACATGTGTTCAATAGAATCGAGCTAAATACATTCACGGAGTGATCCTATGAGAGGATAGACTATGGGGTGAATGCATCTCTGATGAGGTCATGATTCTTGTCATAGGAAAAGAATGACTCGAGGTGCTATACACATGGTGGTGGAGATGGATCATCAATATAGCTAAATGAGTCTCATGGACATTGTGATATTATATATGACAGAAGAATACCAAGAACAAGTATGGCGATATATATTTGATGATTGCTACCAGATGATGCTGGTAGTAATGATGATACGTATGATGATACTCACAACATCGGTGTAGCTATGGGTGAGAAAGTCATGCAGGTGTATCCCATGATGATGATGGTGACAAACACTACAAGGTGTAGCTCTAGTGTTTTCTACCAGGTTGTGGCCCCTATACAAGATTGACAGGTCCACATGGGCATAGCCATGTGTGACGTGATGATGCTACCTGTAGAATGGTCTACAAGACTATGTGAGTCTTTCCCATACCATGTGAAGATGGATGGATGTGTTTCAGACCATTAATACCTCCCTAGCTAAGAGGGAGTGTTGATATTATGGTAGTTGCGGGAGGTATTAAAATATAGATGTAACCTTTTACTCGAATAGAATATTTCGGAAGCAAGAGAAACCCTAAACAAATGTGCAAAAACCCTAGAAGACATGTCGACTCAACAAAGTATATAATATTAAGATATTATCCTCTAGGAAGAAAAGTCGTCCTATACAGGTGAAATAACCACTATAAATAGAGGACATCTTGGCTCATTGTTTTACTCACTCACACACTCTTAGTCGCCCAAAAACAATGTGCAAGTTTGGAGGAGGAGAAACAACAACAACAATTGTATGGTTTTATCTTTTTCAATCTTTCTGGTACTTTCTCTTGTGCACTACCATTGGAGAAGGTGTGATCTCTTGGTTATATGTTGGTTATGGTGTGGCTTCTTGGAATCATTCTTTCTATCAAAGGTTAAGGTGGTCGGGGGTGGATTTATGCCTATGTTTGGGTGAGAATGGTGTAGCATTGTCTATGGTTAAATGAGCTTATCAACATTATTCTAACACTTTTGACCTTGTTTCACCATGGTGAGTGTCATAGATTTCCTAGTAAGTGACCAACCTTTGGGGAAGGTTTGTGATTGGGGGTCTCTTAAGGGGTTTTCGTACCATTCCCGACCATACTTACCACTTTCCACTCATTAAATTCCCATCATATTTACCTCTTCTAGGCCCTTTCACTTTAGTGACCCAAGAAGGGAATGTACCTCATTTCATGGGAAGAAGGGGTTGAAGGCCTAGAGGGATTGTTATTGGATAAAAAATGATAAAATCCTAAATATATACCTTCCATATGCTTCGGCCAGGGATCCCCAAGAAAGAAATGAAACACTTCTCTATAAGAAATGGGGGACCCACAAAAGAATAAATGATAGTGAATGTTTAAGGGGTTAGTTGGAGGATATGAGGTCTCATCACAAGCCGACCTATCACGATCATAAATATTTATTGGTATGACATTACCATCATCTGGTCACCAAGACAGGGTAGTCTCTCTCAGTTACACAACTGAGATAAAGGGGGTCTCATCACGAGCCAACCTTCTCATTTCTGCGAGGTATTTGTGATTGAAATTGTTGTTATCTAGACAACAATCCAAGACAATGGCCTTCAACTTGTTCCTTAAAATACGAAATAAATAAATAATGGCAAGAATACAGGCTTGGAAAAAGTGCATCACAAACGAAGGTGCCACACACCCTTTACAAAGGCACCCTTGAATGAGATAATAAGAGCCCTTGTATGTCATGAAACTCATTTAACTATGAAGTCTAAACCCCTTCCACCTCATCATCCACTACATAACCTTGAAAGGCCATCCTTGGGATCATCCCCTACTTGAGGGCTTTCATCTACCCAATAGGAATTTTATGACACCCCTCCCATACTTAAACTTGGTCAATTGTATAGGGTTTTTGAGCATTTGTTTAATTTAATGAGGTAGTTTTTGATGCACATGTTTAGGTTCCTTGATTATTAGATGTGGTTTACACTTGTCATGATATATTTGACTTGAGATCTTTGGAGGGCATACCCTTTTGTTTTGCAGGACCTTGCTTGGTGTCCAATTTTGGGAGAACAAGACTAGCATATGATGAGGAGTCTCAAGGAGCCCCAATTACCTCCATTTTCCTCTCCAACAACTTGCTCAAGTGGTCAAAACACCCTCTAAATGGGTGACATCATCTACTTTTAGGGTTTCTAATGTGTTAAAGTGAAAATTGGATATTATTATTTGGTTTAAGGGGTAATATAAGGGTTGTTGACCCCTTATATTATGTTTAACCCTTTGAATGTGGAAAAACTATGTTTTAGAGTTTTAGTATAAATATAGATCATTTGTATCTCATTTAAACATAACTCTGCCTTGTGGAGAATGATACTTGGCTGAAATTTGCACCCTATTTGGGAATTTCTCACTGTCTCTTCGTTGCTACTCTCTTGTAATGGTTTTTCTTTGGCTATTGGATGGATGGATGATGTGCTATCTCTAGTGGATGACTATTTCTTGCTTTATGGTGGATTTTCTTGGTTAAAAAGAGGTTTATCTTGTTAATGCTTGGACTAGGTAAGGAATCTTTGTTGCTATTTCTTCTTTTCTTAGTTTCAAGGTTAATTTAATTAATATTTTTGGGATTATAAGTGCATAAAACCCCACTAATTCCATTGTAATTGTCTTGAAATACTTTATTGCATAAGGAAATACAAGGAGGAGCAAAAGGGTTTACACCCTCCCATGGTTTTTCCTAACTAGCTTAGCTTTCCTTGGGGAGTAAAAAGGATTACAACCCCAAGGAAGTATCTCACCTAGCCTTTTAATTTTGAGACTCCACAACCCAATAGTTAAAGGAACTAATATTTTTTGCATTGGAGAAATAAAATCATTGCATTGGTATATGTGAAAACACAAGATTTTGAGGTTGTCTAAATTGGAATCTATTCTATGTGCTCTAAGATTTATAAGGCCACAAGGGAGTTTTGATTGGTCAAGGATATATTATTTCTGTTATAAAATTTATTCTACATCCATTAGGGCTTCAAAAAACTCATTTAACTTCTTTCTCTTACTCACTATTCATCCGTAAAAAATTGCTAAGAAGCTGCCATAATAATCTACTAGTCATTCTGCATCTTTTGGGTGGTTTACGTGTGATTTTTGGTGGTTGAATGTTGATTCTGTAGCAATTTTTTTCTACAGCCATAAGTATGCTATAATAATTCTTTGAAAACACTATCTAGCAACCCTCTTTTATCGTCAAAGTTTGTGCTTGAATATTGGAAAGTTATCATTTGGTTTAGTGCTTCATTGTCCAATAATTATTTGACAATTTTAATGGTTAATTCTGCAGTAACTGGCTATTTCTCTTGCTGATATATATTTTGTTTACTGCTGCAATTAGGGACATCAATAATAACTTGCTGGTCCACCTAACATATACTACGTATAGTTGGTTTTTCTTGTGTCTCGAGAAGGTACAAACACTCTCAGCAGGTACCCAAGTGCTTGGCAACCTTAAACCTCTCCCAAGACTCATTCTCAAGCAATCTTCCATATAGTAACTTGATATATAGGGGATTCCATTCATACATCTCACTTTCCATCTCATTTCCCCCTAGGGTTACCAAGATCCCCCCCTTGAGGTGATTCAATTATCTCTAAAGTGACGGGAACACCTGCCTAAGGTGACAGTGGGTAGGTGCTCTCTCAGTTGTTGACATTTGGTGGTTGGGTTGGGATTTTACCAACCTACAATTTGTGCGATAACACACCCAAAAATTACAACATAATTCAACTTGATTTGATTTGACACTTACAAAAAACTATTGTAAGTTATAATTGATCTTGAAAAAATAGCATTTGCAAGTTTACATTGAATGTTGATTCCAAAGTTGAATTGAAGTTGAATTGATATTTGAGTATGAATTCTTGATGATGCTTTGATTTCAAGTCACATCCAATTATCCTTTCATTACAAGCTTGATTTTTGCATTTGATTTAGTATTCTTTGTCGCTACTTGATTGAAATTACTTTTGCTTGAATGTATGTGCATGAATAACATTAATTGTGTGAGCTTGCATTTCCTTAACTTTCCGCGTACTCCATAAGTGTATCGTCATATGACAAATTTTAAGTGTAGTTATGTCAAAACCAGACATAAATCATTACATAAAAAACCATGGAAGCATTTAGTACCACACATAATGACAATGTCCTTAGATCCCCTTATTCAATTTCAAGATAGGTCTAGGATGAGAGCGACCAACAAAACAATTAGTTTTATTATAGATATACATTCTTATAGGATTTCCCAAATACAATTAGCTCTTAACACTAAAGAACAATTTTATTTTCAATGAGAGGTCAAAATTTCCTAATTAACTCAAACTTTCAAAAAATTTATTTCTTATTATGGTTACTAGCATCAAAGGAAACAAGGTTTCTTGTGATAGTATATTTAGTGAACCTTTTCCAACATTTGTCACTCATATGTTATGAGATGTTGTAAAGAAAATGTGTTTTAGTCTGAGTTATCACTAAAGCCAAGACTGAGTAGAGTTGGAGATGTGATGGTGACTGGGGAAAAAAATTCAATCCTTTGCACCAAGCAATGCGAGAAGTGCCAAGGATAACCCTTCCAGATTGCAGATAATCCCATATGGACAACCCATTTTGGAAACTATCTATGAAATGTCATTCAAGGTGCAGAGGGTTGCAACTTTTCACTTATAAGGAGTGTTGTGCCCCACACCCCACCATCCTTTGGAAAACAACAATCTAAGAATGGGCAACAATGAGTAAATCAAGCAATTTGATTATACAACCCAAGATCTTGTTAGGAGGTCAACAAATGGTCAAGATTTTGGAAATGGTTAATACCATGGTGTTTGATTGAAATGAGCCAAAAATTGCATCAATGAACAAGACAAACAATCTTAAGGCAACTAGGTAAAAGGAAGTGCTATGTCTAAAGTACTTTGACTATGTGGCAGAGTGACTCCTCTAGAATTTATGGAGAATAAATATGTTTTGGTATTCATTTTCAACATATTGGCCTTTTTTAATTTTTAAGTGGATATAAATATTGTTAACTTCATCCAAAAGCAGATGGGTTATGAGATAAGTCACATGACATGAGGACATGGGACAGAGAGGACATGAAAATAGAGTTCTACACAAAGACTCATTGATTCAAGCACAATCACCAGCCTATTGGTTTCAAAGACATTCCCCTCCGATAGAAAATTAGCTTTGATTGTTTCCCAAGTTGAAAAGGAGATTGATTGCTTCCATAATATCTCATATCATAAAGTTTTTTGAGAATTTAATAACCAAACTAATATGTTAGCTAACAAAAAATTGATTTATAAGATTGATGTCATTTGGACAAAAGATTGGTGGAGCATGCACCAAATTCCTTAATAATACTAAGTATCAATGGGGTGGACAAACATCAAAGTCATTAATATCCACTTGTCAATCAACATTCAATGACATATCTTGTGTGAGGAGCTCAAATTCAAAAGGATGAGCATTTCCTCCTCTAGCATGATGGAAGTTATGTTTGTGCGATCATTTGAATTATGTGTGGAAGAATTGCCATGTCATTTTGGGATTAAGAATTGGTATGGAGAACACATTCATAGAGACGAATATTAGACATTGGCTTGGGAAAACCTGGTAAGTTCCTCTTCAAAAAATTGGTTACCCATTTGGAATTTTGGTTTGTTTGAATTTCCCGTTAAAAGTGAGAAAGGTGATTTCTTCTAATGGTTCTGGCTTCTAGTTCTCAAATGTGCCCAGTCTGGCTTTATTTGGGTTTTTGACCTTGATTGTTTTGATAATCCCTAAGGTTTTGCAGTTTTGGGTTGTCACAAGTTTGCGCTTTGTGGGTTCCCTTGTATGTGTGACACCATTGTGTTACGTTTTGTTCCTTGGTTATTCATGGTCCATTTAGCTCCTTGGTCATATTTTCCCTCTATATCTTGGTCTTGAAAAATATCAATATAGACCATTGCACTATATTTCATGGAAAAGAAGGCTCCCTCTATTTAAATCCCTTGAGTCTTTCTCCCCTACATTTGGGGTCGACCCTTGGCCAGTTTCCCATAAGTCTTCGTTTTTTTTATGGTTTGTTGTGAACGTGGACTATAGAGAGGTGAAATAATTTAAAAGAATATTGAGAAACCATGATGAATCAACACAGTGCAATAGAACCTCAATATTCTCAGCGACCTCCAAGGTACATGAGAGTGAACATCAGTGCACATTCTAGACTGCAACAATCATGAAATCTCTTGTTCAACATAAACAAAACATGGATGAATTGGAGGCCGAGTGTAAGTTGCTGAGGAACATGGTAATTAATTTGAGTAAAGACTCACAATCAACAACATCAAATCAAAGAATGTCTATAACTTTAGGTCTTGTTGAGTTAAAGGAAGAAGCCACTATGTATTATATGTTAGAGGTGATCCAGATTATATATGGAAGGAAATGAAACACACATAGGAATATAGTAGAGAGCACAACAATACAGTAAAAACCCAATTTCTATTAATGAATAAAATAGTTGAATAATGTAGAATACAAAATAGCTAGAATGGTGGTAGCTTATCTATGAATATATATATATAGAGAGAGATGTTGACTACACTCATTCACAAAAGCTAATACAAGAGACCAAAAATATGGAATTTTAACATAAATAAAGAATGCTAAAAGTACAAAACACTAAACTTAAGAGGCGAAGCACCAGAAGGTGTTTTTGAAACACCAAAAGGTATTTTTGGGCATGAGTTTCTACATCAACTTTCCAAGGGTGCAACTTTTGCATACAATCTTCGTTGGGTGCACATAGTAGCCTGTTGGAAGGATATCACTGAGGACTACAATATTGTAGCATGGCCTTGGTTTTTCAAAGGTAAACCTAGGCCATTTACCCTTTACATTAAACATCTTTTAGGGCCTCAAAATGGTCATGGAAGTTTAGGACCTAGAAAATCCCAGAAAATTATAACAAAACTGGCAAGATGGAGAATTTTGTTGAGTTAGTGGAAGAGGTGGGAGACCACCGATATCCTATTGGATCAATCCTCCCCCCTTAGGAAGAAATGGTCCCCATTTCATGAAATTACTATAGTAGATAGGGAAAATTTTCTTGAATCTGAATCTTGGCGATCCATTTACTTCGTTGAAGAAGTTGTCCCGCTTTGAAAACAAAATAGAATTGGATGTTTTGTTGGCGGGTTCCCTTTATATTGGCGTCCATGATATGATCCATTGTATCTTTCTCAAGGTATTCAAGATCGAGTTCTATGGGATCCAATTTCTCAACCACCTCCAAGGTGTCTAGTATAGGTGGGAAATATGTTCAAAGCAACTCCACATTAAACTTGTGTGGAACCCAATGTTGTAAAATAAGAGTGACATACTGGACATTGACAAGACAAATATATAGAACTTATCAGAGGGGGGAAAGAACATCCTAACGCTCCTTGTAATTTAGTACGTACAATAAGAAAACTATGAGAACAAAGGAGTACAATCGCTCGATTATACACTTTGTAAGTAGTTAACAAGTTATAATTGAGATGTTAATAACATGAGTGTATCTAATACATTGAGTTTCATAAAATCATGCAACTGTTATGTTTGTTCATCTGGAATTGAGGATAGAAGAGGAGGTTGTTATAAAACAAAACAAAAGTAAAACATTTGTGAAGCACAGGGGCTGCCAATGCCATTTCATTGTGAATATTATGGCTCAGAGTCCAAATACATCTATATTGACTTATAACATGTATGACCATGAAGATAAGGACAATTATACTTGTCATGGTTGGCTTGACACTTTGGGTGATGGCAAGTCCTTACATAAAATGAGGCTTTTAGGGGACATTTTTTCTTATCTACAAATTTGTGTTTTAGGAAGTATCAGTTGACTTAGTTTATAAAATGAACATTAAGAAACATGTTGATAGGGATGTGTCAACTCATAATATATATTCATCCTTAGCAAGGAGAATTTATATGAACATATGCAATTGTTTGATGAAAATAAATTATCAACTTCATAAAAAAGGATGAAACGAGTGCCAACCTATGGGATAAAAAAGAAGAGTTTTTTTTTATACTTTTTACAAAACCTAAATGGTGTAAAGGTCCCATTTATAATTGATATTCAAACTAAATGAATGATAGAGATCATAGTAAAATTATATGGTCACAATATTTTAATAGGTACGGATTCAACATTCAACACAAATAAATGTGATGTAAGTGTGATTTCAATGATTGATTCAATATCATTATTTGAGTTGTTATTCAATTTGATTATGTGTGTTATTTTCCATGTTGCAACATCATTTTTACACACTCATAGCATTTGAAAAACAAAAAAAATTGAATACCAATTGCATGGGTTACGATGTCATGAAATAGATAATTTAATATTGGTCGATAGTTAAAGTAGCTCATGCATAGGTGTTACCAACTCCATCCTTATTGGAAAGTAAAAGTATTCAAGGTCAATGATGCATTCACTAAAATCGATTCTTCGAAGTAAATTTAATATGCAAAGTTTCCAATTGTATGTATTTTATTGCAACACTTAAACACATTCAATGTGGTATTGGAAACTTTTATGTATTTTACGATTGTAATACTTAATCACATCGAATTTGGCAAGAGAATCACGAGGTATGAAGTGATCTTATGCATTTGGCATATAAGGAGGGAATGGTTTAAAAATTCGTAAAGGTTGGACACCAATGCAAAGAATTCTAACAAATTTTTTGATAGGTTAGGTTATATCATGAACAATTGTTCCAATAATGAAGCAATGGCTAATGAAATTAATAGATTCTATGACAAATTCTTAATTGCACAAACATTTTTGGAATATTCTTTTTGTATAATGAAAAAGACTCTTATTGTATTAATACTCTTGTTTACATTTAGGGATGTGGGTAACATGTTATTGTGATTTACCTCATGCAAACTAGGAGATGAATAATTCCATAGTCTTATAATTGTTTCTTAAAGATAAAATTTATAAGTTATTGAAGGAATGCACCTGTAGGATGGATTGGTAGATATACATGCTCTTAAAAATTGTTGAATTTTATTCTCGATTCAAGAAAATTATGAAAAATGTATCTTAACAATTACAAAAAAGTTAAATAGTTTGATGCATCGATAGAAAAAGATACAAAAATACTTGATAGTGATTGTTTGCTACATGAGAGAAACTCTCATGCTTACTAGGTGAGAAGTCAAACCAATCATGACAAGAAATACCTTGTCACTTAGTATCACACAAGTTTTATAGTGTGCAAATTCCCTTGGTTCTTTGGGAAAACATTTGTAAGCATACCATAAAGGTTGAGTGATTGTATTTTAAGTCAAGGGGTTCAATTTTTTCATCATATCAACATGAAGCACTTGATATTTTAAGTTCCCCTTCAAAGATAAATATAGAAACATCGAACTTTGAATCAGATGAAAACACAACTCTTCTGGCCAATGACAATGTTGAGAGAGATTTTGAGGGCCTTTACTTGGCTACAAAGGAGTTTTTTGGATAGGATACATTTTCTTTCTATTGCTACATTGATCCAAACCAAATAGTGGGGTTTCTTGGTCAAAATGATGTTGGATGATGCCAATAATTAACAACTTTTTTTATTTTGACTTCACACTTGGGTTGGATGCTTCCAAGTCATATTTGAAGTGAAGGATGAGCTTCCTTAGCTCTCCAAATTAATGCAAAATAAGAACAAAGCAAAAAATAAGTTTAAAATAGATTTGAATGTCCATGTGTATGAGTATGAACCATTTGATTTTATTCACCTCAAGAGTCAGGCACATCCACACTCAAATAATGCATTCCTTGTGGTAGCATGTAAGTTTGGCTAAGAGACGAGGTTAATGTTATTAGACGGATGTAGTTCCATTCCACTTCTCCAATTTCATCAAGTACATTTGTTGTTAGAAAGGTTTAAGTACATATGATTAAATGCTTGTCAAGATGGGATGTAAATTGCATAATTACGTAGTGCTTTGTGGTGATAGTTATAGTTACATGAACTTCTCCAATGGTGCTTCCTCCTAGTTTGGACTATGCTCAATTTATTGATAACTCTATAGTTGGTGATGTTCAAGGTATAACATTTGATATGTTTTAGGGAGTGGAGAATATTTTGGTTGAAAATAATTTCATCTTTTACTCTCATTTCATTATATCATTGTTCTTGTTGTTCTAGTGCACTATAATTGTTGACGAAATATTTTTTAGTTAATTGTAGAAGGAAAAAACTCTTTGGTGCTAGTTTTTGAAACAAAAGCATTGTAATTGGCAGAGTTTGGGGTCATTAAGGTATGTTGTTTTCTAGCATTATCACTTACGAGAAGAACGAGGAAGAAGAAAGAAGAGATGATTCAGGGAAGAAACCCTACCAACAATATGAAGTTCACATTCTACTAAAACTCATTGTAGCCTTACTAAGGCTTATACCAACAAGCATCTATATTTTGGGACAACCGAGGAAATCTTGAAGCTTGCATGTAAATGCATCAATTTTAATTAATAGACTAATAATTGATTTTCCGAGTCACCCTATGGTTTAATCAAGAATGTGAACGCTATTAAAACAATTCAAAACCAAAATGATTTAAGCAACCATTAATCTATTTACATGGATAATATCACTAGCTATTTGATTATCAATGCACTATGATTTTTTCTTTATATATTTAGAAAAAATGGATCTATTTGGACAAGAAATAAAATTAGCACTTCATAATATTTACAAGCCATCACACAATTTTTTAGAATTATGCATACATAACCTTGGTGCTTATGCTAGTTAACTTATATATCCCATCTCATGATCTCTTCATTTTATTGATTACCTCCTTGGGAAGACTCTCACTAATAAATTTAGTTATCAATGTACTATATGATTTTTTATTTATATATTTAGAAAAATGTATATATTTGGACAAGAAATAAAATTAACACTTCATAATATTTACAAGCTATCATACAAATTTTTAGAATTATCCATACAAAAAACCTTGGTGCTTATGCTAGTTAAGTTATACACCCTATCTCATGATCTCTTCATTCTATCGATTACCTCCTCGGGAAGACTCTCTTAGAGAATGTTGAATCGCTTCCATCTCCACCAATTATCTATATGTGGTAGGAGGGGTAAAATCCACTAATATATGCACAACTAATGTCAACACAATGGGGGGGCCAATCACCCTTAAGGTATTCTTTGATGTAGGGGATTTTTCCCAAACTGTCACGATATCCATGTTATCTCTCATCTTATCAATTTATAGAAGGATACTCTTTTTAGATATAATAGTGTCATTCTTGTCCAAGGGTTTTAGTAAACCTAGTGCTTTCAATATATTAACATTGGCCTTCATTAAACATACCTCACTTAAACATCTCACCCTTTTCAAGTCAACATCTTTAATCAATAATTCTTTGTTACCAGTTTTCTAGGTTCTGATCATAATGCTTGTCCTATTAGTTATGTTGAAGGATTTTAACTTTGATGGACGTAGCATTAATCATACATCTTCTATCAAGTCGGTCATTCGAGACTTCCCTTGTGTGTCATCTCTTACATTATCGAGATCATATCCCCCTTGATTTATTGTTGTGACCTTCTACTAGATGTGGGTTAGATAAGGGCTCCATGTAGCTACAATATCCTTAACTTGTTCCCATGCAAGTTTCCTTACTCTAAGCATATTTGATTTCCCAAAGGTTGACCTCTTGATTTTCTCCAACATCATTGGGTCTCAACCTTCTACTTCTTGAAAGCATCCTTTTGTTGGATCTCATTACCGACATTTAGTCGTGCCTTATTTAAACTAACATGCAAGGTGGTTACTTCCATATATTTATTTATTTCCAATGATTTCCCTAGAAGAGGTATGGCGTCACTTTAGGGTTTCTTATGTGCATTTTTAAAGTTAAATTGAATTTTATAATGTAAAGGGGAAAAGTAAGGGTTGTTGAACCCTTACTTTGTGGTTTACCCTAAAATTAAGTACACTAACAATTTTAGTAGGATTTGTATAAATAGAGATCACTTCTATCTCATTTTGATATAGCTCTCCCATTGTGAGAAGACTAGTGGCTGAAATTTGTGCTCTACTTGGGAAATATGGTATCTATCCCTTGTGCAAATTATTTTTGGTGACATCTATTGGTGAATGATTGAGATAAGGTGGTGTGCACCTCTTGGAGACTTCTTTTCTTTCTTATGAATGGTCATTTCTTGGTGAAATAAGGTTTGATCTTGCATCTCTCTTGGAATTGGTAAGGAAAATATGCAATTGTTAGTTCTTATTGCTTGTTTCATGATTATTGTTGGTTGAAAACCTAGGAGGAGTATAAGTGTATACACCCTCCATTAATCTTCATCTCATTTTCTAGTTTACAAGTCTTTTATTGCAAGGTTGCTAGGAGGAGTACAAGGGTGTAAACACTCCTTGATTTACCTTAGTTTGATTTGCATACCCTAGGGAGTAAGAGGATTTACACCCCTAGGGATTTTGTTAATATAACTCATAATTTTCAAGACTCCATTCACCCAAATTTTAAAGGCACTAATATGAAGTTTGCATTGGAGAAATAAATTGTTTGCATTGTTAAACATGATTTAGTGAGATATTGATATTGTTTAAGTTGGGATCTATTGTTGACACTTTGAGGTTGCTAAGGCCTCTAGGGTGTCTAGGTTTTCTTAGTCTTCTTGGAGCTATAACTAAACAAGATCTACAACCATTGGGGTTGTAGAAAATTACTATCTTTTTTTTTAATTTATAACTCACATTTCAACCGTCAAAATTTGCTAGCAAGCTACCATAATAATCTACTAGTCTCAACACACTTTTTGGGTGGTTTACTTCTTTGTTTTGCGGGTTGAAATTTTATGTTGTAGAGTTAGTTTTCTACAGACATAAGACTGATAATGTCTCTCTGCAATACTTGTTTATAAAAAACTTATTTCATTGTTAAAGTCTTATTCTTTGATACTTTAGTTACTCTAGTTATTGCTAGCTTATCTCTTGCACCATTTACTTGAATTTAGCATGTTATAGTAGCTTTAATAATCATTTACTTGCTGATATATATTCCTATTAACTATTGAAAATAGGGACAACAAGATTAACTTGCTTCTCCATTGGATTTGTTAGCTTGTATCTCGTCTTTTCTTGTGTCTCAATGAGGTACAATCATCTTCTGCAGGTACTCAATTTCCTTGGAAACTATTAGCCACTTCTGAGACTCTTTTCCAAGATATGTTCCATTTAGTATCTTTAACTATAGGGGCATCACTTACATCATATCAATTTTCATCTCATTTCCCCCTAGGGCCACCCATGACTCCCCCCTTGTGTTGAATTCTTCCTTCACTAAAGGAAGGGGAGGGTTTATCTGAGGTGACAGTGGGTAAACTCTCCCACCATTATCGCCATCTTGTGGATTGGGTCAAGATTTTCCCTACGTACAATTTTCGCGATAACAAAAGGAAATACTTTATGCATTGTCTATGTGAAAGCATCTATATAACAATACTTATGAATATTTAACCTTAGTAGGTACCTAGTTCTTTGATAGAATTGAAGTCTTCATGAAATAATAGATACTTAGTTTTAATTAAATATATATTATGGTAAAGTATAAATGGAGAAGAGGGTTATCAGAAAAAAATGTGAGTGTGGGTGAAAATGTAATATTCTTATGCATACGATTTGAGGAGTGACGATTGAATTTGATTCAAGGACCGGCGATTAAATATAAGAAAATATCAGATCATGTGTTCTAGCAAATAGATCTAGTGTTCTAGCAAGAAAAACTTGTAAAGGAAGATCTGAGGCAGAAGTAGAAGAAGAAGCAAGAATATTTGGTGAAGGAAGAGTGAAAGTAGAAGTAGTAAGCGCAAAGAAGATCTGGTGAAAGAAGAATTAGCGATCACATTACATATTTGGAAAAATAAAAAGGAGTGAGTGATATGGAAAAAGCAGAGGGGATCGACGCCAACAAACAACAAAGGATATTACAGTTAGTGCTTACAAACAAAGGAGGGGATTGATGTCTCCAGTAGATCGGTGCCTACAAACAAGAGAGGGGATTGGTGTCTCTTATAGTTAGTTGCCTATAAACAATTGATCCAGATGAATGTCGGTGGCCTCCCACCTATTCCAAATGGCTCATTTTGGCAGTTGTTTCCCTAGATTTCAATTCCCTGACTTGCGGGGCCATTTTGAGGCCATAAACAACATTTTTAGAGCTCGCGACAATCAGAATAACCTTTGATAGTCAACAAAAAATTGTGTAGTCCTCCAATAGACCTTTCCAATGGGCTATTGTGTGCCTAAAATGAATATCGTATGCAAAAGTTATGACCCCGAGATGTTGATGTACTAACTTACCCAAACGGGGCTCACATGACTTTTGGCACTTCATCTCCTAGGGTTAGGTTTTTGAATGTCTAGGGTTTTTGACATTCCTGTTTATTGTAAAAGGGCATTAAAAGCCTCATTATAATCATCTTCTTGCGAATGAGTGCATCCGTCACATCTCTTCTCAGAGATAAGCCACCACCATTATAACAAGCTTGTTTCCGCTGCATTTTATAGTTTCAACTTATTTCCTTATTGAATAGAAACAATTTTTACTGTATATCTGTTATTTTGTGTTAAGCATATTTTGATAATAATCTGTATTCATTTCATTCTACAAATATATTCCAGATCAGTGGTATAAGAGTGGTCTGGTCCTTGTCGTTCTTAATGCATGTCCCCAACGAGGTCAGGGTACAAAGAATTGAGTCTCGAGCTTGTTTCTCTTGAGGACAAAATCTCTTGCACTCCCAAATGACCTCTCATGGCAGAAGAAAATAAAGACAATGGGACAGGAGAACCCTTCAAAAATTTTCTCAAGGAATCCCTCACGCAACAGAGGAACGAGATGATGGATAATTTTGCGCAAATCCTTCAACGACTACCAACAAGCGACGCATCTTTCTTAAATGGAGTCGATGCCCCCTTCGAGGTACAAATCAACTTCGATATTCTTATATTTGAAGGTCAAATAGACGTAGATGAGGTATACAAATGGTTGAATTTGCTAGAAGGGTATTTCTCTATCCATAATTTCTCGAATAGAGAAAAGATTACTTTTGCGCTCCTCAAAGTCGTCCCCCATGCCAAAGATTGGTGGGAAACTATCTGTGAGCACAAAGAAACAGAGGAACCCTCATTATTTACAATCACAGTCATCTGGGAGTCCTTTAGGTATGCTATTAAGGAAAAATACTACCCTATTGGAAGTTATGATGACCTGTACACAAAATGGACCACGTTGCGACAGGAAAGAGACCAAGCGGTGCCCGATTTCATAAATATATTCCATACCTTGCGCACCAATATGGGTATCAAATATTCTGAGCGACATCTGGTGCTCAAGTATCGTTATGGTCTTCATAGATACATCTAGGCCTAAATGGATTTTTTGGACATCCCATGCTTGGGTGTGGCCTACCAATATGCCATCAAAATTGAGCAAAAGCTCAAACAAAAGATGCGAAAATTTGGGCATGGGAACCCCACATAGAAAAATATAGAAAAGGGTGGCCCCAACCCGAAGAACAAAGGATAGAGAAAATACAGAAAACCTTAGGACAACCAGTCTAGGCCACAAGCAAAGAAGGACACCTGAATGACAAAGAAATATACCGGTAAGTGGTGCGACTTCCATAAGAGCCCCTGGAATAACACTGTTCATTTTCGCTCGAAGCAGTCACTGGTGGATGAGGTGAAATCCTCTAAATCAGATGTGGGTTCCGACTCTGAGTCGAAACCAGAAAGGGGGAGATGAATCATTGATGCAGAACCCATTTCTACCATTGCTACCACCAAGCTCCAACCCAGTGAACCAGACAAGCCAGAGGAAGGCAAGCGCCTTTTTCATTCACATATGTGGGTGAACGGTACCCTGCTGCACTTCATCGTTGATAGTGGTAGACATAAGAACCTCATCTCAATAGAGGTTTTCAAGTGAATCACCTTGTTGACAATGTCACACCCACAACCCTACACCATCGGATGGCTTCGCCAAGAAAGCAACATCCGCGTCAGCCAACAATGTCACCTGTCATACAACATCAATCCCTTCAAAGATGAGGTATTGTGTGATGTTTCCCCTCTCAAAGTTTTTAATGTTATTTTGGGCCAACCATATTTATGGAAACATCATGCTGCATATGAGTCTAGGCCTTGCAATTTTATTATTACTTTGAACAAGAAATTGTACAGGATACCCGAGTGCTACTGTTTCTACCACCTAGCTCTAGCTCGGTGAACCGAATGAGCCAGAGGAAGGCGAGCACCTTTTTCATTCACAGATGTGGATGAAGGGTACCCCACTGCACTTCATCGTTGATAGTGGTAGCGAGAAGAACCTCATCTCAACAGAGGTTTTCAAGTGACTCACCCTGCTGAAAACGCCGCACTTGCAACCCTACACCATTGGATGGCTCCGCTAAGGAAGAGACATCCACGCCAGCCAATAATGTCGCCTGGAATATGAAATAAAGCCCTTCAAATATGAGGTATTGTGTGATATTTCCCCTCTCAAAGTTTGTAATGTTATTTTGGGACAACCATATTTATGGAAACGTCATGCTGTATATGAGTCTAGGCTTTGGAATTTTATTATTACTTTGAACAAGAAATTGTATTGGATACCCGAGGCAGTCCCACCCAGTGATATTTCCTTGATCTCTGCCAAGCAATGCAGAAAGGTCATCTATCAGACAAGGAATTTTGTCTTCTTTGTGATTCTCTCTCAGAATGAGCGAAAGATCATAACCACATCCAAGGTCTCTACAACCAAATTGTCCACACAATAGAAGCAAGTGGATAGGGTTGTGGCAGAATACTCAGATATCTTCTCCTTACCTACTGGGGTACCTCTGCACTGTCAGGTCAAGCACCCCATTGATCTGACCCCCGACACACCGTTTCCCAATGGGCCAGTCTACCAGCACTCTCTGTTAGAGAATGAGGAGATCAAGTGATAGATCCAATAACTTCTCCACAAGGGGCACATCCGTCCCATCTCATCACCTTGTGGGAGCCCAATCGTGCTGGTACATAAGAAAGATGGAACCTGGTGGCTCTGCATTGATTACTGGGCCATGAATAAAATCACAGTCAGAAACTGATACTCGATTCCTTGAATCGATGACCTCCTTGATCATCTCACAGGGGCCAAATACTTCAGTAAGATTGATTTGAATTCTGGCTACCACCAGGTCCTGATAGAACAAACAGATGTATGGAAGACTACCTTCAAGTCAAAGGAAGGTCTTTTTGAATGGTTGGTCATGCCCTTTGGTTTGACAAATTCTCCAGCCACTTTCATGAGGATGATGGACAATATCCCATGACCATTCACCAATACTTTTGTACTGGCGTATCTGGATTACATAATCATTTACAACAAGACTTGGGAAGAACACTTGCAACATATTCAACATGTTCTGTAGACTCTGTGGTAGCATGAGCTCTACGCCAACTTGGAAAAAGTGCTCCTTTGGCATGGACATGGTTCATTACCTAGGCTACATCATTTATCAACATGGCGTACATGTGGATCTAGCCAAAATCCAAGTCATCCATGACTGGACAACCCTGACCACACTCACTGAGATTCGGAGCTTCTTGGGCCTTGCAAATTTCTACCACAAGTTCGTGTTGGGATTCTCCCATATTGCATGGGCCCTCAACCAAATAACCAGTGGTGGTGGTAAGGAAATATTTATGTGGGGCCGGTCCCAACAATAAGCATTCGATGATTTGAAGCAATGCTTGTGCTCAAACCTAGTACTTTCACTACCGGACCTGCAACATCCCTTTGAGATCGAGACAAATGCTTCAGACTATGTTGTGGGCACCGTTCTCACTCAGCACGGCCACCCCGTGGCCTATCATAGTGAGACATTATCAGATGTTGTTCGTAAGTACCCTAATTACGATAAAGAAATGTACTCCATTGTGCAAGCCTACTACCAGTGGAGACAGTCATCCATACTGATCATAAGCCACTGCAGTTCATGAAGAAACAAGGAAAATTGCAGAATGACCGCCATCATAAGTGGTCCATGTACTTGCAGAAGTTCCACCTCAACATCAAGTATAAAATGAGAATCACCAATTGCATCGCTTATTTCCTCAACAGACCTCCATGATACCTATGGATGGCACCAACTCTATGAGACAAACCCAAACTTCACCACCACCTACCAAATGCTGGGCGCAAATGCAGTTGTCACTAATTTCCATCTTCAGGATGGGTTTTTGTGCCATCTGGGCCATATATGCATTCCATCAAGTGAGCGAGTGAATTTGATCTGGGAAGCCCACTATAGTCAGGTGGAAAGACACTTCAGTTTCGAAAAGACAATGACAATGCTGCAAAAACATTTCTACTGGATGAAACTTCGACAGGAGGTCGTCAAGTATATCAAGTCTTGCACTACCTGTGCGATTTCCAAACCAGCCACTAAGAAACATGGCCTGTACACCCCTCTTCCTACTCCTAATAGGCCATGGGAATCCATCTCAATGGACTACATGTTGGGCCTCCCGTCCACCAAGCGGGGCAATGATTGTGTTTTTGTGGTTGTGGATCACTTTTCTAAGATGGCGATTCTGGCTGCCTGGAAGAAGAGATTCACATCAGAGGCCACTACCAAGTGCTTCTTTGAATGAGTCTAGGTACATTTTGAAATCCCAAAAATCATTGTCTCAGATTGGAATAGTCGATTTCTTATCACATTCTGGTCAAGCCTCTGGTCACTACTGGACACCAAGCTCACCAAATCGACAACCTTCCACCCCCAGAAAAATGGCCAAACCTAGGTCGTAAATCGAATGATCATGCATATCTTGCACATGTATAATTCTAAGCACCCTCACACATGGGATGAGAGCCTCCCCTATGTTCAACATAGCTACAACCAAGCCCTGCATAGCTCAATCGGCCATAGCCCCTTTCAGGTGGGGTTGGGATTCCAACCATTGGGTCCCATAGATGTTGCACTACCCCTTGCGGTCACCTCGACCAACTCATCTCCTGCTCCAACTGAAGTTTACAAAGCCACTCGGTTCATTGAGAGATCCAGCACATCCACCAAAAAGTTTAGGATATCCTACAAAAGTTCAATGACAAGTACAAGCAGCACCATGATCAACACCAAGTGCCACATAAGTTTCAGGTGGGCGACAAAATTTGGTTTCACTTGCATAAAGAGCGCCTTATAGGACCCCATCGGAAGCTTCGACCACTCCGTTATGGGTCATATACCATCACCAAGGTTGTGGGTGATAATTCTTTTGAGCTCAACATTCCTCCTTTCCTTGGCTTGCACCCAGTGTTCAACGTGGATATCCTTCGACCATATTTCCCACCATTATTGGACACCTCAGAGATAACAGAACAAATGACACCAACAAATCTCAACCTCGACTACATACAACATGAATCCAAAGATCAGGTTGTGGAAAAAAATATCAAGGGCACTCGCCAAAAAATGATGCATCTTTATAGAGTTGTCAAAGCAGGGCATCTCCTACACCAAGGAAAGTGGCTAACCCGGGGCTAAATTCAGCAGAAATTTCCTCATCTGATGGGGGAACTCAACTCAATGGAGACCATTGATTCCTAAGGGGGGAGGATTGATCCATATGGATTTTGGTGGCCTCCCACCTATTCCAACTGGTTCATTTTGGCAGTTTTTTCCCTAGTTTTCGGGTCCTTGACTTGCAGGGCCGTTTTGAGGCCCTAAACAACGTTTTTAGGGCTCACCACAGTCAAAATGTCCTCTGATAGATGAAAACAAAATGTGTATTCCTCAGATAGACCTTTCCAACGGTTATCGTGTGCCTAAAACATAGATTATATGCAAAAGTTGACCCCAGGAAGTTGATGTACTAACTTACCCAAACATGGCCCACATGACTTTTGGCACTTCATCTCCTAGGGTTAGGTTTTTGGATGTCTAGGGTTTTTGACATTCCTGTTTATTTTAAAAAGTCCTCTAGAGCCTCATTGTAATCATCTTCTTGCAAATGAGAGCAACCATCACATCTCTTCTCAGAGATAATCTGCCACCATTATTGCAAGCTTGTTTCTGTTGCATTTTACAGTTTCAACTTATTTCCTTATTGAATAGAAACTAGTTTTATTGTATATCTGTTATTCTATGTTAATCATCTTTTGATAATAATATGTATTCATTTAATTTTTTAAATATATTCCAGATCAACAATAGAGGGGATTAGTGTCTCTTGTAGATATGTGCCTACAAATTACAACATAGGGGATTGGTGTCTCCAATAGGTTGGTTCCTACAAACATTTTTAACCATAGGTTGGTTCCTACAAATTAATAAAAATACTTTTTTGTGGTTTTCTCTCGAAAGGGTTTTCACATTAAATATTGTGTCTTTTGGTTGTTATATTTATGTGATTTCTTTATTATGGTTTATGAATGTTAAAAAGAAAAATATATCCTTATACTGATTCACCCCCCTCTTCCCCCCCCCACCCTCTAAGTATAAGTGTGTGATCAACAATATAGGGGGATATAATCTTGGACAATCATGCTATTTGATCCCTTGAAGTCACTGGGGAAGACTCCCTTATGTTGAACTTACTTCCTTCACTAAAATGAGGGAAGTATCTACTTAGGTGACAATGATATATACTTCCAATTGTTACACAAGATTGATATCTTGTGGAATGATTTTCACAAGGAAAAATTATATTATAACAATCCCCATTGTATCTACGCCATTTTTCAAGCATGAAGACCCAAGCTTTGATGGAAAAAGTGAAAATTCCATCACCATGAAAACCATTTTTGTGAAGGAAAAATACATGATGGAGTTGGATTGCTCATTAGGAGAAGGATAAACATCGGTAATGAAGGTGGAAACCCACTACCACCTTAAATTTCTTGTGGTGGATTGAAGCTGAGAGCCAATGAGGAGAGTTCATAAACTCAACCTACATGTGCAATAAAAGAAAGTAGCAAAATAATCAATGAGAGAAATAAGAATAAGAAGACTAGGGGGTCTACGTCAAACAAGAGGTTTCTTGTTTGTCATTACTGCAAGAAGAGAGGCCATACCATAGACAATTTTTGGTACACAGAGACATTCTCACATTGTGGAAAGAAAGGCCATCTTAAGGCATATTGATGGCAGAAGCAAGCCACATGCCACATGATAGATTTATTCTAGAGGAGGAGTGAAAAAAAGGCTTTTCCAATCCAACAAAAAACACATAAGCACATGGAGAGGAGTTGTCAAGAAGTCCTTGTAGAAACAAAAATAACTTTTTCCACCACTACAATTTGAGTGGTCACTTGGAAGCAAGGTCTTGTTGACTTCATCCATAGATTTACCCCAAAAATTACATAAATAGGAGAAGGGTGTGGAGAGTGAATATGAAAGGAGATGAATAATTGCTTGTATCTCTAATCCAAAGAGCAGAAATTATCCTAGGATCTATAGCAGTGGATGAGGTCAGTGAAACCAACAATACATATAGCAGGTTGATTCCAAGAGTAGCCACAATCAATTTCTTTTTTCTGGCATTGCATCCAATCAACACCATCTTGGACTTGTGCCATAGAATGGTGCACGAAGGTCAATGACCTTAGAGTAGTTCTTAAGAACTCCATGGTGTGATTGCAAGCACATGCAGTCACTTGATAGTTATTTCCATGCTAGGAAGAAATTGATCCTAGCTGAAGAAGGTGGCCACACTTCATTTCAAAGGAAAATACAGTGATGGGAATGGATGTTGAGTCTAAAGTTCAGATTTGGAGATTGCTCAAAGTTGAGAGTCAATGAGAATATTATGCATTGCGGAAACAAGCGAGATAGAACCAAATCTAGATCCATAGACAAGGACCATAGCTAGTATCCAAAGCCAAAGCCAATAGATAGCGTCAGAGCCACATTTGTAGAGAAGCAAACAACACTAATCCAAATCAGCTTCTTTGAGATTTTGGAAATTGTAAAGCCTCTCAATGGAGAGGTGTGATCCAAAATGGATATGAACTAAGAATGGATAATATTGAGTACATGCAAAACAAATTGACAATAAACCCATATAATGTAAGATATGTAAAAAAATGCAAGTGTATAGTTGAATAAGACGAATGAGTATGTAAGAGAAAGGAAAATAAATAAAAAAAGTAAATGAAAATAAAAATGAATAGGAGAGAGGCTAAGGAAAGGGAAGTGAAGAGCCATGGCTATTGACCTTCCCTTTGTTGGATCATGTTGTCATTGATGCCAATGGTTTGATTGATTGATGTCACTGATTGATGTCAAGTGATTGATTGATGTCAAATGATTGATTGATTGATGATTGATGTAATATAATATGTATTGTCCTTGATGAGAATGCATAGATGAAGATGGATCAATGAGTTGTCATTGATACACGATTAAGATGGATCGATGTGGTTTCATTGGTATATGATGCATTGTTGGAAAAATATATAGATGAATCATTATTGTCTTATCATGATTGATAAGGTGCACAAACGGACGAACTCCAAAGTGGTCCCCTTATGGTGAAAACCCTCATGGGAAGACGCTTTACGGATTGAGTTATCCTAGAAGAATGGTTGGAGGACCCATGCTTGTATGAGGAATAACAAGATG
>JZKD02S1948811.1:43082-66945 GCA_000966675.3 Picea glauca | reverse complement strand
ACGGTAATACCGCTTTGGGAAACAATGAATCCGAGGAGGCGCCCGACAGTGACGCAGAACACACACTTGAGGGGGTTCAAGCGGATGTTGTACTGACGACACCGTTGGAAGATGATCCGTAAATCATCTAAATGCTGAGTGTGTTTTTTGGATCGATCTGTGAGATCTTCCAAGTATGCGAGGATGATATGAGCTAGATCATGAAAAATGTATGTCATAGCCTATTGGAAAGTTGCGTCGATGTTCTTTAGTCCAAAAGGCATGACATGATATGAAAAAGTGCCCCAAGGGGTGGTGAATGTGGTTTTGTATTGATCGGCTGGGTGGATTTGGATTTGATTATATCCAGAGAAACTATCCATGAAGGATAAGGCCTCGTGGCCTGCGTAGTCATCGATAATTTGATCGATGAAAGGCATTGGAAAGTTGTCTTTGGGACATGTGTGATTGAGATCGTGAAAGTCCGTGCAGACACAGATAGTGCCCTAGTTTTTGTTAATGGGTATAAGGTTGGAAACCCATGAGGTATAGGTGATGGGGTAGATGAACCCAGCCGTGCGTAATTTGTCAATCTCGGCTTTGATAACCATGGATTTGGATGGGTGTAGCAGTTGTTGTTTTTGATGAACCGGTGTAATATCAAGCCAGGTGTCGATGCGATGTTCAACAATAGAGGGATCAAGGCCAGGCATTTCTGTGTATGACCGGGTGAAAATATCCCGATATTATTGGAAGAGGGCTTTATAGGTGGGGATTTCTTCAAGAGTGCATGTGGCACCATTGGTGATTTCCTCGACGACTCCATTTTTGATGGAAATATCAATTTTGATGGTAGGGGAAATGTTGGCCATGTTGCCTTCTTCAAAAGCATCAGGGGCGGGGATGGGGTTGTTGAAGCAGTCGACATGCCCTGATGGGAGGAAAGCCTTGGTTTCGACTATGTATATGGGGTGTTGGTTGGGAGGCGTGAAGGCTTCCTATGGAAAGAAGAGTGCTCTATGGTGTAGTGCATCCCATGGGTAGTCAGGGGTGGTTAATTCCTCGAGTATGTCCTCGTCACAATAGAATTTTTCAAGAATACAAGGGGTCATAAAGAGTGATATCGGTGACTGTCGCCGTGTGGTTATCCACTGGTGAGGCATAAGCAGGGGGAATGACACAATGAGGTTGAGATGGTTTGCTTGAAATAAACCAAATATCAAGGTACTGGGGAGTACTAATGGTAGTTGGATGTAAAATTTTCATGGGGAAATGAACGGGAGAATTGGGAGGATTTGGGGGTAAATCCTCGTGTAAGTCATCCAAAAACCACGGAGGAAGAGGGAGTGCTTCTGGTTAAGGAGAAATAACATGAAGAATCTCTAGTGATGAGGTAAGGTCAGTCATTGATTCTGTAGGGGGCACAGGGGTTTGAATCAAGGTCAATTGGCATTGCCTGTATTCAATGATCATAGGACATTGGTATGTAAAATGATCTAAGGATTCACATAGAGAGCAAGGGCATCTCATACGTTCATTGACTGAAGTCGTGACATAATGGATGTCGGTAATGTTTGGTATGGATGATGTAGCTGGATTGGGTATGTTCTGGAAGCTTTGGCGTACTGCGACTAATGTCTGCCAGAAGTGAGGTAGGGCTGGGCAATGGTGTGTATAATGGCTATATTCTGAACATATAGCGCAAGTGAATTTGGTTCGCAACCCTTTGCTACTTGAGTTAGGGGAGGTAGCGACAATACTTACTACAGTGGCGAGCGGTGATGGTGTTTGATTGAGTGGAATTAGGTTACGTAACTCAGGTAGAGATGGGCATTTGTTGGTTGGGTGTCCATCTTTCTCACATAGCGCACAAGGAAGTGGGACGCGTGGGGGAAGTGGAGCTATGGGCTCCTTCTTCTTTCGCCTGCCCCTAGCTATGGAAGGGAGGTTAGTGAGTGGGGGTGTAGAGGGTATGGTGGGAGTGAGTATGGGAATCATCATTGGGATTCCTTCCATTTGGGTGGGAAGGGATGGTTGAGGAACCATCTCTGGTGGATGTAAATACCAAACTAGAATTGCCAACACCATATTAGGGAGAGTCAGCGTTGCGACTACTTGGAAAGATTGTACGCCTGGTGGAGGGTAAAAGAAGGGGATTTGAGTAATGGCTTGGGGAACTGTCTCCCAAACTGGGATATGGCCTTGGGGAGAGGTGAAATCGTGAACTGGTGAAGTCGATGAGTTCGCAGGAGGCTCGTGAGGGAGGATATCTGTGACTAGTGGGATGTCAGATATGATAGAAGCTTCCCTGGGAGGAAGGGTATCCTCTATGTCAGTTCCTTTGGACGATACAACACATACCTAATTGGAAGGATGAAGGAGCAATGGTACACCATGGTAAGTTCCTAACAAGGATGGGTCTTTGAAAATCCCGGGACCCATTTTGATGAGTGGGTATGCTTCATGCTTAGTATGGATGAGAGGGAGAATGTTATCGATGTTGGCAGAAGGGTTAGGCTCATAATGTGAAACTTGGTCAATGGTAATGATATTTCTGTTATGGGGGAACATCATGGTTCGAAAGAGGGAAGAGGAAACTGCCTTCATAGCGTACATGTAGCTACGATCAAACAAGATATTATAATCGAGTGGGGCATCGATAACTTCAATGTCGATGAGAATGGTCTTGCCCCCTAGTTCTACAGGGACATTTTGGAAGAGTCATTCAGGGGAAGATGGTCGTCTGTCATAAGCTCTTAAGGTAATGGCAGATGGTATGAGTTTGGGGGAACCAAGTTTCTGCCATACAGACTTGGACATAATGCATGTGGATGCACCGATGAACTGTAATGTTTCAAATTTTCACTGGGATTTGAAAATCGATTAGAGCGGGAAGGTGAGGCTCTCCGCTATCGAGATCAAATGTGATGAGTTGAGTATCTGTGGGGTTGACTGCCCCCAAGGCGGAAAGTAATGATTTTCACTGAGTGGGACAAGTTTGAAGGACTTCTAAGACTGGCATGGAAACCGGGGATTGTGCTAAGTCATCGACCAAACTGTAATTATGAGTCGCCCTAGCCTATGGGTTGTGGACATTCCTGTGCAATGGGATGCGAGGGATGCGAAGAGGTGTTTTTGCATTAGGGTGAGGAATCACCAACGGGGGTCCCGTTGGTGCTGGGATTGTTTATGGGGGATTAGGAGGAGACTCAGCGGGTGTATGGTATTGATGACTACGTGTTTGCAGAAGGATTTCTTCCTCACTGGTAAGGAGGATAGTATGATCTATGGGATTGTTTGGATTGGGATACTGTCCCAACTGTGGTGGGGTAGGCTGCATATCCTGTTGGGTGTTTATCACACCCTGGTGTGGAATGGGGTTTTGTAGCACGGCTGGGGGTGGTTGTTGCACGTATTGTTGTGGGGCCTGCTGAGGGGCGGGTGGTGCTGGAGGATGTGGTACATTTCCTGAGTATTTCATCCGTTTAAAATCAACTATTTGGGGGCAATGATGAGTCTAATGACCGAAATCACTACAAAGGGCACAAGGGAAGGTGGTTCTAATATTATTGTTATTTCTCCCTTGACGCCTGTTGTTATTTCCCGCCTGGGGGTTATGATTCCCTTGATTTTGGTTGCCCCCAGTAGGTTGGTTCTGTTGGGGGTGATTCCCGCCTTGACCTGGGTTGCTATTGTTCCTGTTTTTTCCTTTCTTTTTGGCATTATTCGACGGATGGGTCAGATTTTCCATATTCAGCTGTTCAAAATTTTGATATTGCTGAATGGGAGAGGGTTGAACAAAATTCACCCCCACGTGAGGGTGTCCTTGTGGTGGGACCATGGGCGGTGGAGGACCAGGAAATGGAAAGTATGGATTCTATGGGAGTTGTGATCCGTAAGGTACATAGGAAGGCATGGCTCTTTCGCTAGTACTTAGAGTATAAGCTGAGGTAGAGGGAGTACCAGAAATTGTTTGGATAGGTGGGTGTATTGTGGGTGTTGGCGGTGGCCCACTGATGGATGGACGAATAACAACATGGTATGGTTGTTGATAAGGGGGTGCAGGGTAATAAGAGGTTCCCCCATATGCTGACAGATATTGAGGTGTGCCATACATTGGTGGTTGTTGGGGTTGTGGACTGTGGTGCGTGGTATTACCAATCAATCCGTCTGCTGAGTGAGACATCCTGGGTTCGTCTTGGCTGAATGGCACGGGTTTTGGGAGGTCAGGAAGTACTGTGTATAAGTACCCTGATTGTGAATAGATGAGGTCATATTTTTGAGCCTTATTGATGGCTTCTTCTTCCGATTGAGGGAAGGTGGAAGCCACATCTTTACCGAGGAGGGAGACAAGTGATCTGAGAAACCAATCAAGACACCATTGTTTGGTGGTTTCTGCTTTGCACAAACTACGTCTTCGACGCCACTCATGAATGTGATCAACGATATGTGTGGCTGAGGTTTGTTTAAAATTAGAGAGTAGTTCAAGACCATTGTCATGGCGGATTGGTAATTGAAAGAAGGTCAAAAATGCTTTGGCCAAGGACTCAAAAGTCGCATGGGACCCCGATTTTTCGTCTACATACCATTTGGCTGATGGGCCAGTGAGTGTGCGTTGAGATAATCGAAGTTGGATGGAATCATCCATAATGCTGTTGGAAGAGCACCATAAGTGGAAAGTCATGACGTGGTTGGAAAGGTCATCTCCTGCCTTCCCTTCAAACTTGGGGATATCTGAAGGTAGTTTGGTAGGAATTGTAGGCCATGTGGGGTCATGCAATATAGGATCATTTGTGAGTTTTCTTAGATCTGGTATGTTAAGAGAGGCCACATATGGCATTTTTAGTGGTGGCGAAGGATTAGTTACAACCATGGTGTGAGTGTTTTGTGAACCTGACCCTTGAGGGTGACTAGGTGGGTTGGTACTTCCCCCTTGAGAGGAAGTTGGCCCCTCGCTTTCGTGTAAAGGAGAGCGAGTGGACTGTGGACCTTGGGAATTAGACCCAAGTAAGGTGGAACCAAGCAAAGTTGATCCTAAGATAGTGGCACTCATTGGAGTGTGTGAAGGTGGTGCCGATGAGTTGGTAAGACGAGTAAATCCCCCTAGAATAGGAGGGAGGTTTAGCAAGCGTCTGGAACGACAGGGGTTCTGTGGGTCCGCTATGATGTCCGACTAGCTGAGTGGATGTGTGCAAGTGTGAGAGTGATAAATAAACAAGAGCGTTTTGCTGCAATTTTTGAACTTTACACAATATATATATCTAGATCAAAATGTAATCATAAGTGCATCATACATAAAGTGTTTTGATAAAGAAGCATATATGTGGATAAGTGGGTTTTGTCCGCGTGGGGGATCAAAGAAAAAAAATGCTCATGTCCTAAAAGATGTAACGTCCTTCCTCTCAAATAGCACTGAACCTTCCAATAGTACTCAATAGTGGGGTATGAAGTCACTGGAAGAGAAACTAGGGAATGATGAAGTAATCAGTTATAATGAGGGGTAAAGGGGGCATATCCTGAAAGAACTGGCGATATTTCCCAATAGCCACACAAAATTTGATCAAGGTGAAATTGCAACCCACAGTTGCCACCTAGGTAGATGTCCTAAAATTTGGTCACTAGGTACCTCGGTCAAAGTGCAACATTTAGATTTTCGGCCTAAGAAATGGGTCATGGGTTGGATCCTATCCAAGAGGTGGGTGTCTCAAGGGGGGATGCACAGAACAACCGGACCTCGGCCTTCAACCCTTCATGAGTATCTCCCTGCCTTATGGTGTTAGGAACACTTGACTTGGAGGATTTAAAGTTCCCTATTTGAAAACTTCTATTGTTTTGACAATGTGAGAACCAAATAACGGGGAGTGGATAGTTTCGTCAAGAAAAGGGCGGGGTGTTTCGGAATCCCTTTGGAGGAAACTTACTTTGACCTCCATGTTTCGAGAGGAAAACTATGTGAGTGATAAGTGACTTTTGTGTGTGAATGAGTGAAGAGTGTGCCAATTTTTTAATGAATTAGGTGTCACCTTGCTGCATGTGGACTTCACTTGGTCCTTACAAGTGTTGATTACCTAATTAACTAAATGTCTTTGGTACAACCTTGCGTAATTCAAAAGTACCTAGGAAACTAGCATGTGGACATGTGGGTCCTTTACTATTCCTTTAACTCCCTATTGTGATTTAATCTAAGAAAGTTTTGAAACTATCATAGATTGTGATCTTGTGGGTATGTATGGGCCCATTACAAAACCTTTAAACTTCCCTAGTGATTTAATCTAAGAAAGTAAATTTCAACACTATCCTATCTTTGTAGCATGTGGGAATGTATGGGCCCATTACAATCTTGAGATGTGTTTGAAAAATAAACTAAGAGGAGTCCCGAGGGGGTTGTTGTCCTCTCCTAAAGGTTTTATTCTTTTTAAAGGAGATGAAATTATCCTACAACCTATTTCTGATTCTCAAGGTCGCTTTGAAGTGCGAGAGAAGAGCATACTAAATGATTGTTATCCAACTTCTGGTCCCAATGCAAATTTTATGTGATTACAAATGATTCCAACTTATACTTTTAGCCAAAGCAAGCCATCCATGTGGAAAAAATGAAATCAAAAGAGGAAATAAATATTTTAAACCCCCTAAGTGCCTATGTGTTTTGACTAATCCCTTTATATGGAGAGGGAACTAAGTGTGGTGCAGATTACAATATGCACGAAATCACTTTTAAGAAGGTTAGGGGCCTTCCCCAAATCACAAAAAGGCTTACAATGTGTGTTTTTCTACACAGGTACACGGGTCTCAGAGTAGACAGAGACGCACTGAGTGCCTGTGCATAGACCTAAACAGACTTTTGGGCGCAGGTGCACGGAGGGCGCTGAAAAACACAGTAACTATGGCGCATGTGCGCACGATGCACGACTGTGGGTCAATAAACCCGCACACACCTAACACATGGCCGTGAAGAAAATTCCGGATGGAATTCTCTCCATTCATCTTTGAATTGGATGTTTTGTAGGTCGGCTTGGGCTGGTTTAGGTACCTTCAGGTTAATTAAACAAAAAGAAGAGCTAGAAAAACCCAAATGGGGTAGAAAAACACAGTGGAGTCACCAATCTGTTGCGCCTCTTTTGTCACCTAAATGAGCAAAACAAAGGTGCTTACAACCTTAGTTGGGTTAGCTAAGCAAGATAGTAGTAAAGGAAAGGGTTAGAGAAAGAAACATAAAAGACTAAGCTAAGAATTAAACTAAGAAATGAAAGAACAACTAAACTATTGAGCATAAGGTCATAAGAACAAAAAACCAATAAGACTATGTCACCAATGGTAAGGATTATATTAGTGAAAAGAAAACACCAAGAAGAAAGAGGACTTTGGGTCCCTTCTTCCTCCAAGGGATGGCTCTTGGACCCCCACAACTAAGCTCTTGTTACAACTTTGAAAGAAATGGTGAAAGAATCCCAAGCTAATCCACTCAAGAGGTGAGATGGATTGCTCCAATGTAATGGTGCTAGTATGCTCTTGATGAGAAAAGAGAATTCCCCAAGAGAATAGCAGCAGCATAACCTTGCAAATGAATTCCTTGAAAATGAAGTGCACCCATGGCCTTGTTTTATAGCACCACTTTGAGGTATTGTGCAACCAACTTATAGTGTGAAAAGAGGCTATTTAGGGCATTTTTAGGTCTTTGACCAGCCACCCAGTCGGATCCAACCGAGATTTGGGTATCAAATCAACTTGGAAGCTGAACCAGAAGTGGGTGGGAGGATGACCAATCTCATAAATGCGTTGTTCTCAGGTGTGTGCAGCTTTTAGCGACAACAGTCACGCATCGTGTGCATGTGCATTTTTCGTGCGTTTCTAGTTCGTGCATGTGCGTGCGCACCCTGTGTAATCATAACGCACCTTAATTTTATCACTGGTTGTATAGTTTTTGGACCTTTTGGAAATGCTTTTTGGTAATTTTGGTCCATGGGTGACCTCATAACTGTTTGAAGATGCTAGATTCCTGTAACCATTTGCGGATGAAATTTCAGTGATAACGAGTACATAGATCGTTATGCAAGGCAGAGGAAAAAAGCCTAGTAGCCTCCAGAGGATAGAGAACTCTATAAAATCTTGAGGATAGATCTGAGACAGATACAAGAAAGATATTTCCGCACAAGGTCCATGTTGGTGAAGCGAGTGGGATATAAGTCCCTCGAATATGAATAAAATAAGGACCTCTTTTTGACCTCATATGCCCAAAATAGTAGGCACTTGTATTTTTCTCCATAATAGTCAATCATTATTTCTGAAATTTACTACTTTAGGGTTAGGGTTAAGGTTTATTTGCTGCAAAATTACATTTCAGCCATAGAAACCAAGACATCTAGGGTGTGTAGGTATATTATTGATCTAAAATTTACTATTGAAACCCTAATTTAATTTTCTAAAGTATTATTACATCCATCTAAGACAAAATGTCTAGGGTTTTAGGAATGATTTTCACTGATGATTTTTCTGATTTTGTTGGTAAATAAAACCCTAACTTCACATAGTATTGATCCCTATAATTTATTTAATCGTTTTATGATCAAAGTGCTATCTTTTTACTATTGAAAATTGACTATTTTACTACTATCATAAATTTACTATTGCTGAAAATTGATTGCTATATTGTTTTTATACATTTAATGCTGTTGAAAATTATATGTTTTATTGCTAAAAATAATCTCTATACTATTAAAGATCATTTATTTTTTTGTTGTAATATTTTTCTTACTATTGTTATCACCTTATTTACTGTTGATATCTCACATATTTCTTGCAAGTTTTACCTCATCCTTAGACCTTTCATTTATTTCTAGTGTTTAGAGACCATATTGAACTCATATTTGACTTGGAAATCCTCTCTTCTAGGCCTAAATCCTCTACACTCCAAATATAGAAATTATCTTATCTTGCCACCTCTTATTCACTTTTCTTATCTTTATCTTAGTGGTTGTGTGAGTAGTTACCCCAAGGGCCCCTAGACTTGATTGTGTATTTTCTAAGGATTCTTGGAGGCTACTAGGGAAGCCTCCCTTATGTTGGATATGATTCCTTCACTAAAGAGATGGAAGTTGTCACCTAGGTGATAGTGGTGTCATCTTCCATGTTCCACTTATGTTAGTTCCTTGTGAAGGATTTGCACTTGGTGCAAGATTGTGTGGAAACATTTTGGCATCATTTCTGTGGAGAATTGAGTCATTCTCCTTGGAAAATTTAAATTCTATACTTCAAACTTATTTTTATGAGCATACATTAAATCCTAACCTAAGTTTACTCATCTAGTGATTCAATTGAGGGAAGAATCCCTTTTTCCTATTCAAATTTTGAAGACCCTATGCTTGTGAGGTGAAACATCCATTATTGCAAAGGAATTGAAGATTCACCTTGGAGACTCCATTATTGTCAGCTCAATCGATTGGTGTCACTATTTCCAAAACATTGACAATAAGCTAGCATGTTTTGCATGTCCCTAATTTGATTACCACTAGGCCAAGTTTTTTATGATCCAATGCCTTAAAAAATGATAAAAAGTCAATGATTAAAGTCCACTTCGAGGAGGAAACCTCCTTTTACAATATATCCAATTCATAATACAATATGAGGTGAGATGATATCCTCCTAATACTAGGTCTCCTTGTTATATATATAGGAGACAAAAGGTACAATTTTAATGAAAGGGTGCAATCAAGGGTTCTAGCCGACATACAAATATAATACTAGAAATGTAATAATTCAATATACAAGGCTTAATAAGGGGTTTTATACATAACAAGGCGATTTGTATGGGGATTTTTCTTGGGATTAACAAATATTTATCTCAAGTATTATCTTTGGGCTAACAAGATCATATGTAAAAGAGTTTCAAGTGAGAGTCGATTTAAGTTGGTTTATGGCACAAATGCTTCTCTTTTAGTTAATCTTGAGCTATCAATGTACCTACTATTACAAGTGTTTACTATAGATGAGGAGGCCTTGGAGGCTAAGATTAATTATTTGGTCTAAACTTGGTCGAAGAATAGAAGGAAGGCTTATGATAAGTTTGCATATTACCAAGACAGATGAAATGGGTATTTGACAAAAAATATACATATAGAAAACTCTAGGTTGATGACTTAATCTTATTGTGGGTCAAAAAGTTTGAGAAACCTAATGATCATGGTAATTTTGATTCACTTTGGTTGGGGCCTTATCAACTTCATGCAATGGTTGAAAAGTTTTTGTTTTTGAAGAGTTTGGATGGAGAGCAATGCACATCGCCAATGAGTGGGAAACACTAAAATACCTTTCTCCCATAAGTGGTGAGAAGCCACATGATAACAAAAAAAGGAAAAGAAGAGGTGTTTTCTATCACTTAGTTTTATGGTTAGGCATAAGTATACAATCTAATCCCCTTTTGATTGGATATGTTTTCAATTTTAGGATAGGTATAAGTCTACAATCAATTTACTCTAGGTTTAAAACTTGCAATTTCTATAATTGAGTTATTTTCTTATGCTTTGTGTTTTTTTTCCATTCACATGTGGTTTTAGTTAATTAGGCTTTCTTTTGGGATGGTGGTTATGATTTCAAGTTAAATAAATGTCTTCGAACGTAGTAGGTCACTAGGATGGGTCATCCAAGAGATGATTTATGCATGTTTAGATTCTATTTATTCACATACAATATTTCTTGTGAAGTGCATGGTCATAATTTCTTGGAAACGATGTTGATTGTTGTCTTTAAGCTTTGGGAGCTATTTATAGAGTTAGGGGGAGGTCACATTGAGTTAAGTTAAGTCCTAGGGTTATTTCTAGGGGGTATATTTGAGTTGTTAACATGTTCCCAACTGTGTATTTATATATATTCATTAGTTTTAGAGTTTTGGGATTCTCAACATATTACAAGGGGATATTATCCCCTAGTTGGATCCAATGTTAACCCCATATTTGCCTACACAAATTTGGGTGTTATTTTACACCATATGTCATGGATATTATATGGGGTGGGATCAACATTGTAGAGTTCATCATTTGACATTGATGGTTCTTGAACATTATATAGGGAGGGTTCAACATTAAAAATTTCACCATTAGGCATTGAACGTTTGTGAGTACCTTAGCTATATGGGTACCTTATTGCAAAGCTTTATTATAGCCCAACCTTATACCAAAATTGTAATGTATGAATTTGTATATTATCTAGAGATAAATATTCCATGAGGACAACACATGCTATTTTTATTAGGTTTTCAGTTTAGGCTTCCAGATATCAATTTTTAGTAGATTTACCCATGCATTAGATTAACATGTAGACTTTGGAGGATGCATGGGGGGATGATGATAGTCAGACGAGCATTTTTCAGATTCTTTATTCTATTTCTTTTAACAACATTGATACTTAGAAATTTGTTTTTTTTCAACAACATATGACAATTTTGGATATTTAGTATTGAATTATTCAAATGAGCACTTTCATATATTTCAAGATTGTAAATATTGAAAAATTTATAATTTTATAATTTTTATAATTATTGAAATTTGAAATTATATTTGGATACCCATTAGAGAGATCCACATGTGTTTCAAATTTGAGGTAAATCATAGAAGATTCTATTTTTAGAAGGTTTCTAATTTTATAAAATTATATTTTTAGAAACAAGGTCATGTTACCTCCCAAAATTGCACTTCAAATGTTGCACAGTCCTTTAACTGAGTGAAAACTTCAATGCACTTTATAATATTTCCCAATGTGATGACAACAATGCTTTCTCCCACTTTAGGCCAGTTCTTTTTTGACACATGGGGGAAAATCATAAAAAAATTGTTTCTATGATGTTTTCTTTAGAATAAAATAGATGGTGGAATTTTCCAAGACCATTTCATATCCAATTGAGTAGTGGAATCAAGATAAATGAACGAGAGGGTTTGAATGTGTTGAAAATATGTAGTCAGGCCATTAATAATACACTCTAATTAAAAATATGAATCTTCTTCAATATGCAAAAAATTAAAGGAGGACCCTTGCCAACTCTAAAATATGTCTCTTAAAATACAATTATGCTATGGATTCATTTAATTATCAAACCTAGGGTTCGTCTTGAACTTATAAAACACTAGTCCTATATACACAGAGCTAAGAATCCAAAGATTGATTGGTTCTTACAACATGCCTAATAAAAAATATACTTTACCTTATTCAAAAGAAAACTAATTTATGAAAATGAAAATTGAAATTAAATATAACTACTCTGATTGTCTTTGGGTTTGACTAGTGGCTACTCTTTACTATCGAATACAATTTGTTCCCTCGTAAGCTCTATTTTGTGAAAAACAAATATACAATCATTTCATTCTGAAATAAAATATTAAAATAACTACATTCAAATGCACACATTTAATGCTTTGAAACTAATTTGGTAGCAATGAAAACACGCATGTATATGAAGGTGTTTATAAACATAAAAGGAAAGGTAGAGTATAAAAAGAGTATTACAACTAATTTGAAATAAACAAATATAGACACAATTATCTACAACAAAGAAACTTGGCTTTGCATCTCTTGAAGCGGGCCCAACTCCAAAAGTCTCAACAAATAATATAACTCTCAACTACAACATGTTTTTAATCAATAACTCATAGAAACAAAAGGAAATGTATGTATATTATTCAAACACTAGAAGTTTTTACAGGGTTCTTATATCATTCTCTCCACTACATATATATCAAACACAAGAGCAAATCTATGCATATATAGCTTAATATTGAAATATGTTCTTAACAACTTAGAAACTAAAATATTTATAAAACCCTAGCGCCATGGAAGAAATAACCAATTGTTCATTACAATCATTAGAGATGTTGCACTTCCAAAGGGAATTTGCAGGTGTTTGGATGCCAAAATGGTAACAACCAACACACTTCATGGTTTGGATGCTTCGTAGTGAATGAATGTGACCCAAAATTGTTCAAAACATTCCTTGTTTCATTCCCTGGTAGCTGCTCTATTCACTTGCATGCTCAACTGATATATTATGCTCAACACTTTGATAATTTCCATTATTGATCCTTTGCAATTGATATGAGGAATTGATGAATCGATTTGTTGGATTTTCTTGCAATGACATAACATGTGGTTTATTTTATCCATGCTAGATATTTATTGTTAACAACGCTTATTCACATTTTAACAAAATCCTATAATCCTACTCTAAATTCATTGTATAAACAAGAAAAAGGTTGAAAACACAATCCAAATATGCCTTTTTGGGGTGGTAGATAGGTTAATTGGAAAGTGAGACTATGAAAATAAAAAAGGGCCTTTAGTCAAGAGAAAATATCATCAGAAGTGTTAAATATATAGGAAAAAATAATATCATTCCAAGGTCCCTTAGTTCCCCCTTTCCTAGATTTTTGCATGATAGAATCCCAGATTCCTATCCATTTCTCTCCAAAGTGCAATTACCTCCATGTTATTCCAATGAAATCTAGCTATGTATGGTTGATTTGAGCACCATATAAGTGGGTAATTAAACTTAATCCCAATCCACCAATTCCCATGCGTTTTCATAGAGTTGACATATAATGAAAGTCGTGAAAGAGAAAGCTCGAAACGAGGATATCTTGTAGGATTCTTGTTTCTCAAGGCATTGGGAAGGGTCTGCTAGATATCATGTGAGACCAAAATAGCTTGTAAGGAATGAGTTTATACAATTTCTTGGTGAATAGTAATAGCTTGTTTCCTATGTATTCTGACTCACTAAGAGTCCCTAGGATCCTTGAGTAATATTTGATAATATTGTATGATAGTAGTGGGAATAGGTTATTCTTCCCAAACCATTAAGTTTGAGTTGAATTCTACTTGAGTATAGAAGTCATTGGAATCCTTCCATTAGATAAAACCATAGATAAAAGAAGAAACTCCCTCATGGGACATCCCCAACAAAGGGATTAGGATTCCAACACAAATGGTTCTATAGCATAAAATTAAAAAGATACAACTCACATAATAAATTATGCTTATGCTCTCCAACTTAAAGAAAACATTGATAAAGTCCTTGGGAGATGTAATCTTGTGATCCTTCCAGCGACTAACTGTTTAATTCTAGATTGGATCCATTTATAATACAAGTACATGGAATGTATTTTGGAAGGATCTCTACATGTTAATGATTCTAGGCCTAATGAACATGCATCTTGAAGTTTTTGTTCCATTTCCCTCAATATGTCCCTATACATCTTGATTTTCCTTTTCCATCTATATTCTCGTGTGATATAAAGGGAAAACCATTTTTCTTTAAGTTTGTTTATGACTTGTTGATGAATCTCATGATCTATGACTCATATATCGAATAGTTCATCATGTTGTGTCCAACCAGGAAAGTCTGGCTTCAATTGAAGGAAGGCATATGTATTAGTTAGGATGTCATCAACAATGGTATTCACAATTTTTTGGACATTTTTCATATATCCTTCCATAGATTTCTTAGGAGGTTCATCTATTTTTGTGGATTTTAGTAAAGTATCCATCCTATTACTCATTTCTTTCTTTAATTTCCTTACTTTCTTTCTCAATTTTTGTTTTTGCATCCTCAATCTCCTATTTTCTCTTAATAGTTTTAAATAACACAAGTTATAGGCTCGAAAAGGAAGTAAAACATGATTGTTACCTTTCCTAGTCTTCTTATTGATGTCGAGAGTTCCTTGTTCATCATTTTGAATGTTATTATCTGAGATTTCTTCAATTTATTCTCTCTTGCGTGTGTTAATAGGTGTTTCCATTAATTATTCTTCAAATTCTTCCATCAACTTGACCTTGGGTACCTCTATGGATGCAACTTCAAATGTTATTGTGGTCTCAACATTAGGTGCTTCTATGGTTTCAACCTTCATTTCTTCTTTAGAATTAGACAATGTGATTGTTATATGATCCCTTGATTACTCAGTTTGAAAACTTGATGAAACCCATGATTTGATTTCTCCTATGCTACAAGATTTTCCTAATTATGTAGATTCATCATCCTTGTGGTATTGTTTTAATGTTTTTTCCTCTTATTGAGAGAGTTTGTCTTGGTATGGTAAAACCCTCTCCTTGGATTTGTGTTTCTTACCACTTTGAAAACCCTACCAATTTGTCTGTAATTTCTCCATTTTTGCTTGAAACAACAATGTAATAAAACCAATATGATAAAACCTCGAGGGTTGAGCTCATTTTTGGAAGGATTTTGTCATTTTGACCAAATAATTTAAGAGTAAGTAGGTAAAATTCATAAAATTAAATTTTTTAAGGTGCAACAGGATCCTAATGTGATAATGGAAAACAGCATTAAAGCGACCCTCACATGTAATAATTTTTTGGATTATTAATTCTATATCCTTCCATGGTTTATTCAATACATCTATTCGAAGTTATTTCTTTTGAATATTAGGTGTTATCACTCCAAGAGTCACACCATACTGTAATCAGGTGAGCTTGGTAACATGCAACGAATTCAAATTTAATCTTGAAAGATAAGCTTTAAAGTCATAGGGATTTGACCATAAGGACAATCAAATTCATCTACTATATACATTCCCAACTATATCCTTCAGCAAAAGTGGTATTAAAAACTTCAAATCAAACAATAGGCTTGATAAATGAATGAGAAAAAGAAGACTGTGATCTGAACATGTCATAGATACTTCCAACATTTTAAGACAATCAACTCATAGTAAAAATCTATGTATTAACAAATTCTACATCACCAATGCAAAGAATAAAACCTCATTCAATCATTGTATGAATAAGAACAAGAGTAAATCAGCCACTCATTAATATTAGTACACAGAGAAAGACAGAAAAGAAAAGGAAATTGATCTCCATTGATAAGGAATCACGAGTCTGAACAAATACAGAGAAAGGAAAAGAACACATTGATAACCACTCTGCATTCCTCTGGGTCGAAAGCCCCCTTCCCCCTCACTTATTCTAATCTTTAATAAAACTTACAATTGTCTTTTTATAACTCTCGTTGTTAGTAACAATACTATCATTCGAATAACCCCCCTTACATTGGATCCTCTACCCTCAAAATGGAAAAGGCAACATGTGGATAACAAAAGATAACTAAATGCTAAAAACAAGGGTTATGCTAGCCACGCCCCTAACATTCCTTTATGTTTATGAAATACCCCTTTTTGAGTGCTTCTCCCTTTGACAGGTGGCCCTCCAACTCATAATTTGACCTTCTAACAACTGGAAAAATCCATCTTGACACCTGGAAACCACTGCTCCTTTGAAACCTCCAGAACAGGAATTTGTAGCACTTCCTACAACGCCTCAGGAATTCGTAGCACATTCTGTAGCAGATTTCATAGCGAACTTTCAATATATTTCCGGAAATATCCTTTAACTATTGATTGTCTTAAATAGCTCTACAATGCTTTTGAAGGCTGAGAAAATACTGAAAAAGGTGTAATAGTTCAAGACCAAGCTGCTCCAACTAATATAAATGTCTCCAACTGCATATCTAATACAAACTGTTGCAAACTGTGTATCACCATCCTCTTTAAAAATCAAATCTAGATCATGTTGCCTACAATCATCCAATATGTTGTTTAGTAGCAGAAGGTATCAAGAAAATGAGACAAGATGATGTTTTTTTTTGAGAAATAATCTATTTTCAAATAGAAGCCTTCACATAGTGATATGGTCTCATTGCAATAAGAAGGGCAATCCTTCTTGTTTCCTTCAGAAAAACAGGGTTGCTTGACTGCACTTGTATTAAGAACAACTGATCATATTTCCTTGGAGAGCTAAGATGAATGCTCTTTTCTTCATACACCACTACTCTACTTCATTCTTTCCAAGGATTTTTGAAGAGTATAAAGATAATTTATAGGATTTTCATGTATGCTTCTCACATTTTCTAGAAAATGGGACTTCTTTGAATTATCCAAACTCGAATATAAGAATTTTTATGCTCTTCGAAAATCTCATCATGAAGATGCCTCAGAATCTTAATTCATTTTTCATGCCTTGTCATGATTATAATATGCTAAGTATATTTGGTCCGATTCCTTATTCTTGTGTTTCAGAGCATGCCTGATAGCCTTATTTACCAATTCAAATTCTGGAAAACCAGCTTCATCTTTGACCCTAAGACCCCAAGAATCAAATTTTGATCCATTGCTAATGGGGATCATATGGATTTCCCAACACAATCATTACAACATCATTCTAAGCAGCCATGAAAATTCCTGAATTGGTTTTATAATTAGCTTGAAGGAAGAATGAGCTCTATTCGCCTTGTTGGTAAAACTGCAATTTTTCTTTGAAGCAAAGTATAGTAAGGAATGCTAGAATGAAGGTTAACTGCCAATAGATATTGCAGGAAAGCTTGTTAATATGCTAGTGCCTGATGCACTGGGAGAAAAATGAGTTGTAGGCTAACCAAACTAAATTTCCTTGTCTACTATGTTAGCCTCCAAAGCACAATGATTTTAGCTATGATTTCATTGATACGAGCAACTATCACATCAAAGGCGTTCTCATAGCATCTTCTTCGAGTGTTCTGGCCTTTTGAACTCTGTCAGCTTCTGTGAAAACATTTCAAAGGGTTTTCTCCTTGGCTAATCAATCTCACCCTGCAACCCCAACAAATCTTCCTCTCCTGCATGTTCTTCATTGTGACCAAGAATAAAGACATACGTCCTCCAAAGGAACTATGTGTACTCTGCATTGTTGTGTATTGGCATATCTTTTATATCGGATCGATGGAGAACATAGGGAGAGGCGGTGGATCAAAATCCGAATAATCCTCAAACAAACTCTGCGCCCTGTTGTTCACCTTAAAAAATAGCATACCTCTTCATGCCTGTCAGCCTTTGGAATTCACCATTCGATTTACCCTTTGTGGATCTTGGACAATGGGCAACCCAAACAATAGCATAACCCCTGCCACTTATAATAAAAAATCAATCAACATTTGGCGCTTCTCCAACATTTGGAAGATATTTGATAAGCATGGCTTGAATCAAAACCTATGCAAAATCGTTGGTGTCCATAGCACATGGGATTCGAACATCTGGGCGATGAGCTATCCCGTGGGTACATTTTCTTAACATGCAGACAAAACAAAAACTTTGGCGAATTGTCACATTGGGTAAAAGTTTTGAAAGCATTTTTGTGTATTGCAATTTTAAAACCAATGGGAAATTATCCCACGTCGTCAGCGCAGAGTGGATATATGTTTTTTTAAAATGCCAACGGTCCCATACCTTCTCGACGCATTGAGCACATTATGGAACTCTGCTTGGTGGCTTGGTTTGGCACTTGTGAGTTGTCTTTGTGTCGTGTATTGGTTGTGGACTTTGGTATATGCACTAGATTTGGCTGATAGGCTTGACTTAGGATAAATGGTTAATCACTTAAACACACACCATTCTATTTTCTTTGGGGAAAAGAAAGTTAAATTAACCAATAAAAACCTATAAAAGAAAGTTAAATTAACCAATAAAAACACACACCACTCTATTTTCTTTGGGGAAAAGAAAGTTAAATTAACCAATAAAAACCTATAAAAAAAAGTTAAATTAACCAATAAAAACACACACCACTCTATTTTCTTTGGGGAAAAGAAAGTTAAATTAACCAATAAAAACCTATAAAAGAAAGTTAAATTAACCAATAAAAAGAAAGTTAAATTAACCAATAAAACCCTATTTTCTTTGGAAAAAAGAAAGTTAAATTAACCAATAAAAACCTATAAAAGAAAGTTAAATTAACCAATAAAAACACACACCACTCTATTTTTTTTGGGAAAAGAAAGAAAGTTAAATTAACCAATAAAAACCTATAAAAGAAAGTTAAATTAACCAATAAAAACACACACCACTCTATTTTTTTGGGGGGGGAAAAGAAAGTTAAATTAATCAATAAAAACCTATAAAAGAAAGTTAAATTAACCAATAAAAAGAAAGTTAAATTAACCAATAAAAACCTATTTTCTTTGGGGAAAAGAAAGTTAAATTAACCAATAAAAACCTATTTTCTTTGGGAAAAGAAAGTTAAATTAACCAATAAAAACCTATAAAAGAAAGTTAAATTAACCAATAAAAAGAAAGTTAAATTAACCAATAAAAACCTATAAAAGAAAGTTAAATTAACCAATAAAAACACACACCACTCTATTTTCTTTGGGGAAAAGAAAGTTAAATTAATCAATAAAAACCTATAAAAGAAAGTTAAATTTTTTATTTTTTTTTAACTAGAACGGTTATGAATTTTATTAATAGGGAATTCCAGTTGGCCACAGCCTTACAATCTTCACAAAAAGCCTTCTACGTTCTATTACAAGCTGTTGTCTTTTTCAAGGAATACAATTTTTTACTAGGTCTCCATCGTTTATGCTGAGTTCTCCTTGGGCCAAGAGGCATCCTTTGTTGGCTAAATTGTCTGCTTCTTTATTTGAGTCTCTGAGTATATGATAACAATTGAAGGAGGTGAAGTCTTGTAGAATATGTCTTAGCCTTTGCAGGTTCTTGTTTAGGCCAGCATCATTAAACTATCCTCTCAAATGTATCATTTTGATCAAGATTTCAGAATCTCCAAATGCTTGCAGCTCCCAGTGTGCTCTTTCCTTGGCTATCTGGCAGACTTTTATCAAACTCAGGATTTCTGCTTGATTGTTGGTTCGATGTCCGAGTCCCCAACAAAAGGTTTCTAGTATTYTCCCTTCACTGGAATAAATAATTCCTCCAGCTCCCGYTGTCCCRGGGTTTCCCTTGGAGGCGCCATCGAAGAAGACTGTAGTTATTCCTTGCTTCTTCCACCAACTCTGGAATATATCATGATTATCTCTTAGCCTCCATTTTGTTTCGAAATGGGGTTTTTCAATGCTATGGATCCAGTGGGTAAGCACAGAGGTACCGAGCCAATTCTTTTCCTCCTGGTGCAATGAGGTGTCAACTTTGTGGTTTTGAGAGCTCGAAGTTTCTAGGAGGAGGCCTTTTGCTTTTGCTGCTACTATGTTGGGGGTCCATGCTATATTGTTGAAAGTTTGCTCGTTTCTTGCAAGCCAAAGCTTCCAGCACACATATTTGGGGATGGAGATCCAGACTCTGGCCCATAATGAATTCAATGAGAGCAAAGGGTAACATTCCTTCCAAGTTGTGAATAGATCTACTACTGAGATTTTAGTGGGGGCAGTGACCTTGAGGCCATGGAGGATGAGAAACCAGACTTTGTTTGCAAAATGGCAGTCTACAAACAAATGATTCGAGGTTTCCATGGCTTCTTTGCATAATGAACATCTGTGTGGATCGACAATATTTCTTTTCATTAAATTTTCACCGGTCAAGATCTTTTTATGCATTAAAGTCTAGAAGAATAAATTTACCTTGGGGATCGCCATTGAGTCCCATACCTCCATCCAAAATCTTGCAGGGAGAGGTCTATCTTTTTGTGGTTGTAGCAGTGCATAGCCTTTGGCTGCGGAGTATGATCCTATAGGTCCCCAACCCCAATTGTCTTTTTCTGTCTTGTGCACAAGAGCTGCATCTCGAAGCTCCACTTTGAGCATTTCTAGTTGCTGGAGGAGGCGATTTGGAACGTTGCCGAAGTGCTAGTCTGACCAGAAGCCATTATCATCCCATTTTGAAATGTCATTGATGCTCTGTATTCCTCTGTGATCAAGAAATTCACGGATTTCAGACAGGTTGGCGTTTGAAGCAAGGGGCAGATTCCCCATTATCCGATCTATCCAAAGATTGATCCGTTTGCCATTTCCAGGGATGCGATACAGGTTTTGGATGAAGAATCACACCCCTTTAATGCACAGTTTCCATAGTAGTGTTCTCTTCCTGTTGTTGACGTTTTGTAGATTTCTGATTTTGGCGTTTGGTATGTATTTGTACCTTAACGTTTTGTTGACAGGGTGAATGGGATCGCTGTGCATCTTCCACAGAATTTTGCAACCCTGTGTTGTATTAATGAGTTCTGGATCTCAGATCTGTAGCCCGCCTTCTCTCAATGGCCTCTTTACTGTATCCCAACTAACCAAATGAAACTTGCGTTGGTTCCCTTTCCCACCATGCCACAAGAAGTCTCTCAACAATTTGTTGATTTGCCTAGATATCGATTTAGGTGCCAAGAGGTAGGACGCTTGGTAGATCGGCAGTGAAGATAAGACTGCTTTTATCAGAGTTAATTTACCTCCATGAGTAAGCCAATGTCCTCCCCAAGCATCGATTTTACCTTTGATTTTTGTTAAAACTCCTTTCCACAGGTTGACTTTGTTTATCCCAATGATAATGGCAGCCCAAGGTACTGTATCTTTTCCCATTTTGAATGCCCTTTGAACCCCAGGTTGCGTGCTATCGTTTGTGTTTCATGCTCTGCTACATTACAACTGTAGACAACACTTTTCCTTTCACTTATCAGATCTCCAGACACTTTGCAGTATGCTTGAAGAGTATCCTTGAATGCAGAGGCTACTCTGTTAGAGGCTCCTCCAAGCATGAGAGAGTCATCCGCAAACAGAACATGATTTATAGGTTTAAGATCCTTTGTTATTCTCAAGCCTGGGGAAAATCCTATTATCCTGTCCTGCTCCAGCTTCCTGTTGAGTGTATCCAACATTAAAATGTACAGAAATGGAGAGAGGGGGCGGCCTTGCCTCAACCCCCTAGAAGATTTAAAAAATTATGATAGCATCCCGTTTACCAAAGGGGCTATCCATGGGCTGTGGGTACAGGCTTGTATCATATTTACAAACTCTTGCTCGAATCCGAATGAAAGAAGCACTTGATAAAGGAAGGACATCTTTACTCTGTCGAAGGCATTGGCCATATCTAGCTTAATCAACATGCCTTTGTCTTTTCTGAGATTGCTGGAATGCATAGCTTCCTGGAATTGGATTACATTGTCTAGGATGTGTCTCCCTTTGACGAATCCTCCTTGCAATTATGAGATGAGCTTGCCCAACAGAGGCTTTATTCTGTTTGCAAGGAGTTTTGCAATTATCTTGTAAGAGGCATTACATAGGGAGATTGGCTTGAATCTATCAAAGGAGCCGTCATTTGTTTCTTTCGGGATTAATGAAAGGAAAGTTGAATTGGTGTTGCCTCCCAATTTTGCTTTCTGTAGGAATCCTTTTATCATTCTGATGAGGTCAGGTTTGATTATATTCCATCATATCCTGTAAAAATGAATGGTAAACCCATCTGGCCCTGGGGCTTTGTCAGGATCCATGGACCAGATGATTTTTCTGATTTCTTCTTCATTGGTTGGCCTCAATAATGTTGTATTATCTTCTTTTGTGACCAGTGCTGGAATGTTCTTGAGGAATTCTTTATTGCCTTCTTCATTATCATCGTTCTCTTTGTTGTAAAGATGGTGGAAATGTGAGAAAACAACGACCTTTATTTGGTTTGTTCCTTTGCAAAGCTTCCCGTCGTTGGTTGTAATCTCAGAGATGTGGTTTCTGGAGAGGCGGGCTTTAAATTGACAGTGGAAGTAAGATGTGTTTCTGTCACCAGCTTCCAGCCAAAGGCTGCGGGACTTTAGTCTCCAGTATTCTTCTTCGATTCTGAAGGAGTGGTAAGTTTTACATTGGGCTGCTTGCTCCTTTTCCAGATATGTTTTAGTAATATCTATTGTTTCCATTTCACTCTGCAACTTTCCCAGCTGTTGCACTAACTCTTTTCTTTGGGTATTGGGATTGCTTACCGGGAGTTTTCTCCATTCCTTGAGGGATTTTTTTGTTATTTTTAATTTTTGTTCCCAGACATAGTTGGGAGAGCTAGTAACTGAGGTGGACCATGCCAGTCGGACCGTCTCTACAAAGCCACTCTTTTCTTTCCACAAAGGGCTGAATCTGAATGGGATTGGGCCTAGTTTTTCTTCCTCCTCTAGCAAAAGAAGGATGGGTTTGTGATCTGAGGTGAGCTTGGGGAGGATGGCTGTGGATATTAGCTTCCTTTCCATCAGCAAAGTGCTTTGGACCAAAAACCTATCCAATCTGGCAGATATGTGTTCCTCCCCTGTCCTGTTATTGATCCAAGTGTAAAGCCCTTTGTGTGGTTTAAAATCCATTAGGTCCCAATGTTGTATCATGTCTTCTACTACATAAATAATTTGGTCCTTGATGGTCCTTCCTCCCCTCTTTTATTTTCCATTCATGACAAGATTAAGGTCTCCAGCAATGATTATATTGTTTGGGGAGTTTAGTTCTAGAAACTCATTTAAAGTTTTCCAACAATCTTTCTTTTCAGAATGCAAAGTCGATACATATAAATTGAATAATGCGATGCTTAACTTACTTGCTATGTGCTTCAGCTCTGTAAGGCTCCAATGCTAAGTGTTGTAGGAGTTGACGAGTCTAAACTATTATTCCTTCCACAGTGTTGCTATTCCTCCGGAGGAGCCCCTTGCACTAATTGCTTTCCCTGTATTCTTCTGCCAATTGTTTTTTCTAATCTCTAGAAGGGATTCCCCTTCGATTTTTGTCTCTTGGAGCATGAGGATGTCTGTTTGTTACACTTTCATTAAATCCTTGACCGCTTCAATTTTCGACGAATTCCCCAGACCTCTACAGTTCCAAGAGACAATTTTCATTACTTACTGTTGGGGGTGGTTGGGCCTCCTCCTTTTAGAGACCTTATTCTTGTGTTTCTGCCAATTGGCATTTCTATGGTAGGTTGGCTTCCTTGGGTCTTTTGTCTTTCTGCCTCTTCCTCCCTTGCTTCTCTGCGAGACTTCCTTCTTGCTCTTTTGGCTGGCCTTTCTAGGATCTCATCCTCCGAGGAGCTTGGTGATTCTAATACTTTCTTTTTGGCTATGTCAGCATATGAGGGAGAGGGGGATACTTCCAGGGTTCCTTCCATTTTCCCTTGTTCCCCTATGTCTT
>JZKD02S1948811.1:19754-33666 GCA_000966675.3 Picea glauca | reverse complement strand
CATTCTCTTCTAGAATGTACCTCCACGCTTGGTAGTCATTGGATCCTTCAAGCTTTCCATCAAGCTTGGAACTGGTAGTCATCCTACCTAAAACAAGTAAATAACAATTAATCTTTTAAGATATGGATCTAGACCTTACTATAGAGTTTTGCTAAAACAAGATGAATTTTTCCACAAGAATTGCAGCAGCTGCAACCAGATGTCCAGATCTAGGGTTTATGAGAAAACCCTAATTTTTGGATTTTAAAATTCTGGTCTAGGGAAGTGATTCGCCTTGCATGGGAGAGTTCCTAGGTTTCCTTATATTCTCCAACATCCTCCAACAAAGGGTAAAACATCACTCTAGGGTTTATGCAGAAACCCTAATTCTACAGCAACTGCAAAACTGAAAACTAAAACTTGGAGAGGGTGTGTTGAGGTTAGCCAAGACTCTATAAGTTGCGAGTTGGTCTTTTTCAAGCCTGCTCTGATACCATGTTGATATTTTACATATTAAGCTATAAATTATAGTTCTTCTTTCGTTATTACAATTATTTAGTACATTAATCGCATATATAAGATCACTGAAAGAGAGACAACCACAAAAACAAGATAGACACAAAGATTATCCCGAGAAACCCTATCAGGGAAGAAAACCAAGAAAAATTCTTCTAAATAGATTCTTAAACCAAGAACAATACCAAGACAGAAAACAAAAGGACATTTTTATGTGTCACACCTCTCTCCAAATCTTGTGCATCTTTCTCGCTCTTATTCTTGAGTGAGATGAGTGTGTGAATGAGGCATCTTGAATCTCTTATTTATATACAAGTGGCATTCCCTCTTTAAATGCTGGGGGAAACTTGACAAGTGTCTCTTGATTATACTTTACATTAGCCAATATAGGGAATGACTTGATAGTTTGACTTTATTTAACAATAAAGGACACAATGGGGCTGACTTCACTAATACAATATAATAATATGCTTTTAGGGTTTTTGCATAATCGAGTATAATAGGAGAATATCTTCCACAACTACATATCCTTAAACAATGACAATGGCTCAGTCCAAATCAAGACCATAGATGAATAAAATATTCCACTATTGGTGAATGGATTTAGACTCAAAAGGTAGAACACGCCCCTGACAAATGAAGATTTTATAAATATAGTAAAAACACAAAATTTGGATGTGAATGAGAGCACATATGTTCCCAATCCATACAAACACTGAAAAATGAGAAAAAGAAAAGACAAAAAGACAAAAAGGAATAAAAGAATAAACTACCGAGTATGGACATACAATACCACAGGGAAGAATAACACAAGACTTACCCCCTATGAGCTAGTCTATGGCAAGAAGGTCATATTTCCATTGAATTCAGATTTACCATTTTAAGGACAAAATCTGAAATCAATATGAACCTCTCATCAACACAACAATAAAGGTTGCAATAGCTAAATTACTTAGATGAGTATAGGATGCAAACACTCTTCCACACTAAGGTAGTCCAATTGCAAAGGAAAATATGGCATGATAAGAGAATCAAGTCTGACAATTTCAAATAAGGATATTGGGAACTCTTATTTGACTCTATATTCAAAGACTTCAAGGGTAAGACGATGACAAGATGGATGGGACCATACATCATTGAAAAATGTCATGATAGTGGCTTAGTCCAAATTGGGACCATAGATGAAGAAAATATTCCACTATTGTTGAATCTATTTAGACTCAAAAGGTACAATAATCCCCTGACAAATGAAGAGTTTACAAAAATAGTAAAAGCACAAAATTTGGATGTGGTTGAGAGTAGAGATGTTCCCAATCCATCCAAACACTGAAAAAAGAGAAAAATAAAAGAAACAAGAAGAAAGAATAATAAAATACCTAGTATGGGCATACAATACCACAGGGTTTACCTCCGATGAACTAGTCTATGGAAATGACCATATTTCCCATTGAGTATGAATTTTCCACCTAAGGACAACATTTGAATCAATATGGATCTCACATCAACACAACAAGAAATGTTTCAGCAACTAAATGCCTTAGATAAGTATATTATGTGTTATAGCGCAAATTGTAGGTTGGAAAAAGACCGACCCGACCATGGAACGAGTGATAAAACTTTAGAATCCTACACCCAATGTCACCTCGATGTAGGTCCCACACTTCAAGGGTGATTAGGTCACTCTAGGGAGGCGATCTCAGTGACCCTAGGGGGATTGAGATGGATATGGAGATGGATGGAAATGAAGCCCCTATAGGTCAAGTATAAATGGAATGAATGGTAGGGAGAGATGCCTTGTAAGTTAAGTAATGGTTGTCCCAGAGGTATAGTTCTTTTTCGGATGATTGTACCCTCTCGAGACACAAGAAAACACACCTTGCAACAGTATATGTTAGTTGGATCAAAAAGTTAAGATTGTTGTCCCTAATTTTCAGAAATAGATGAAAGTATATATCATCAAGAAAAATATACTATAATCTTCTCAATAAATGTTAAATATCAAGTAGAAAATGCAAGAGAAAGACTAGTAATTGACTAGCTAAACTCAAGATGAAAAACCAATACTCTTAGCATAAACGATAAGGCTGTTGTAAACACTTGTTTGCAGAAAATTATATCATCCTTTTGGATGTAACATTCAATGTATTACAGAAAGAAAATCAGCCACTGAAATCCCCTCAAACTTTCCAAAAAGTGCACTAGGACAAGAAGAGTAAATATGCAAACTTTGAGCAAAAACCAATGGTTGACAAGAGAGTTATTAAAGCAAATATGTTAGGGTTTCTGCAGCCCTAATGGCTGAAGATGAAAATATGTAACAACAAAAAAAAGTACCCCCTATATGGGGATACCCTAATGGTTGTGAGGTGTCCAAGGCACAAGGAAAACAATCCACTTTGCAAGAAGTAAAAATGACCAAAAATCATGTTTCCCAATGCAATATTTTATTTCTCCAATGCAACAAATCAATGACTAGTGAATTTACCATTGGGTTAATGGAGTCACAAGGATATTAGATAAGCTACCTCCTTGGGGTTGTAAGCCCTTTTACTCCCCAAGGAAAGTTTCTCTAAGCCAGGGATTAAGATAAGAGGGTGTATGCCCTTATATTTCTCTTAGCAAACCCTTAATCAATGAGGTGAAGCAATAGAATGGTGAAGACTATGGTGGGGGTGTATGCCCTTATACTCCCCACCTATCTCCTAGCATAGAAATACTTTAACTTGAAAAAATGATAGCATAATAGTAGAAAACCATACCAAGATCAAGAGAAATGCCAAGACAATCCATCACAAGAGCTAGAAAATAACCTTCCAAGGTTGGCACATCACTTCTTCCATCAACCATTCAAAAGTATAGCCATACACAAGTGAAGAAGAGATAAAAGAGCTAAGGAGGATGGAAATTTCAGACCAAGCCTCTCACAAGAGGGAGAGTTATGTGTAAAATGAGAGCGTATGATCTCTATTTATACAAAAATTAGCTAACATAGTTTGTCCACAAAATAAGGAGTAAAACACAAGATTAGGGGTCAACAACCCTAATATTTTCCCCTTAACACAATAATATTAAACATTTCACTTAAAATTTCATCTTTTGCACAAATTAAACCCTTATCTAGGATGACGTCACCCCTTTAGGGGATGTTTTTCCACTTTGAGGAGGTCGTTGGTGTTGGAGATGAATGGAAAGGCCTCCCAAGGCCATGTGTCAAGCATACAGGTGATCTCATCATGGTGAAGACCCTCTTATCCTCCCAACATCCAGGTGAAAATGAGTGGCACCTCACCACTAAGCCCTAGCCCCCAATATCAAGACATCATGCTCAAAAGTGTGACGTCTTGCCCCTCCTGGGAAAATCGTTTGGCAAGCAATGGGTGGGCTAGGTTGTGAAAGTCATCATAAAGGCCGTCCAACTCATCTCTCTCTCATCCGGCATGCGGGCCCCTGACATCCAACCTGTGGGCTTGTAGCCCCATGGAAGCCCAAGCTAGGATTGTTCTCCCAAAACTGTCCACCAGCTAGGTCCTACAAAGACAAATGAACACGCTCTCCAAGGATATCAAGTCATAACATCATGATAATTGGGTCCAATCAATAGATAAACCATCTAAGCATGTGCATCAAAGATTACTATATCAAACAATTAACATCTCAAAGACACTATGCAACTTGTCAAGCTTAAGTATGGGAGGGTTGACGAAGTATCCTATTGGATAGATCTTTCCCTAGGTGAAGGAGAGCCTCCAAGAGGTCCCTCTCTAAGCCATGTAAGGTGTATGAGGTGTATGGGGTCGAGACTCAATGGGCATAGGGCTCATGACATAGTAGGGGTCGTAATGTCTCATTCATGTGTGCCTTTGTAGAGGGTGTGTGGTACCTTCGTCCGTATTGCACTTTTTCCAACCCATCATTTTCCTTTTATCTTTCTTTCTTTATATTTTCTTTCATAATAGCATAAGGAGTGATTGAAGTTTGCTACCCTGGTGCGGTGACCAGGTGGTGGAAATTTCACCCACAAACACCTAATGGATATGAGAAGGTTGGATCGTGATGAGTCCCCCTTTTTCTCAACCTTGCAACTGGGAGTGATTGCCCTGGTTTGGTGACCAAATGATGACAATCTCATATCACTAGATATTCATGGATGTGATAGGCCAGCTCGTGATGAGACCTCCTATCCTTCAGTCTTCCTTTCAAGCATTTCTTTATTATATTATGGGTCCCCTTTTATTCAAAGATAAGCATTTTATTTCTTTCTTGGGTGATCCCTAGGCAAAGAATCTCGAAGGTTCATATATGGATTTTATATTTTACCCAACACCAACCCCTCTAGGCCTTTATCCCCTTCTTCCCCTAGAATGGGGGACAACCCCTTCTTGGGTCAATACACCCTAAAATACCAAGAGATAAGGAAACAAAGGGGAATAATTATGGAAAATGGTAAGTATGGTTGGTAATGGTATGATGGCTCATTAAGGGATTTCCTAGTAGCAAACCCATTCCCAAAGAAGACCACTTACTAGGGAACAATGTCAACCACCAAATTGAAGTAGGGAAAACGGCATAATGTCCAAGCACATATCATGAAATCTAGAACAATCTAAGATACAACATAATCAAATGACTTAAATATTGAAATGATGCTCACCATAATACTGACTTGTACCTCATGGAGAAAGTCCCACTTCCTTCTGGAAGCCAACTAGTGTGGTGGATTCCATCTATAAACCTGTGACCATCTGTGGTAGTGAGTGGTTTTCCCATCTGTGAAAAGGGTATTCCTGGTCATGTATTCTCTTGGCACTGCATATCTGCAACCTGAGTGCATCGAGACATCATCTCCTTAGTTATCCACAAAATGGGGATAACATATGGCTCCTACTTCGGGACATGTGCTCGTCATAGAGTGCATGGGAACCGCATCATATCTTGGTAGACCTGTTCCTGCAAGTAAACAACAAGTTGTCAAGTGTAGGATGACACCTCATCCTTATTCTCATATGATCAATTATGCAAGTAGAGTAAAATGAAAATGAAATGCCTCTAAACTTGTATGAGCAATCAAGATGCTAATGCAGGGAATCAAAATGACTTACCTACTTACCTGGGGCACGGGCCTTGAAGAAGTCATGTGACATGGATGTGAGGTTGGAGAAGAGACCCATCTATTGGCAATGGCATCTCTCTCCCGTCTAATGCTATGAGATAGTACTTTTATTTGTTAGATTTCTTTCTGGTGATGTAAGGGCCAAGCCATGATTTATTGTCTTTCTGTTCATATTTGGGATTTCCCTTTATTTTGTCCCACATGAGCACAAGAATTACTTCATTGAAATCGATGCATGGTGTATTTTCATCGTATGGAGGTTCTGTGTGGACTGTATCTTCGATGAGTCTTTCATTTTTATGATTTTCCTTTCGTATAACATGAATAGATTCTAGATCCTTTTTATGGTACTATGCAACCTTGTTTTTATCTGTCCATGGGAGGATCATTTCCACTGCATCTTCCTGCATGAAGGGTAACTCAGATGGATCATACTCAAAAATTTGTGGAGGTATATCATGGTAGTGTTCACTGACGTAGATGCCCCCCCTCAGATTCATCACATGTGTATCTTTCTTCTCCTTGTCATGCAAGATTTCATACGTTCCATCACCCATGGGAATATATGCATGTGTATGGTTCATACTAAGGAAATCTCCAAGGGATGAGGATCAGTTTCTTGACAAGAGTATCCCCAGAAATCAAGGAAATTGATTACCAATATATCCATGAGGACTTTGATATGTGGAAAATCTGTCAAAAATACTTCAACATATTCATATACTCCCAAGACCTTAACTATTCTTGAATCAATACCAAAAACATTTCCATAAGGTTGGGTTGTCTTCAAACCAAGTTGTTTCATTACCTTCAAGGATATGACATTTGTTGAGGCCCTTTAATCAAGCATGCAGTTGTTCAAGCAGAGGCCATTCATGCCTAATGAGGGATAAAAAGGAGGGTTCTTGTCTTTTGGCCAATCTAGATACATAGTGTTTAGTATGATGGGAGGATCCTCTTTCTCAACCGGTACCTGTAATATCCTAAAAAATTCCCTTTTCATGGAAGGGATATTACACATCTCTGTCGCTGGAACCGTTAGATTGAGTTTTCCAAAAATGTTCACAACATATATATTTAACTGAATGTCATCTGTAGGATTTGGTTCAGGGAGAAACTCACATATCGGCGGTGGAGGTGGCGAAGACACCTTTTCTACTGGTGGAAGAGGAGTATCAGACTGTGACGGAGGGGGTAAATCACTTTTCCTTCTGTAGAATATAATTTCCCTCCTCCTTAATTCCTTCTTCTAATCATCTGTTAGTTTATTCAAGGCCTAGATTCTTCCCTCTCTTTCTCATATTCTTTTGGATTCATTGATCTGTTCTTGAGTAACCTATTCATCGTTGAGATTGCAAATCATGAAGTTTATATCATCAGGATAATATTCGTCTTTTCGGGGCATTCATCTTCCCTGTGGGGTTCTTGGCATGGGAGACACCAAGCTTCTATATCAACTATCCCAATAGGTTTCAAAGTATCTAGGGCCTTTGCCTCTTGTTGAGGTCTTAGTTTCCAATAGGTAGCATCTCTCTGCTTTCTGGAAAATTGAGGTCTAGGAGCAGATTGATTTCTGTCCATAGTAGTCATACGGTTCATAAGTTGATCCTTCACTTGGACAAACTGAGTATGCATCTGGTCTATATTATGAGTCAAGAGAGAAATTGGATTAGAAAGAGTGTTGTTGGAAACCTTCGTCCTTGATTATGTCTTGTTATGAGGATATTGAAAAGGTTCTATTTTCTAATCAAGGAGATTATCTTCAATGTCGACACTGGATTATTTAGCCTCTGACAATGATGTGAGATTTTTATCTTTAAGAATGTATCGAAACTTCCCTTCAAAGGAATTCACAAAAAGGAGACGAACTGATGATTCCAAAGGATGGTAATCTGTTGGAATTTGATTGTACAACTTGTCAAATCTTGAAATGAATTCCCTTACCGTTTCATTCTTCTTTTTTTTATTTGATTGAACTGAGTTGGGAGTGTCCCGCCATCTGCTTTTCTTGACCATATTCTTTAAAATAAGGAGAAAAAGGAATCATAGGTCGTGATCTGATTATCAGGGAGTCCCTTGAACCAATAAAGGGATTCCTCAGTCAATGATGAGGCGAAGAGTTTCATGGCCACATCTTCATGATCAATACCTACATTGTCCATATCTCGTCCCATGACATAAATGTGGTCTTCGAGAGTTATCACATTGTTTCATGGGAACTTTGGCAACCACTTGTTGACATCTGTTGGCATCTTGTTAGGGTAACCTTGGATATTGGCCATGTTAAGAGGCATGTAGAGGTCTCTTACCCAAGGGAGAGCCATTGGTGCAAGGGGAAGGGATTTATGAAAAAGTTTTTTAGCAACGAGAGACTTGAGAGGAGGCCTTCTTTGGTAAACCTTAAAAGTTTTGAATTTCCCATGGGGGAAAGGCTTGGGAAAAGAAGGGTTATGGGAAGGTGGAGTCACCAAATGAGCTTCAATATGAGCTCATCAAGGAGGGTGGAAAGGGAACGTCCCTTGGGTGGAGTCGCCAGGTAAGATTAGGGAAAGGATTTGGGATAGCTTACCAAAGTGTCGTTAGGGTACGAAGAGGATTCAAAATCCTCCCCGACAACGACGCAAAAATGTTATAGCGTAGGTTGTAGGTTGGGAAAACCTCAAACCAACCATGGAATGAGTACTACAACTTTGGAATCCTACACCCAATGCCACCTCGATGTAGGTCCTGCACTTCAAGGGTGACTAGGTCACTCTAGGGAGGTAATCCCGGTGACCCTAGGAGGATTGAGATGGATGGAAATGAGACCCCTATATGTCAATTCTAAATGGAATGAAGGGTAGGGAGATATGACTTGTAATTCAAGTAATGGTTTCCCCACATGTATAATGCTTTTTCAAATGATTGTACCTTCCCGAGACACAAGAAAACACATGTTGCAACAATATGCGTTAGTTGGATCAGCAAGTTAAGATTGTTGTCCCTAATTTGCAAAAATAGATTACAATATATATCAGAAAGAAAAATACACTATAATTTGCTCGAAAATATCATCATGAAGATGCCTCAGAATCTTAATTCATTTTTCATGCCTTGTCATGATTATAATCTGCTAAGTATATTTGGTCTGATTCCTTATTCTTGTGTTTCAGAGCATGTCTGATAGCCTTATTTACCAATGCAAATGCTGGAAAACTAGCTTCATCTTTGACCCTAAGACCCCAAGAATCAAATTTTGATCCATTGCTAATGGGGATCATATGGATTTACCAACACAAGCATTACAACATCATTCTGAGCAGCCATGAAAAATCCTGGATTGGTTTTATAATTAGCTTGAAGGAAGAATGAGCTCTATTCACCTTGTTGGCAAAACTGCAATTTTTTTTTGAAGCAAAGTATAGTAAGGAATGTTAGAATGAAGGTTAACTGCCAATAGATATTGCAGGAAAGCTTGTTAATATGCTAGTGCCTGATGCACTGGGAGAAAAACGAGTTGTAGGCTAACCAAACTAAATTTCCTTGTCTATTATGTTAGCCTCCAAAGCACAATGATTTTAGCTATGATTTCATTGATACGAGCAACTAGCACATCAAAGGCGTTCTCATAGCATCTTCTTCGAGTGTTCTGGCCTTTTGAACTCTGTCAGCTTCTGTGAAAACATTTCAAAGGGTTTTCTCCTTGGCTAATCAATCTCACCCTGNATCAACCATTCAAAAGTATAGCCATACACAAGTGAAGAAGAGATAAAAGAGCTAAGGAGGATGGAAATTTCAGACCAAGCCTCTCACAAGAGGGAGAGTTATGTGTAAAATGAGATCGTATGATCTCTATTTATACAAAAATTAGCTAACATAGATTGTCCACAAAATAAGCAGTAAAACACAAGATTAGGGGTCAAAAACCCTAATATTTCCCCCTTAACACAATAATATTAAACATTTCACTTAAAATTTCATCTTTTGCACAAATTAAACCCTTATCTAGGATGACATCACCCCTTTAGGGGATGTTTTTCCACTTTGAGGAGGTCGTTGGTGTTGGAGATGAATGGAAAGGCCTCCCAAGGCCATGTGTCAAGCATATAGGTGATCTCATCATGGTGAAGACCCTCTTCTCCTCAAAACATCCTGGTGAAAATGAGTGGCACCTCACCACCAAGCCCTAGCCCCCAATATCAAGACATCATGCTCAAAAGTGGGACGTCTTGCCACTCCTAGGAAAATTGTTTGGCAAGCAATGGGTGGGCTAGGTTGTCCAAGTCATCATAAAGGATGTCCAACTCATCTCTCTCTCATCTGGTATGAGGGCCTTTGACATCCAACCTATGGGCTTGTAGCCCCATGGAAGCCCAAGCTAGGATTGTTCTCCCAAAACTGTCCACTAGCTAGGTCCTACAAAGACAAATGAACATGCTCTCTAAGGATATCAAGTCATAACATCATGATAATTGGGTCCAATCAATAGATAAAACATCTAATCATGTGCATCAAAGATTACTATATCAAACAATTAACATCTCAAAGACACTATGCAACTTGTCAAGCTTAAGTATGGGAGGATTGATGAAGTGTCCTATTGGGTAGATCTTTCCCTAGGTGAAGGAGAGCCTCCAAGAGGACCCTCTCTAAGCCATGTAATGTGTATGAGGTGTATGGGGTCAAGACTCAATGGGCATAGGGCTCATGACATACTATGGGTCATAGTGTCTCATTCATGTGTGCCTTTGTAGAGGGTGTGTGGTACCTTCGTCCGCATTGCACTTTTTTCAAGCCCATCATTTTCCTTTTATCTTTCTTTCTTTATATTTTCTTTCATAATAGCATAAGGGGTGATTGAAGGTCACTACCTTGGCGCAGTGACCAGGTGGTGGAAATTTCACCCACAAACACCTAATGGATATGAGAAGGTTGGATCGTGATGAGTCCCCCTTTTTCTCAACCATGCAACTGGGAGTCATTGCCTTGGTTTGGTGACCAAATGATGACAATGTCATACAACTAGATATTCATGGATGTGATAGGTCAGCTCATGATGAGACCTTTTATCCTTCAATCTACCTTTCAAGCATTTCTTTATTATATTATGGGTCCCCTTTTATTCAAAGATAAGCATTTTATTTCTTTCTTGGGTGATCCCTAGGCAAAGAATCTGGATGGTTCATATATGGATTTTATATTTTACCCAACACCAACCCCTCTGGGCCTTTATCCCCTTCTTCCCATAGAATGGGGGACAACCCCTTCTTGGGTCAATACACCCTGAAATACCAAGAGATAAGGAAACAAAGGGGAATAATTATGGAAAATGATAAGTATGGTTGGTAATGGTATGATGGCTCATTAAGGGATTTGCTAGTAGCAAACCCATTCCCAAAGAAGACCACTTACTAGGGAACAATGTCAACCACCAAAGTGAAGCAGGGAAAAAGGCATAATGTCCAAGCACATATCATGAGATCTAGAACAATCTAAAATACAACATAATCAAATGGCTTAAATATTGAAATTATGCTCACCATAATACTGACTTGTACCTCATGGAGAAAGTCCCACTTCCTTCCGGAAGCCAACTAGTGTGGTGGATTCCATCTGTAAACCTGTGACCATCTGTGGCAGTGAGTGGTTTTCCCATCTGTGAAAAGGGTATTCCTGGTCATGTATTCTCTCGGCATTGCATATCTGCAACTTGAGTGCATCGAGACATCATCTCCTTAGTTATCCACAAAATGGGGATAACATATGGCTCCTACTTGGGGACATGTGCTCATCATAGAGTGCATGAGAACCACATCATATCTTGGTAGACCTATTCCTGCAAGTAAACATCAAGTTGTCAAGTGTAGGATGACATACTCATCCTAATTCTCATATGATCAATTGTGCAAGTAGATTAAAATGAAAATGAAATGCCTCTAAACTAGTATGAGCAATCAAGATGCTAATGTAGGGAATCAAAATGACTTACCTACTTACCTGGGGCACGTGCCTTGAAGAAGTCATGTGACATGGATGTGAGGTTGGAGAAGAGACCCATCTATTGGCAATGGCATCTTTCTCTCGTCTAATGCTATGAGATAGTACATTTATTTGTTAGACTTCTTTCTGGTGATGTAAGGGCCAAGCCATGAGTTATTGTCTTTCTGTTCATATCTGGGTTTTCCCTTTATTTTGTACCACATGAGCACAAGACTTACTTCATTGAAATCGATGCAAGTTGTATTTGCATCATATGGAGGCTCTGTGTGGACTGTATCTTCGATGAATCTTTCATTTTTATGATTTTCCCTTCGTATAACATGAATAGATTCTGGCTCCTTTTTATGGTACTATGCAACCTTCTTTTTATCTGTCCATGGGAGGAACATTTCCACTGCATCTTCCTGCATGAAGGGTAACTCAGATGGATCATACTCAAAAATTTGTGGAGGTATATCATGGTAGTGTTCACTGACGTAGATGCCCCCCCTCAGATTCATCACATGTGTATCTTTCTTCTCCTTGTTATGCAAGATCTCATACGTTCCATCACCCATGGGAATATATGCATGTGTATGGTTCATACTAAGGAAATATCCAAGGGATGAGGATCAGGTTCTTGACAAGAGTATCCCCCAGGAATCAGGGAAATTGATTACCAATATATCCATGAGGACTTTGATATCTGGAAAATCTGTCAAAAATACTTCAATGTCTTCACATACTCCCAAGACCTTAACTCTTCTTGAATCAATACCAAAAACATTTCCATAAGGTTGGGTTGTCTTCAAACCAAGTTGTTTCATTACCTTCAAGGATATGACATTTGTTGAGGCCCCTGAATCAAGCATGCAGTTGTTCAAGCAGAGGCCATTCATGCCTAATGAGGGATAAAAAGGAGGGTTCTTGTCTTTTGGCCAATCTAGATACATAGTGTTTAGTATGATGGGAAGATCCTCTTTCTCAACCGGTACCTGTAATATCATAAAAAATTCTCTTTTCATGGAAGGGATATTACACATCTCTGTCGCTAGAACCGTCATATTGAGTTTTCCAAAAATGTTCGCAACATATATATTTAACTAAATTTCATCTGTAGGAGCTGGCTCAGGGAGAAGCTCACATATCGGTGGTGGAGGTGGCGGAGACACATTTTCTTCTTTTGGAAGAGGAGTATCAGACTGTGACGGAGGGGCTAAATCATTTTTCCTTCTGTAGACTATAATTTCCCTCCTCCTTAATTCCTTCTTCTGATCATCTGTTAGTTTATTCAAGGCCTAGATTCTCCCCTCTCTTTCTCATATTCTTTTGGATTCATTGATCTATTCTTAAGTAACCTATTCATCGTTGAGATTGCAAATCATGAAGTTTATATCATTAGGATAATATTCGTCTTTTCAGGGCATTCTTCTTCCCTGTGGGGTTCTTGGCATGGGAGACACCAAGATTCTATATCAACTATCCCAATAGGTTTCAAAGTATCTGGGGCCTTTTCCTCTTGTTGAGGTCTTGCTTTCCAATTGGTGGCATCTCTCTACTTTCTAGAAAACTGAGGTCTAGGGGTAGATTGATTTCTTTCCATAGTAGTCATACGGTTCATAAGTTGATCCTTCACTTGGACAAACTGAGTATGCATCTGGTCTATATTATGAGTCAAGAGAGAAATTGGATTAGAAAGTGTGTTGTTGGAAACCTTCGTCCTTGATTATGTCTTGTTATGAGGATATTGAAATGGTTTTATTTTCTAATCAAGGAGATTATCTTCAATGTTGACACTGAATTATTTATCCTCTGACAATGATGTGGGATTTTTATCTTTAAGAATGTATCGAAACTTCCCTTCAAAGAAATTCGCAAAAAGGAGAGGAACTGGTGATTCCAAAGGATGGTAATCTGTTGGAATTTGATTGTACAACTTGTCAAATCTTGAAATGAATTCCCTTATCGTTTCATTCTCCTTTTTTTTATTTGATTGAACTGAGTTGCGAGTGTCCTGTTATCCCCGATATCTAGGGATAACTAGGAGATCATGTCTCGAGGCCCACATGGTCCTAGACATGGAGTACTGAGAGCGAGATTGACTTGAGCATGGCCCTGGAGGGCCCATCTTTCTTCTTCTCAACCAGACTTGTCCTGTCAGCGGTAGCAGTTTCCATCACTACTGGCCTGGGCTTGCATCGGAGAGGACTCTTGCTCCATGAGTTAATTTGTCCGAGGTATCATGGTATGTGTCATATTTGATTGTTATAACCTTCTTATATATGCATTAGGTTCCTTTCATTTCAAATGACTGCTTGGATCTTACACTAATCCACTTGACCATTGTTG
>JZKD02S1948800.1:54031-67469 GCA_000966675.3 Picea glauca | reverse complement strand
CTGTAGCTCTTTTTCCACAGACTTTGCAGCCATTTGTCACATGGATTTCACCTATTCTAGAGGTCAAGTCATTTTTCTTCTGAATATTAAGTACCCGTTCAATCACTTGGCCCTTGTGTGCACACTGCACTACAGAAATTCGCTGCTAAAACTATGCTACAGATCCCATGTCTCATGTGTTGTGTTTTAATTGGATTGGTCAGTGTTATCTTTTGTATTCAAAGACACATGCATTAGCCTCTTCTATTCATTGTATCATCATTCATTCATCTTAAGATCTGTTGGCAGTGATTGGAAGAAGTCCCTAACCTTCCAAATATTTGATGACCATGGTGTGGTGATATAAAATTGAGCAGTGCAGCCCTGCCTTCCTTAAATCAGAGTTTCTTTTTCTCAATTTTAAAGAAAAAACCATCAAATCAGTCTATTTTTAATTCAAGGTGATTTGGAGGAAAGTCCTTGAGAGAGAGAGCAACCATTAGCCACTGTCATTTCTCATTTGATCTTTGCCTCTGTTTGTTTCCTTCACCCCTCACTACACCACAATCTTTGATCCCCTTTTTATATCCATGGAAACACCTCAAAGGAAGAAGTCTCACAAGGGAGGGAGTGTGGTCAGGACTGAACCTTCTGACATGCACGTGTTTGATGTTGAACCAATGGTCAGGGAGGTTTTCCAAAGGGTTGGCTTCCTCTCTTTTTTCCAAAACATGTAGAAGGGACACCCTAAAGTAGCAAGGCAGTTTGCATTACACTTTTATGGCTTTAAGACTAAGATGGGAAACCTTTAGTTTGAGGTATTTGAAGCCTCTATTACAGCAGCCACTGGGATTCCTAATATTGGTGAGAGTTGGTTTAAATCCATGATCCTAAATGATGCCTTCTCCAAGGACTTCCTCAAACCAAACTATCAGACAGACAATTTGTCTAAGGGAGTTCCTAGAAGCCACCTAGTTGAAGGCTTTGATAAAATGTTGAAGATAATCCAGAGATATTTTACATGTGAGGGAAGGTTTAATATGTTATACCAGTATCATATAAGACTCTTGCTACATTTCACTGGTAAGGATGCAATGAACATTCTTTTTTATCTTTTGAGGAGCATGGGAAGATGTCTGGTAGAGTCCAAGCAAAGTCCAAGGCTGTGGACACTAGTGTCTTTCACTCTGGGCTGATCAGGATGTTGGTTATGGAAGAATTGAAGAAGAGGAACATGCCTTAGGAACTGTTCATTGTCTCTTCTCATATGCAGTTAGATATAGCCTCTACTCCTCTGTCTAGGATTCATATCCCTTTTCCATCTAGTAGTGTTGCTCCAGTAAAAACAAGCAAGAAGAGAAAAAGCAAAGCCACTACTCAAGACAAAGAAGCCCTCAAGGAAATTGAAGAAGAAGAGAGGGAGGTCCATCATTCTCCACAAAGAGATTTTCACCTCCTCCTACACCTGAATTGGAGGAAATCCCTTCATCCCCAAAGCCACAGCCAAGAGGGGAAGGAAGTTTCATTTCCCTTCCCCTGCTCCAGCAGCTAAGATCAGAATCAGGAAGCCTTCTACTAGATCATCAACACTTAAGGAAGTTGTTGAAGTATAAGTCTTACCCAAGGCTTCAGTTCCAATGAAAGAGAAAGATAAGGGTAAAGTCATTAAGAATCCTATTGAGGTGATAGGCAGAGCCTCTATTCAGTAGAAAGTTAAGAGTAAAGGCATTTAGAAACCTATTAAGGTGATCAACATCAACACTCCACCTAGTAATCCCACTTTCAAAATATTGATGAGATAGCTCAGGGAGGTTAGGAAGGAGGTTGCTCATTTGAAAAAAGAAAGTTTGACTGGGAGAATCAAGATGAAGGAGCTCATGGATATGTATAGTGAAAACCTTGATTTGGCAAAGTTTTCAACAAGAAGAGCCCTTCCTCTCCATAGGTAACTTAAGAACCTCTATAGGCAAAACAAAAGCTTTCGGTCCCAAAACAAAAAGCTCAAGGAGGAATTGTAGCATTTTAAAGATGAATTGGCATAGAGGAACTTAAATGTTGGGGTAGAAGCTACAATTGAAATAGATGAACCAACAGTTAATACGAGTACACCTACAGTCAAGAGGAATATCCCTGCAAAGGAAAAAGATGTTGCTATGGCAGAGGGAAGTTCTCGTGTAACAAGGAGGAGTGCTAGATTGATGAAGTAGTTGGGGGTTGATAGATCCATTTCTGTGGGTGGTGTCTTTTTTCAAATGTAAGGTGATCAAGGACAGTATAATTTTTCCACCTATACAGGCAACTACAGGCTCCTAGTCCATCATCTAAGTTTTTTGTAATTTTGAAGGATTGGTCTCATCACACAGAAAAAACACAGAGATTTTGTAGCGCCATGGTGCTACAAAATCGTCTATATAGTATGTTCTGCAAATTGCGCTACCTAATATGCTACGAAATCTCCTATCTAAACTACACAGTGGTGCTACCGATTCTGCAGAATGTTACGAAATCTCCTAGCTGAACTACTCAGTGGCGCTACCGATTCTGCAGAATTGTGTCAACAGCGCTACCGATTTTGCAAAATGCTACAAAATCTCCTAGTTGAACTACTCAGTGGCGCTACTGATTCTGCAAAACTGTGTCAACAGTGGTGCAACTAAATCTACAGAAACATTTGATGGATGGTGCTACCAAATCTGTAGAGCTACACAGGAATGGTGCTACAGAAATTGCATACTTGTTTTAGGAGTGGCGCTACGAAATCTGCAGAGTTGTTTTGCAAAGGGTGCTACAGAAATCGCTACCAAATGCGCTACTGAATGGCGCTACGAACTGGCCCTTATAGTTAAAGGATTTGGATTCATGACTCCTTCTTGATTGTTGATGATGTGGAGAGGAGCAAGGATCATAGGTGGCAACATGGAGGCAGCATACGACCACTGGAGGACACTTGGCACTGAAAAGGAATGCACCTAAAGAAGGAGACATGCCAATTAATTCCTATTGGAGTGGTTGCCAACATGGCTCCTAAATTGTAGCAGTTTGTTAAAATATGTTAGCATGGGTGTTAAAATTTTAGTTGTTTTGAAAAATCCTAGGTTGAGAAGGCCAACTCGCACCTCTAGTTGTTTCCTTTCCTCTTTTGATTATAAATGCATCTTCTAAATTATTAGAGAGGTTTGAATGGTTGAGCAGGGCTCCCTAATTGTAATATTTTTGACTAAGTAGACTATTCTCTGGTTATGTATTGGACTTGAGAATTTTTTATTAATTGAAGTTAGTTTCTCTTTATATCATCTTGTTTCCTCTTATATTGAAGTACTCGTGATTGGATGCTCCATATGAGATTGTTATGGTTGTGTTATTATGAATGCTTGATTATAATATTGTTATGATGTTCTTTAGTGTTCTTTAACTTTGAATTCAAGAAGTTCTTGTGTTTGAGTTTTTCCTCCTTTGGTTGCTTGAAGACCTGATGTCAATAGCATACCTTTACACTTCCCTCACTATGTCTTCCTCTTATTCACTTTTACTCCCAATCACTAACTAAAGCTAATCAAGACCTCAGTTTCTTATGCATGCTAGCCCAGATTTCTGAGTTAAAACATTATTATTTTGAGTCTTGTCCATTTGACCTTTAATCACCCATTTACATTTACACATTCTTTGATGGGTATTGGGCTTATCCTCTTTGCAATCTGAGGGTGATTCTCAGTTCTAACATAAATCATTTCAGAGAAGGAAGTGATAAATATAGTACTCAATGGTCTTCCCAAGACATGGGATGCATTTGCCGCAAGTATGAACACAAGGAAGGAGTATCCCACATTTGAATAACTTTGGACTTGTTGTGCACAAGAAGAATCAAGGATTAGTGCAAAATAGAAATTCCAAAGGAAAGATGATGATCAAGCCTACACAACAAAGCTCAAGAAATTCAGGAATAAGAAAAAGTTTGACTCAAGGAAAAAACCAAATCAAGAGAAAGATATGTCAAAAATACAATGCTTCAATTGTCGAAAATATGGTCACTACAAGAATCATTGTCCCAAGTTAAAGAAAAGGAAGGAAACCCATGAAGCATTAGTTGTCAAAGAAAGGGAACCCTCAAAGAAGGCCAAGCAAGATAAAACAGACTTATTCTTCTAAAACAAGGTAACAATATTCTTCATAGTTCTTGTACATACCATGTTTACAAAGTTCATGTACATATCTTGCATATCTATTTCTTAGAAGATAAGATGTTCAAGTGAAAGAATACCTATGGAAGAATAACAAGATAAGGATTTCTATCACGATGATTGCNCTGTAGCTCTTTTTCCACAGACTTTGCAGCCATTTGTCACATGGATTTCACCTATTCTAGAGGTCAAGTCATTTTTCTTCTGAATATTAAGTACCCGTTCAATCACTTGGCCCTTGTGTGCACACTGCACTACAGAAATTCGCTGCTAAAACTATGCTACAGATCCCATGTCTCATGTGTTGTGTTTTAATTGGATTGGTCAGTGTTATCTTTTGTATTCAAAGACACATGCATTAGCCTCTTCTATTCATTGTATCATCATTCATTCATCTTAAGATCTGTTGGCAGTGATTGGAAGAAGTCCCTAACCTTCCAAATATTTGATGACCATGGTGTGGTGATATAAAATTGAGCAGTGCAGCCCTGCCTTCCTTAAATCAGAGTTTCTTTTTCTCAATTTTAAAGAAAAAACCATCAAATCAGTCTATTTTTAATTCAAGGTGATTTGGAGGAAAGTCCTTGAGAGAGAGAGCAACCATTAGCCACTGTCATTTCTCATTTGATCTTTGCCTCTGTTTGTTTCCTTCACCCCTCACTACACCACAATCTTTGATCCCCTTTTTATATCCATGGAAACACCTCAAAGGAAGAAGTCTCACAAGGGAGGGAGTGTGGTCAGGACTGAACCTTCTGACATGCACGTGTTTGATGTTGAACCAATGGTCAGGGAGGTTTTCCAAAGGGTTGGCTTCCTCTCTTTTTTCCAAAACATGTAGAAGGGACACCCTAAAGTAGCAAGGCAGTTTGCATTACACTTTTATGGCTTTAAGACTAAGATGGGAAACCTTTAGTTTGAGGTATTTGAAGCCTCTATTACAGCAGCCACTGGGATTCCTAATATTGGTGAGAGTTGGTTTAAATCCATGATCCTAAATGATGCCTTCTCCAAGGACTTCCTCAAACCAAACTATCAGACAGACAATTTGTCTAAGGGAGTTCCTAGAAGCCACCTAGTTGAAGGCTTTGATAAAATGTTGAAGATAATCCAGAGATATTTTACATGTGAGGGAAGGTTTAATATGTTATACCAGTATCATATAAGACTCTTGCTACATTTCACTGGTAAGGATGCAATGAACATTCTTTTTTATCTTTTGAGGAGCATGGGAAGATGTCTGGTAGAGTCCAAGCAAAGTCCAAGGCTGTGGACACTAGTGTCTTTCACTCTGGGCTGATCAGGATGTTGGTTATGGAAGAATTGAAGAAGAGGAACATGCCTTAGGAACTGTTCATTGTCTCTTCTCATATGCAGTTAGATATAGCCTCTACTCCTCTGTCTAGGATTCATATCCCTTTTCCATCTAGTAGTGTTGCTCCAGTAAAAACAAGCAAGAAGAGAAAAAGCAAAGCCACTACTCAAGACAAAGAAGCCCTCAAGGAAATTGAAGAAGAAGAGAGGGAGGTCCATCATTCTCCACAAAGAGATTTTCACCTCCTCCTACACCTGAATTGGAGGAAATCCCTTCATCCCCAAAGCCACAGCCAAGAGGGGAAGGAAGTTTCATTTCCCTTCCCCTGCTCCAGCAGCTAAGATCAGAATCAGGAAGCCTTCTACTAGATCATCAACACTTAAGGAAGTTGTTGAAGTATAAGTCTTACCCAAGGCTTCAGTTCCAATGAAAGAGAAAGATAAGGGTAAAGTCATTAAGAATCCTATTGAGGTGATAGGCAGAGCCTCTATTCAGTAGAAAGTTAAGAGTAAAGGCATTTAGAAACCTATTAAGGTGATCAACATCAACACTCCACCTAGTAATCCCACTTTCAAAATATTGATGAGATAGCTCAGGGAGGTTAGGAAGGAGGTTGCTCATTTGAAAAAAGAAAGTTTGACTGGGAGAATCAAGATGAAGGAGCTCATGGATATGTATAGTGAAAACCTTGATTTGGCAAAGTTTTCAACAAGAAGAGCCCTTCCTCTCCATAGGTAACTTAAGAACCTCTATAGGCAAAACAAAAGCTTTCGGTCCCAAAACAAAAAGCTCAAGGAGGAATTGTAGCATTTTAAAGATGAATTGGCATAGAGGAACTTAAATGTTGGGGTAGAAGCTACAATTGAAATAGATGAACCAACAGTTAATACGAGTACACCTACAGTCAAGAGGAATATCCCTGCAAAGGAAAAAGATGTTGCTATGGCAGAGGGAAGTTCTCGTGTAACAAGGAGGAGTGCTAGATTGATGAAGTAGTTGGGGGTTGATAGATCCATTTCTGTGGGTGGTGTCTTTTTTCAAATGTAAGGTGATCAAGGACAGTATAATTTTTCCACCTATACAGGCAACTACAGGCTCCTAGTCCATCATCTAAGTTTTTTGTAATTTTGAAGGATTGGTCTCATCACACAGAAAAAACACAGAGATTTTGTAGCGCCATGGTGCTACAAAATCGTCTATATAGTATGTTCTGCAAATTGCGCTACCTAATATGCTACGAAATCTCCTATCTAAACTACACAGTGGTGCTACCGATTCTGCAGAATGTTACGAAATCTCCTAGCTGAACTACTCAGTGGCGCTACCGATTCTGCAGAATTGTGTCAACAGCGCTACCGATTTTGCAAAATGCTACAAAATCTCCTAGTTGAACTACTCAGTGGCGCTACTGATTCTGCAAAACTGTGTCAACAGTGGTGCAACTAAATCTACAGAAACATTTGATGGATGGTGCTACCAAATCTGTAGAGCTACACAGGAATGGTGCTACAGAAATTGCATACTTGTTTTAGGAGTGGCGCTACGAAATCTGCAGAGTTGTTTTGCAAAGGGTGCTACAGAAATCGCTACCAAATGCGCTACTGAATGGCGCTACGAACTGGCCCTTATAGTTAAAGGATTTGGATTCATGACTCCTTCTTGATTGTTGATGATGTGGAGAGGAGCAAGGATCATAGGTGGCAACATGGAGGCAGCATACGACCACTGGAGGACACTTGGCACTGAAAAGGAATGCACCTAAAGAAGGAGACATGCCAATTAATTCCTATTGGAGTGGTTGCCAACATGGCTCCTAAATTGTAGCAGTTTGTTAAAATATGTTAGCATGGGTGTTAAAATTTTAGTTGTTTTGAAAAATCCTAGGTTGAGAAGGCCAACTCGCACCTCTAGTTGTTTCCTTTCCTCTTTTGATTATAAATGCATCTTCTAAATTATTAGAGAGGTTTGAATGGTTGAGCAGGGCTCCCTAATTGTAATATTTTTGACTAAGTAGACTATTCTCTGGTTATGTATTGGACTTGAGAATTTTTTATTAATTGAAGTTAGTTTCTCTTTATATCATCTTGTTTCCTCTTATATTGAAGTACTCGTGATTGGATGCTCCATATGAGATTGTTATGGTTGTGTTATTATGAATGCTTGATTATAATATTGTTATGATGTTCTTTAGTGTTCTTTAACTTTGAATTCAAGAAGTTCTTGTGTTTGAGTTTTTCCTCCTTTGGTTGCTTGAAGACCTGATGTCAATAGCATACCTTTACACTTCCCTCACTATGTCTTCCTCTTATTCACTTTTACTCCCAATCACTAACTAAAGCTAATCAAGACCTCAGTTTCTTATGCATGCTAGCCCAGATTTCTGAGTTAAAACATTATTATTTTGAGTCTTGTCCATTTGACCTTTAATCACCCATTTACATTTACACATTCTTTGATGGGTATTGGGCTTATCCTCTTTGCAATCTGAGGGTGATTCTCAGTTCTAACATAAATCATTTCAGAGAAGGAAGTGATAAATATAGTACTCAATGGTATTCCCAAGACATGGGATGCATTTGCCGCAAGTATGAACACAAGGAAGGAGTATCCCACATTTGAATAACTTTGGACTTGTTGTGCACAAGAAGAATCAAGGATTAGCGCAAAATAGAAATTCCAAAGGAAAGATTATGATCAAGCCTACACAACAAAGCTCAAGAAATTCAGGAATAAGAAAAACTTTGACTCAAGGAAGAAACCAAATCAAGAGAAAGATATGTCAAAAATACAATGCTTCAATTGTTGAAAATATGGTCACTACAAGAATCATTGTCCCAAGTTAAAGAAAAGGAAGGAAACACATGAAGCATTAGTTTTCGAAGAAAGGGAACCCTCAAAGAAGGCCAAGCAGGATAAAACAGACTTATTCTTCTAAAACAAGGTAACAATGTTCTTCATAGTTCTTGTACATACCATGTTTACAAAGTTCATGTACATATCTTGCATATCTATTTCTTGGAAGATAAGATGTTCAAGTGAAAGAATACCTATGGAAGAATAACAAGATAAGGATTTCTATCACGATGATTGCAAGTCAAGCAATACACATGAGAAGATGAAGTACATTGACAATCCTTGGTAATAATTCTTGTAGAAGCTATTATATAAGTAGAAATTGCCAGATAAGCTGAAATCAGAATCAAACTTGAAGAGACCCAGAAGAAGTTAAAACAGAAAGAACTTAGCAATCAAGAGGAAATTAGAAAAATACTTGTGACACTTTGCAGAAGGCAATAAGGATGCAGACGGAAGTGTGGACTCTCTTAGATGGAGGGAGTTGATTACATAATTCCAAAAGAAGAGCATGCATTCATGCATGAAGCAATGATTAGGAGAGAGATAATCCTAAATAATATGATCCATTGAGGATTATGAAGTATCTATCCATGTTCCCATTGAAAGTAGCAGCCATGAAAAGCATCATGTGTTCAGTTTGACTTTAGAAGAAGTCTTATTCAAAAAGAATCCTTAAAGTATCCTTGGTTATCCATCTACGTCCATGATCCTATGATGAAAGGAAGAAGTTGGAATCTTCAAGGCATGTAATCTACAGAAAAATCCATGGACCAAAGAGCTAAAGAGAAACATGAGGAAGAACATGAAGATTCCAAGAGAGAAAGAAAAGCTAGAACAACCAGTTATTATACCAAGAATCACAAGACTACTAGCTTGGTTTGAACCCACTAGAAGAAATCAAGCAGAAGAAATGGAAGTTATGATGAAGAACAGTGTATGGCATAAATTGTGAAAAAATATTATGAATGGAAGCATTGCGAGATTCAGAACTAGAGGTTCTTCCATAAGGAGGAGAAGACTATGATAATAGCTTGTTCCCATAAACCATATACACCTCTATTTGATTTATTATATCTCTTGCAGTATCCATGGATTGAAGTTTACATCAGTTTAAAAAGATTGTTCTCCCAATAGAGCATTTGAGGAAGAAGCTTATGTAAAGCAATCTCGATCTTTTTAGGTATACCAGAAAGAGACCCATGTATGGAGATATAAGAAGACCTTGTATGGATTCAAACAACTTGATGCAAAGTATCTCATATAGAGCAGAAATGTGGTGAAAAAATTCTATGACAGTGACAGTGTATCAGAATAGTTACTCAGAAGTCTGGGATGATGGATTGCTAATCCATGGAAAACTCTCATGATGACAGAAGAAGTGCTACTTGGATATGTTTCAGTTTGAGCCTTTCCACGATGTCATGAGATAGCAAGAAACAGAAGTGATGAACTCAACCATGATATATATTGTAATGATCAGAGCTACATGAAGCCTTCAGAGAAAACCAGTGGTCCATAACAAACCAAAGTACATTGAGATCAAGTATTACATTCTCTATGATGAAGTCTAGAAAAGAGAAGTGGTTCTCCAATAAATCTCCACAGATGAGCATATAGCAGATATTTTGGTAAAACCTTTGTCTAAGATGAAAAGCTTGCAAGTTGTGGCTCGTGGAGACGACTTCCTTATTGAAAAAGGAAGAGATTACTCCCAGGTTGGGAGGGAGAACTAATGTGTTATTGATTTATGGACAGTCATTTTATAGTTCAAAAAATGGTCCAGGATGAGCAGTTCCTTTCCAGTTCGAAAAGTGGTTTGAGATTTCTGACGGACATGCATTTTCCAGTTTGGAAAATGGTCTAGTTCAGACAGTCATTTTTGTAATGAAAATGGTTCGATAGATTGATGATGTACCATAGACAATGATTCCCCTTGTGGTCAGTGTGGGGGAATGGTCTAGGATAGTCATTTTTCTTAGTAGTCACTTGGAGTAGTGGTCAAGTAGAATGGTTTTCCTCGTCGGGTAGTCATTCTTTTGAAGTTCACAGTTGTGATTAGTATCGAAGAATGGTCCATTGTGGAGGTTGGTGCAAGATAGTCATTTCCATTAGGAAATGGTCCAAACAGTCATTCCCTAGGGAAAACTCATTCTATCCAAGTTCCACTATGATTAGTGTTGGAGAAATGGCCCAGTTAGTTGAATGGTCCAAGTTCATCAATCAAGGACAGGCATTCCCTAGGGCAGACTCATTCTCTCCAAGTTGCACTATGACTAGTGTCAGAGGAATGGCCCAGTTAGGTGAATGGTCCATGCTAAAAAATCAGGGATAGTTATTCTTCCATGCTTGGGAAGAATAGTCCATATATCCCATGGTTGATGTTTTTACTATATGAGGACAGATGCTCTTCCAGATCTCACAAATGTGAGTGGAAGAATGGCCCAAGTGACTCAATTTATATCATGATATTGTTTCTATGCAGGTTGATATCATATGATATGATTGCTATGGAGACTGTATGTCTCTGGACAGTAGATGTATGTTATTGTGGTGGATGTGTTCCACTAGTTGTGACTATGTGTCACTGATTAAGTAGTCGTGTGCTACTTGGTGTGGTTGTGTACCACTGGATAGTAGTTGTGTACTACTATGACTAGACACAGTTGTGTTCTATTGAATGGCATTGTTTTGATTGCCATGTAGACTATGAGTAGTATTGAAAATGATTATCAGCTAGATGGATAATCATTGTGCTAGTGGACAGACATTCTCCTGGCGGAAAATGGTCTGGGACATTTATTTTTCTAGGACGTATGTTTGGATTAGAAGAATAGTCTTTCCGATGGCATGGATTCGAGCATTTGTTGGAATAGTTATTCTTCTAGGACATATGTCTGTATTAGAAAAATGGTTCTTGTATCACTTTGTGGAGTGAGTGACTTATTCAATATCATGTGTGATTACTCAGATGGAGTATGTCTTCGAGAGATGATGCAGTTGATGCTATCAAATTATATTGATAATGATGAGGGTGCTCATGATATAATCATGAGATATCATGTATGGCTATGATGATGATATCGATTGAGGGGTGTGTTTATGCTCAAGACCTTTTCTTTCAATACCTCCAAAGCTAGGAGGGAGTGTTGATATTATGGTATTTGTGGGAGGTATTAACCTCCACGTGTAATCTTGACAAGAATAGAATATTTCAGGAAGCAAGAAGAAACCCTAAAGATTTGGACATAACCCTAGAAGACAAGTCGGCTAAAGGAAATATTTAATATTGAGTTTTTAGCCTCCAGAATGAGAAGTTGGCCCAAAAAACTAAGGAGGAGCAGTAAAAATACACAATGCCAAATCTCATTTGACACACACAACTTGCAACTACAGAAATGTAAGAGTGCGCACTACAGAAACTGAGTAAGTGCGCAAGTCTGGAGAGTAGCTATAGTTGCAACTACTGCAGCCTGTATTCTCGGTTTAGGCTTGGAATTTCTATTAGTTATGGTTTGTACTTTATACCTTGTGTGCTAGCTCTAAAGAGAGGTGTGATACATTGATTGACTATCAATCCTAGGGTTTCCTTACATAATTATTCTTTTTTAAGGTTAAGGTGCTCGGGGGTGGCTTCGGCCTATGGTTGGGTGAAAATATTGCTATATTGTCGATGGTTAAATGAGCACACCTATTATTTCTTACAGTTATCATCGGATTTGAATCAGAGAAGGTGACGAATGGAAGACAGCATTCAAGACAAAAGATGGATTGTTTGAATGGTTTGTAATGTCATTCGGGTTAACTAATGCACCCAACACATTCATGAGATTGATGATTGAAGTATTGAAGCCATTTTTTGGTAAGTTCGTGGTTCTATATTTGGATGATATACTGATTTTTAGCAGGATCAAAACAAAGCATGTTGAGCATGTGAGAGTAGTGTTATAGCACTTGAAGGAAGATAAACTATTGATAAACCTGAAGAAGTGTACATTCATGCAGCGAGAGTTAGTGTACATGGGTTTTGTGGTTTCGAAGGAAGGACTAAAAATGGATCCTGAGAAAGTGAAGGCTATCCTTCAATGGCCAACACCAAGATGCACATTCAATGTGAGGAGTTTCCATGGATTAACAGGATTTTACCATAAATTCATTAGGAACTTTAGCCAAATATGTGTGCCTCTTACATAATGTATGAAGAAAGGAGTGTTCCATTGGATTGCAGCAGCAGAGAAGTCATTGGAAGAATTGAAGAAGAGAGTAACATCACAACTAGTATTAGCCTTACGATATTTTAATAAAGTGTATCAGGTTTATTGTGACGCTAGTGGAACAAAAATTGGAGCAGTGATAAGTCAAGAGGGAAGACCCATTGCATTTTTCAGTGAGAAGTTGAACAAGTCCAGAAAGAAGTACTATGTTTATGATCAGGAAATTTATGCTATTGTGAAAGCTTTGAGGAAATGGCGACATTATCTACTGCCGAAGGAATTTTTCTTGTTCATGGATCACAAATCTCTACAGTACATTAAGAAACAAGGTAATTTAAATGGAAATCATACTAAACGGGTGTAATTCTTGCAAAGTTATTCTTTTGTGCTGAAACACAGGTTTGGGAAGTCGAATAAGGTAGTTGACGCATTAAGTCGGAGGATAGAATTACTCAATACGATGTCAGTAGAAGTGGTAAGCATGAACTATCTAAATACATTGTATAAAGAAGATGCAGATTTCTCAAAAGCTTGGAAGGCATGTAAGGAGCCTTGGAGTTTAGAAAAAACACCATATCTGAACTACCATATCCAAGAGGGGTTTTTGTTTAAAAATTAGCAATTGTGTATTCCCAGAAGCTCCATATGGTTGACTCTAATTAAAGAATTGCATAGTGGTGGTTTAGGAGGACATTTTGGCGTTGATAAAACCATAGCCTTGGTGAAGGAGAGGTACTTTTGGCACACCTTTAACAAGTATGTTCGAAATTTGGTGGAAGGTTGCAGGATCTGTCAACTAGCCAAAGGAATAAGTAAGAACACTGGACTCTGTACTCCATTGCTAGTACCCAAAGGACCTTGGGAGGATATCAGTATGGATTTTGTCTTAGGATTTCCTA